>CM041786.1:100029925-100528533 GCA_023375725.1 Nephotettix cincticeps | reverse complement strand
AACAGAGATATTAAAAAATTTAAACACAGTATGTTGTATTTTGGGGCTCCAATGTTAATCTTATGGAGGATAAAGAAAAAATATTATTTCACCTATCAATCAATATTTTTGAAAGAAACTTAGTATTTAGCTTCATGTGGTTAAGATCTTATGCTTCAAATGCTTCAAATCATAGTTTATGTGTTTATCATGGCAACTAACCTGCATACTCTTTTCCCATGTTAATCATATAGAGAATAGGGAAACTACTTTATTTATGGACAGATGTTCATGAAACTTGATATAAATGGTCAAAAAAATTATGTTAAAAATGCCTACTTTCAATGTTTCTCACAGCAGCAATTCTGCATACTCTTTCCCACGTTAATCTTATGGAAAATATGCAAATAACTCATATTTATCGACAGATATTGATAAAACTTGTTATATCTAGACGTGTGCGGACATAACCAACAAATTTTCCACTCGTTTTCATTCTACATTTTCTCTTTGTTGAATGATTTTACGCGTCATTAGTTTTTAAATGGAACATTTTAGATAATTTTAAGACGAATAATTAACTAGATTACGACCAGGTACCATAATTTTTTCGGGTTTAAATATTTTCCATCTGCCCGATACTCCAACTCTGCGCCTGCGTAAAGTCCTTTGTCCAATAGTCGGCAGCAGCGCTATTTGTCATTGCTATTTCTAGTTCATTGTCACAGATATATCAGTGACAGAACCATATCAGTGACTTTTTCACCGGTACAAAAATATCGCATATCCCTACCGATACGCAGATAGCCGATGGCAACGAGCCGACGTGGTCTGTCAAATCTTGGTTCTTTGTTTATAGCAATTCGTTTTTGTCATTGTAATAAATAAAATAGTTGAATCATGAAATAAAATTGAGAATTATTATTTATCAATCTATCCATGGTTTTTTATAACTAACTTTTAAGAACTGTTTATGTAATTTATTGGCGAATTATAAGGTTTCTGTTGATTTCATTTCGTGAGTAATAGGTAATATGAAGTATATTAAAATTTGTTACTCTTCAATGCAGTGAAGTAAAAATTTTAGTTTTGTTGTTCAGTTTATGACGAATTTATGATATGTCCAATCTAATAACTTTGACAACATTTTATCGATTTTTTTCTCATTTATTCTTAGATAAGTGTGATTTCACTGTGTTATTGCGAGTATCCGAATTTGAAAATCATCCGATCCTGACTCTTGAGCTATTCGATAAAAAAAAATTCACTATCCGCACACCTCTAATTTTTTTATAACCAATAACCATTAACTTTTTCATCGCCAACATTCATATATACGGACATCAATTTAGTGTGCAAGAATAGTCAGTGTCCAACTAAACGGAATTAAAAATATCTACATTTCAAAATTTGGTTTTGTTAATTTGGTTTGGTTTGGTAGATTACAAAAACGATTGTATTTATGTTGTATCTATATTTATAAAAACAAATATAAATATTAACAAATCAAACAAATTAATTCAAAGCCCTTTTTACTATAGTCTACATCAGCAGCAGTCTGTTGTTTGTTTACTTGGTTAGGTAGATCGGCCAAAGCAATTTGAGGTTATTATTGTTAGTTCAGTTTATTTATTGATTATGAAGCGTAGTCATGCTTCTGACGATAAACAGTTGTAAAAGTGTTAAAAGGTCACAGTAATTTTTCCATGAATAATTTGAGTGGGAGTGATGAGTCATCAAGTTTAAGCTTTGACAACATAGACAGTGATTCAGATTTCGATCGTAAGAACCTGAATCATGTAAAAATATTAATCAAAATAGTAAATCATTCGACACAGTCACAGACACAATTTCATTGAAATACTTTGTCTAATGTATACATTTAGTTATTAGATTAGTCAAGTGTTACTAAGCTTTTCAGTAATTTATGCAAAAATAAAAATTTAAGATATTTCCTAAACTAATCATAAAATCTTTTTTTTGAAGATAAATTTTCTTTATTTTAGCAAATTTTCCATT
Source organism: Nephotettix cincticeps (assembly GCA_023375725.1). NCBI lineage: Eukaryota > Metazoa > Arthropoda > Insecta > Hemiptera > Cicadellidae > Nephotettix > Nephotettix cincticeps. The sequence goes on along the minus strand of CM041786.1, from coordinate 100,526,535 downwards.
AGAAAGAAGCTATTACCGTAGGCCTCATGGCAAGAATTAAGCCCGGGACCGTGTTATTTTTTTGTTTTGAGGTGCCCAGAGGCCAAAAAAAAAAAATAGTTGTTACCAATTTTATATATATAAACATGGACATAGCCTGTGAACACGATAACTCTCGTAAAATGGTCCGATCGAGACCAAATTTGGTAGAGACGTGTTTTCCAACATTTACTCGGGCCAGTCCAAGTTTTTTACATTTATTGGGAATCCAAACATATCGGTCAATCGGAACGGGTAGTTTTGTACTAAAAAATTGAGTTTTTTTTGCGTTTTTCATATATAAATTAAATTTTTTTTAATTTTATCTTTTACCATTAGAATTAGCTTAAATAACAACACCACTTAGTTCCTTATAGTTTTTCTCTATCTCCAACAGCTGCTGAGATATTAAAAAATCTAAACACAGTATTTAGTATTCCCCCGTCGCAGCAGACCTTTATACTCGGCGAATTTCCAAATCAATAATGTAATAATAATAATGATATATGACAAGTTTTATCAATATCTGTCAATAAATATGATAGTTATTTGCCTATTCTCCATAAGATTAACATGAGAAAGAGTACCGTATGCAGGTTTGCTGCAGTAAGGAACATTGAAAGTAGGAATTTCTAGCATAAACTATTTTTATTTTTACCATTTATACCAAGTTTCATAAACATCTGATCATAAATAAAGGAGTTTGCCTATTCTCTATATGATTAACATGGGAAAAGAGTATGCAGGTTAGCTGCCATGATAAACAAGTAAAAATAATGATTTTTAAGCATAAATGGATAGATATCAACATGTGTAGGTAAATATAAAGTTTAATCCAAAAATATTGATTGATAAGTGAAATATTAATTTTTCTTTATTCAAATTAATTTTTCATGGCAATTTCTCAAAATCAGCATTACCATAGTTGGCAAATTTACTCAATTTTTCACTCTCAAACAATATATCTCTAATGTCACTAGATCGATCTAAATAGTCTCTATCCAATTTCTAAATCTTTATATATATAAAATTCAAAGCCCTCACTCACTCACTTATCACTAATTCTCCCACTTCCCGATTACCTAGGAGACTGAAATGTGGTATACTGGTTCTTTGGGCCTAAAATAGGCCATCTTCAAAGTTCTCATGTTAATTTTATGGGGAAATAATTTTGTTTTGGATTCCAAGATATGTATCTTATTTTTTAAGATACAAATAGCAGCTGTTTTTATTTGAACCATTGATCAAGCCAAAGAAGCAAGCATAAAATAGTAAGTACTCAATGGTATCTAATTACTGTACAAATATAATATTTCTCAGAACGAATTTTTGTGATTGTTTTATGATTAAAAATCATAATGTTTATTTGTTGGCCAAATTATAAATAATGTCAATGTTTATACAAATCCCGTTTATTATAATAATAATCAGCTGTTGTATAATTTTTATATTTTCCTTTTGCTATCTGAAATCTCTAAAATGTTGATACCTTATTTTGTATTATTATAGAATATTTGATTTTGTGAGTGTGTGTTTGTGTGTGGGGTGTGTGTGTGTGTGCGCGCGCTTGCGTCAAAGCTCTCACTCACTCATCACTTAATAATTCTCCCACATCCCAACTAGCTAGAGAGGTGAAACTTTGGATGTACCTGTTTATATTCTTTAGATTGAAAATAAGAAAGTCTAATAGTTTTTGTGACGATTTTCCCATAAATCTCTACCCTACACGTCTTTAAAGTTACAATATGAAAAAGCATGTGTTTGAACTTTACCATTGAGTCAAGCCAAAGAAGCAAGAAAAACATACAGCAAACACTAACCCAAAGACATCTAAAAACTATATGAATATAATATTAATTTATCTAATAAAAGATAGTAATAATAATAATTTAACATTGTAATTTTAGAATCAAATTAGAGTGTACTTTGAGCTGTTAAAAAAAATTACGTTATAATGGACTATGTTTAAAAACGTATTCATATAAAAAAATTTTATGAAGATAATCTTTTTTACTTATTACTGTCAAACTTCAACATACAGCTGGTTTTATTGGTTTGTTTATGTTTTTTTATTTACTGTGATACGGTGACAGTTTAAATTGTGATCTTCGATCTTTAAGCATTTTTTTTGTGATTTCCATAGTGTTCTTCTCCTATTTTTATACATTACTTTAAACATAACATCTCTTACAATATTTTATCAAAATCTTTTAAAATGGAGTTAGTATTTTACAGAGAAAACAATTCTCTGTTTGGTGCTGTTCGAATGTCCAGATGGGTCATGTCTTTTTCACGCAATATGCTATCTACTTCATGGTAATAATTTGTTTACAAATGAAATCAGAGGAAAAAATGGTAACCTACATTTCGGCTAAATGGCATAAATTTCAAATTTTAAGTCATGATTCAAAAGGAGATAATTATACCTCACCTGAACACTATCGGATTGAGATGCTAAAACCAATCACATATTGTTCAGCATGCGAGTTAATTGCAGCTTCTGACATTTACCACTGCGTATTCATAGTGCACCACGATGGTATTTTACTCCAGAGCTTTGGAAGAGAAGGTTCAGATTCAGAATACCATATACTATTTAGTGGAAATCTTAGTCACTTTGACGTTTTCGAGGCAACACCTGCCAAAATGATTGGAAGATCACCAAGCGATAGAAGATAGAAGATGGTAAACTTTGATGAACTAACACCTGAGGGATTAAAACGAAAACTTTCTTCACAACCTGAAGAACCTCCCTATGAAGCAATAAACGAAGACAATGTAGATGTAAACAAGAAAAGAACCAAGCGGATAGGGCGATTCTTGAATTTGCCACGTTTAAAACAACTACCTGAGTCTGCAGCTAAATATAAAAAGACACATCCAGAAGTTAACCGAGCTGCAGTTAAGAAGTACACGCTAGAAAACCCTGAGGTAAATTCAGTATAGAGTATTATTATCACGTATTTGAGATTTAAAAAGATTTATTGAGAAAATTGACAATGAAAAACTTCTTTTAAAATAATAATAATTTTTTGCCAGTTTTGAACCCCGGTTAACCCGTCGCCCGGTTGATCCACCCCCGGATAATCGAGGTTCTACTGTATAATGAATTTTTCTGTTTGAAGTGAAGAAATTTCCAGTAGAAAAATCCTAACACTTAAAATTGAGGATTTTTTTGGAAGTCTACTTAGTTGTGAACATTTATAAAAATTCCCCCATCGCAGCAGACCTTCATACTCAGCGAATTTCCAAACCTATAATTAGGGGTGTGCGATGCAGCAAAAAAATTTTGATTCGATACAACGATGCGATACAAAGAATTCCGATACGAATCGATGCGATTCGATTCGATACAACACGACAAACACACAACACAATTTCCTGTAAAACAGAAATCATATAACAGAAGATAATTAAAAAACCATGGAATTAAAGCCAAAAAATATATTATTAGACTATTCACTAAATTTTACAGTTCATAATTAGTTTGATAGTTTTTAGTTTGATAACTTTTAATTTCCAAAGATTTGTGTTAAGGTATTTTATCTATGTATATTATATCAATAAAGCAAAGTTCGCTAAAAGATTTCCAAGATTCGCTAAAATTTTTAACAACTTGGAATATGTATAGCTAGCCTTGTCAAGACTAAACAAGAATTATTTAAAAAAATTAATGTAGGTCTACAATTAGTAAAAATATATTATATATCTATTATAAACTACTAAATTGAATAAAAAACTATTGTATGACCAAAAACAAATATATCTCTAGTTTTAAAATTTTGATACAATTTCAAAATTCTTTTGTATAGGTTTAAAAAAATAACATATCTAACAAATTTGGAAATGAGAAAAATAAAAGATATTACTAGAGGAAATGAGTAGTATTGTAGTGAAAACTATAAATAAAAATTCAAAAAGTAATAATATAGAAAATATAAAAACAGAAGTAAACTGTTATTTAAAAAAAATAGTTTTAGTATCATCCATTTCAAATGGTTAGTTTTCAATCAAATTCATATTTTAAATTAAAAAATATATAAAACTTTTAAAAATGAAGTTAGTTGTGGTTACATATTTATTTAAAACTATTTAATCATTACTCTTATTTAAAAGTAAGTTTCTTAACTAATTAAAGACACACAACTTAATTTGATTGCTTATTTATTAAATCACCTCTGATTAATGATTATTTAAAGAGAAAACATAAAACTCAATTTTTAACTAGATCATACACATGTAGAGAAATGTAAGTATTTGACCGAAAAACTAAATAATGAAGTCGCTCAGTCAGTTCCAAATATCAACCAACCCCCTTGTCCCGGAGCAAGGCTCAAGGTCATTTTTTATTACCTACTGCCGCTATTGTCTGACCACCTGTCCACCTCGCTTATCTCTTAACAATAATAGCTTACACCTGATTTAACTGAGGATCACAAATTTAATGATTTTATTCATGATTCGTCATACTGATAAAACATTTAATATGTACATTATAATAGACAGTTTAGAATAATGTCAAATACTCAAGGTTTAGTTTTTGGAATAAATATTATTAAAAAACTATGGATCTACTTTTTTGCTTCGTAAGAAATGCAATGGAAGCTGTCAATTGACACTGTGATGAAAAAGGAGCCATTATTAAACTAAACAAACTATGATTTAAATAAATACAATTCAATTTTGGTTGTTAATATGTTTTGATGTATTTTTTGTTCCTATTGATGTCTGTTGTGTCCAGCGGAGGAATACCTAACCATAAACAACTTCCATTAAAATTGTAATCGGCATGTCACGTAAGCTGTTGACTGTTAAAAACTTCTCTGACTTGTTTGTCAATTCTGAGAAAGGATTTAATATCAGTTTGAATAACAAAATAAAAAGGAAAAATGGATTGCACAAACATAGACATTAAATAAATTTGTTTCAAAACCTGAAAATCGGTATAAGCTATGCCATTAGGATCTACAGGCGGCTGCCTCGCATGAGGACTCCCTCGATGCATCGGGACGCTCTCGATGCATCGGGATTTCGATTACCTCTGTATCGAATCGAATCGAAATTTCGATACATTTTCGATGCATCACACACCCCTACCTATAATATAATAATACCGTAATAATATATAACAAGTTTGATCAATTTATGTCAATAAAAATTAAAGTTATTTGCCTATTCTCCATAAGATTAACTTGGGAAAGAGTATGCAAGTTTGCTGCTGTGAGAATCAAGTAGGCATTTCTAGCATAAACAATTTTTATTTTGACCATTTGGACGAAGTTTCATAAACATCTGTCCATAAATAAAGGAGTTTGCCTATTCTCTATATGAACATGGGAAAAGAGTATGCAAGTTAGCTGCCATGATAAACACATAAAATATGATTTTTAAGCATAAATGGATGGATCTCAACCACATGAAGGCAAATACTAAGTTTCTTCCAAAAATACTGATTGGTAAGTGAGATATTAATTTTTCCTTATCCTCCGCAAGATTAACCCACCAACTGGTTACCGTCGCAAAAGCGACGGTCTATCACTCTCAAACATCGCTACGTATTATCCACTTTTTATAGTAAAATAAATGTTTGTTCGACGATATATTGGTATCATTCGATTACGGATGAAACGATTTATGGATATATACCATTCAATAGGCATAATATTTTGTTCAGCTGAAGAAGAAAGAAAACAATGCTACTTTTCAAATGTGTTGTTTGTCAATGAGCTCTCTGTTTACGTTCGCCGCAGTTTTTGTTTCAGTTTTTACTTATTTCTTGGAATAAGTAAATATATGTTTTGACTATTATATTTGTGAAGTTTTAGTTTCGTTTTGCTGTAAAATAATCTATCTGTAGCTATGTGATTGGAAAGTGGTGGGACCTTCCTGAAATCAAAATAAAGTCTTTATGTTTTTGAATATGTAGCCTATGATATTTTATCATTGAATTTCTTGTTTTATATCAATTCTAGCGTTACCCGGCGAACGTCGTGCCGCCTAACACTAATGTATACAATTTTATAGAACCTCTCAAATCATTTCATCACAGCTTATAATTTTGTAAACACTAAATTTATAAAACCTGACATTGCACCATTTTCTGCCCTCTGGGTCTGAGCCCTTTGGTATATTCATTTCAATTCTATTCTAGTGGCCTGAATCAACTTATAGTAATATTAGTGTCACCTTTGAATACGGCATCTTTCAAGTGTATATAGTTATCAGCCCAACGTAAAATTAGTTTTGTAACAAACTGAACATTATTATAATAATTTTACTGAAAATATTCTGGGTATTAACTAAAGAGTAAATAAACACGAACTTGAATGAAAAATAAAATATCGATCAACATTCTGACGAAATAAGCAAGTGCCAGACTATCAATATTCCTTCATTACACAGCTGTTCACAACACAACTCAGTATCTGATTGGCCCGTGGCCATGACGACACATGCACTAGATTGCGCAATAGATACTGCGCATGTGTGTGAGTTGGGAGAGAGAAGACGGACAAAGGAAGAGAGATAAGGAAGGAGACTGCCAGAAAACGATGAGTCATCACCCCTCCCCTCAGCCTGTTAGTTTGTCTGTATATTGCAATATTTTTAATTAAATTAAGTTGTTTATAATCTTTGTCAATAAGATAATGGTTTGTATGCGATAACAAACTGCCCGCATTCAATGTTATCAGTGACGAAGATCTGTTTAAAGCGTGCTGACAACTAATGATGTATTAATAATAAACTAGGGCGGTTTTTACGTGAATACTTTGAATTATTTTCTTCAATCAGATTAACCGTGTTTTCAGTTATCCGTGCACCCTCTCCCGCTGATTACCCCGGATAATCGAGGTTCTACTGTAGAATATTATCCACAGTAACAGAGTCTTATAGAAATATTTTTTCATATTTTATTTTATAACTATGGATAAGAAGTATATTTATTTCATGTGTTACATTTAAAATACTTAATTATGAACAGAACAAACCATTTTCATCAGTATTTATTTAATGATTACTTACTTACTTACTGCTGGGGCATCACAAATCTCAGTCGATTTTTTGCCTCGTAGATTAGCCTCCTCAATTCTTCTCTGTCCTCTGCCATTTCAATTGTTCCTCCGCACCGGACAACGTCTTTCCCAACTTGGTCAAGCCACCTTAATTTAGGCCTTCCTAACGGTCGCCTTCCTTCCGGTACGGCCTTGCATACCTCCTTCAGCCTTGTACCCTCCCCTCTGCGAAATACATGACCTAACCAGCTAATTCTTTTGGCTTTTATGAGGGCTATTATGTCTGGTTCTTGGTATAGGGCACGTAATTCTCTGTTTTTTCTTATGCGCCAAACTCCATCTTCACATACTGGTCCAAAGATTTTCCGCAGAACCTTGTTCTCAAAAACTATTAATCGTCCTTCATTTCTTTTGGAAAGGACCCATGTCTCACTGCCATACAATAACACCGGCTGTATGATGGTCTTGTATAGTCTTAACTTTGTATATCTTGATAGCAGTTTGGATGATAGAAGTTTTGTACAGGCTCCTAAGCTCTTATTGGCATTTGATAGTTTGCATTGTATCTTTAAGTCTTCAGAATTTGAACTACTTACTGTAACTCCTAAATATTTGAAGTTGTCTACACAATTTATCAAATAATCGGCAATGTTGAAATTTACGTTTCTATTTTGAGTGTTTCGGCCAAAGTGAATAATTTTAGTTTTATCTTCATTTAATTCTAATCCTACTTTCTTACATTCTTTTACTAGGCTTTCAGCTAACAGGCAGAGGCTTTCAGAATTTTCTGCTAGGATCACTACATCGTCGGCGAATGCCATTATGTTTAGGTCTACTCCCAGTTTAATACCTCTTTGGAGGTTCATTGTTTTTTGTAAGGCTTCCTCTACAGCTATATTAAAGAGAGTGGGGGAAATTCCATCTCCTTGTCTTACTCCCGTGTTTATAAGGAAACTGTCCGATATTTCTCCGTCTATTTTCACTTTAGCTTTGGACTCGTTTATGCATATTTTTGTTAATCTTATCAATTTTTCTGGTACACCATGTTTTTCTATGTTCTTGAATAATGATTTCCTGTCTATGCTGTCATATGCTTTCTTAAAGTCTATAAATATTCCATAAAAATTCTTATTAAATTCCCATTTAATTATTAAATCTTATATTATTATCTTATTAAATTCTTATTTAATGATTATTATTATTAAACCTAGGATAGTTTTTTCCGAAACCTAGGATAGTTTTTTCCGAACATCCAAAAATTGCCGATTTTAACCTGGCATTTCTTGCCCACAATATAGGAATAACACATGGCAATGAATAGTTAAAAGAATATGATTTTTGAAATCAAAATATAAATCTTACATGGGATGAACCCTTGGTTTCATATTTAAGATTATGGTGCAATGATGCAATCTAGTAGACAAAATGGATTCCTAGTTAAATGATACTACTTGAAATGTTTACCTGACAATGTTTGACAAACTCCTCAAATCTCCGATCATGGTTAAGATAATATTTGTAGATGTCCACCGCATCTCGGTGCCTGCTGCAGAACTCTCCATAGGCAGCCTTAAAAAAAAACTTTTATCAACTTCTCTTAAATAAAATTGTTTATGAAATATGCAACATAAATTCTATAAGAAAGAATGTTATAGTATTATAACAGTATTAAAGAATGTCATCTTCAACATATTTAATCTATTGCCTCTGGGCAATAATCAATTTCCTCTACAAAAATTTCAAAATTTATTATATTTTATGATTTTGATCAAGTTTTAAAGAGGAATAGTTACATTTCTTCTTTCTTACCAGAAAAAATTAATACAAACTTTAAATTAATACAATTGATTCCATAAGTTTTACCCTAGCCAAACAGTAATTATTACCTTTAACCTAACAGCCTCCTGACCAGAGAACTGTTCCAAAAGCACGTCACCCAAACAGTCTACAACAGGCGACTGTCGCTGCCTGGCTCTTAGTCTGTGGAGGAACCTGAGGTGAATATCTGTCAAATCGCTCAGCCGGGGAAACATGCGACCAACGTTGGGACCTGCGTCGTACAACAGGAAACAATGGTCTAATTAAGTGGCGTCAACAATGAAAATAGATATAAAATTAACTCAATTGTGTAAGGCATTTAGTTTTAATAAACATTGCTATTATATTAATTTAATTTCTTATTTTTACCAAAACCTTTAATATAATAATTATTTTAATGAGATGTCAGCAAATTTTAACCATTGATCTTTTGATGATGGTTTAAGAAGGTGTTTGGCAAAGCGCTTCTTGAAGGATCTGCCTGTTTGACCAATAATGAAGAAATTGTAATAATTTAATTCTTAAGTTACACTGGATTTACCATTACTGATAATTTAATTTTTAATTGTGTTCTTAATGTTTCCCCTAAAAAAATCACCTAGCTGAAAGTACTTCTGCAGTCCTTCCACGAAGACCTTTTGCATTACCCTCAGAGTCAGGCAATGGTGCTTCTCTGTGAGGATAAACTCATAAATGTGCTCTTGTCTCTTGATCTCCTTGTCTTTCAGTTTCTTTGTTACCTGGAAATACAATCAAGTTGGGGTGATTGACAACAATGTATAATTTTACTTATTACCAGCAGTAAGCCCGTCCTTGTACAGGTTGTAGGATTCAGTTTAAATAAGAAAGATCATCATACCAAAATGTAAATCTGAAATCCTAAACAAATCAATACAAATAAAATAAATTAAACCCAGCTTTATTATTTAGCATTACTTTAAAATTAAATAAATTAGAACATTTATACCATTATTATAATTAGTTATACGTTAAAATAACTTTTTAATATAGTATGATTTTGAAATGGGTTTAAAATCAATGACCAATATAAACTAACTAATATTGATTTGACAGCTGTTTGTTTTTTTTCTCTTAAATCTTTAAACTACAAAGACAACTGATTATTACAAGTTCATTCATTGAAAACTGAATCAAAATGCGAGTAATATCGTGTAAAAGTGGGTTTTTAAAAGCCCGTTATTTACTTTTCAAGAGGCGGCGGGCGATTTCAAGCATTTACAAACCTTCTCTAGAATGTAGAGAATGCATGGAATAAGTTTCATTGTAATCAGTTTTAGACGGCGTAAAATGCCTCCTGGAGCGTCACAGACAAACAGAAAAAAAGTTGAGATAAGACTGGTTTCGGCCTCTCTAATGCATGAAAAGTAAAAATAACTAAAAAAAGAATAATTCTGAGCAATGTACAGACAAAACTCATAGAAAAAACAATATAGATTTATCATTATGTATTATTTATCAATAGCAAGCAGCCAATTTACATAGGAGTATTTATACAATAAGATAAACATAAAACAGTAAATAGTGAAAATAACATTCAATTAAATTAATCAACAATGAGTAGTCACGAGGGTAGCCATGTATAAGTAGCATTAGTAGACAAGTATCTCCAATGCCCGTCTTCAAGTTAGCCACACGCTACTAAAAAAAAGGTCGCATCTGGCTGCCAAAACATTCCCTAATATTACAAAACGGGCTAGTGGGCTGTAAAAACACTAGATGGTTGAATGGTGATGTGAGAAACGTTCACTTGAGCATGTGTTGCTCAATCTTTGTCAACACTTTGTTAGAGATTGATGTTTTCCTTTTCTATGCTCATCGTCCATGTCTGTGCAACCCTCAGAGAACATAACAACATTTTTGGAAGCTGCATAAAAGCTTTCCACAAGGAGTCAACACATCATCCCATGAATTTCCGATTGTTAATTTTTAGCATGCAAAATTGGATAAGCTTGACAAGAAAATAAAGCAGTCAGTTTCTGACATGGAACCTAATTTGAAAAAATAGCTGATTTTGAGATAACCTTTCTCATGTTGTAGTATAGGATATGTGACGTTAGTCATCTTTTTCAAAATTATTTTATAAAATTTGTGTTTCACCTACAGATATAAAACCTGGTACTTGGATTTCACAAACCATATACCAGTGTTGGGCAATTGGCACATAGAGTCATTTTATGATGACACCGTACCTACTCACTCGTTCTGACCATTGAGTTCCGATGGCCTCAGCGATTCTACCTGGGTGAGCACTGAGGCCTGGTTAGACACAGAGAGGTACACTGGGTCCCAGAAGTTTCACAGGGGCACATCTCGTCCTCCCAGTTTTGTGGTAAGGTGATTTTTATTAAATTTTATAAAATCTTTTAATTTCAGAGTTTCAAAGTATATTTTAGAAAACTATTTATTGATTGCATTCCGTGATTGGTTGATAATTATTCTCAATTAATTAATACTAAATTGATTTGGGTATTCTTATTATCATGAATAGATATTGATTAACTTTCACATTTTTAGTAATTGTTTATTTGTTGGGAGCTTGTGTGTTATTCTAATGAATGAATGATTTATTTCCATAAAAGAAGAATACAAAGAAACAAAGTAAAAATTTTAGTTTTGTTGTTCATCGTATGAAGAATTTATGATTTTTTATGTACCATTTAATGAATTTGATAAAATTTTATTGTTTTTTTTCCTAATTTATTCTTAGATAAGTGTGATTCTACTGTGTTATTGCGAGTATCTGAATCTCAAAACTATCCGATCCGAATCCGAAAACTGTCCGATCCGAACCCTAACTATCCGATCCAAAATAATAATTCACTATCCGCACACCTCTTTTAAAAACCCTTCATGTTTAAATATGACATTTGAGATTTCCATATACCTTGAAGTATTGGTGGAGAGAACTGGGGAAGAGGAAATTACAAGGATGAATGGGGAGATGATCTATGCAGGTCACTCACCTCCTTGCCAACAGTGGGAGTCCAGGAATCAGGCTCTTCATCCTGGAGGCCTAGGAATGGATCAGTGTCAAGCTCACCGGCAGTGATAGGACCTTCACAAAACCACATAATGTTCCAATCATTGACAAAAACACATGTCTTCATTTTATTCAATAAAATTTTAAAAAATTACTATAGGCGTCATAGAGAGATCTACAGTAGACACAGGGCTAAGATTTTTGTGATGGTCTCTAATTGTAATAGATCACCCTGTAAAACTGTATAAACATATACACAAACAATTATACAGTAAAGTCCGGTTTATCCGGATTAATATGGCAGAGTCCGAATTCGGGTAGACAAAAATCCAGATAACCGAAAAATATAATAGGATATAGACATCCAGGTCGCATGGACAACGATCGTGAACAGCACCTGCAATATTAATGTTGCAAACTGCATTTACCTAATCTGTACATTACGAATAACCGCAAAATAACACAAGCGTTTAACATGTAAAAAGTTTTTATTTTAATTAAAAAATATAACTAAGCATGGGAAAAAAGCAGTAGTTTTTATTGGTTTTATGTTGTAACTAAAACACTCCAATTAAAAAAGAAAACTCATATTAATTTCTGTTCAGGTCTTAAATCTAGAAACAGTTCATTTAGTAAAAAAGTCTTTAATTGTGATTTGTTTACTTTTGATATGTATATGTCTTAGCTCTGGGGGTTGTTGGCGATTTTTAAGATGGAAAACATGTAATAGGTTTACATAGAAACCACCAGCGCTGTTGTATTGATTTTTTAATACAAAATAATAAGAACAGCTGTTCAGATGATGTGAAGACACATCCATGATCTAACCTATTTCCCACAGGGAAGTAAATAAAAACATTTTTTCTGACCTCTCATGTACTTTATATCATTTCTACCAAATAATATCAGCTATCAGCTGCAGTACTCTCCTTGCACAAAAAGATACAACATAAGAGGAAGAGGTGTGTATTCATTTGTTAGTGATACTGCGTACAGCAAGTTCTGCGGTTGTGTCTGAAATTTGGAATGAGCTCAAGATGAAACTCACACTTTAACTGTAATCTGGATAAACAGGACTTTATTGAGTATATTTTATTTTCATGTTCACTAATAGTTCTACTATTAATAGTATTTAATTCTAATTCAAAATCATAGTACCATAGTCGGATTATTATCCCATATATTTAAACATATCTTATCTCAACAAAACATTGTCTTCCTTGAACAATGAGTATGTTAAGAAAAAATAAAAAGATAACAATAAAAATAAAAAATAAAAATACTTACTTTCATCCAAAAACTCAAGAGGAACTAATGGAACATCATCAGGGTAGCTGAAAAAGTCAAAATATTTTACTATTCATGTGCATTCAATAATGGTAGTAACTTTCTGACATCATGTCTTGGCTCTGGGCAGGTGTTGGCAATTTTTGCGACCAAAATTTGAAACAGTAACATTATATGGTTGGTGAAGTCATTTGGTTACAAGGACAGCTGTTTAGGGGGACTGAAAACATTCCTTTTAGACATATCCATGATCTAACATATTTCCCACTGGGAAGTAAATAAAAAAATGTTAATACTATTTTATTATTTTAAAAATTAGATCCTCATTAGTGTAGACTTTTGTAGAAAAATCTGGGACTTTAATCTATAGTTTTTCAATAATGTAAAAATGAGAACATATGTAAGCTTGAATAAACTGAATATCCAATCCACACAAGGAAATCACCATATATGAAACAAAGACTGGTGCTGCAACTACTAACACGTTTAATCTTTATGGATGCCAAGCCCTGTGCTAAAGGGTTTTGGGGTTTTTGTTACTCATTTAAAAAAATATCTTTTAAAGATTAAAATCACAAACTAAACGTTATACACAATGTAGGAACAACTTCAGACAACATTCAAGCAAACATAACCTTCACACTGGTTCATGTCATATTCAGTAAAAATTGGGTGCGCAGGAACGCACTTATGCGTCGTCCACACATGGTTTGGACATGTGATTCGCATAAAACGTGTTAACTTGGAACCTCTGAAACTCTTAAATGTTTACATAATAGGATAGACACACTCAAAAGAAACACCGTTTTATAATCTCATACATCAGTCTCTTTATTTTTACAGTAATCTTATTTTCCTTATTTAAAAAATGTAAATTAAATTGAAATGTTGTTTGAATTATAATAGTTAAATACTAAAATTAAAAAAATATTGGGCATAATAATAATAATAATAAGTGATAACTGGGGTTATAGTGTTTTAAATACAAGTACCAAGTGACCGAGCTTTGCTCGGATAGAATAAGATATGTATTATACAAGTTAATTAGCAAAATTAAAACAAATTTATTACTCAATGAAAACATTTATGTGGTTAAAATAAAACCGATTTCATACACTTTAATCAATATAGCATAAACACAAAACAAAAATATAGTCCATGGGTGGGGATCGATCTCACAACCTCCGGCACGTGAAACCTGAGCGCTAACCACAGTGCTACGGCATCGGCCAAGTTCTTGCCTTCGTTTAGGGGTTTTGGCCAACCTAAATTGTTTTAGCTGATCTTGTTCTGTATTTAATTATCAATACAGTTATTATTAGCCTGTGATCAACTAATTTTGTTAGAAAAGGAATGAGGAATGAAAAGCAAAAGAGAAATTTAATTTACACCAGTTAATTGGTTTGTAACAGTGGCTTCAAGCAATATAATGAATACATTTTCTATCAAAACACGGAAGATTTTGGAAATACTTTTTTCTGCTTTTATTTTGTACAGTTATGTTACCCTTTAGTTTTCACAAATTGTTTAGTAACTTGATAACTTTGCATTTATTACATACATAAAATAAATATTTATGAAAAACCTCTATTCACATAGGTATTGTTCCCCACCATCTTCAATCAATAATTGTCAAACAATTATAAACAGATGTTTTGATTTGTATTGTTTACATTTTGATTCTCTAAGAGCGTAATGTTAATCTATAATATTATAAAGAAGACGTGGTTTCTGTATGTTTGTTTGTGGGTTTGTTGTGGCAAGTAAATGTGAAAAATACTGAACCGACCGGTTTGAAATTTTACACAAAGGTAGATCTTAAACTCATGCAACACATGGGCATACTCATTTCCTTAAAATCCTCTCGGGCTACGCCCTGTGAACGTCCTAAGTTTCAATGTTTACATTTTTAGAGAATGAAAACATAAAACTACTTGAATGTCAACAGCTGGGAAAACTAAAATTTGACAGTTCGAGAAGAAGGAGAAGAAGAAGAAAGAGCTGCCGTGACCGTCCTAGGTTATAATGTTTACATTTTCAAATGACAACATCCGTTTGCACTATATTTTGACAGTTCGGGAAGAAGAAGAAATAAAGTTGATTTTTCAGATAAACTGCTGGATCGAAATTAGTGAATTATTTGAAATAGCGGAATGGTAGATTTTAAGTTTTTTTCCGACGACTGTCTCTATTACATTAATCCTTATCCTCTCCCAATATTTGACATATGTTACTTTGAAATGTTGTAGACACTCCTGTTTTGTCATTTTGTAAACAATGAAGAATTAATTAACAATATCTTAAATGTATCAGTAGAGCCTACACCTTTCAGCCTTTTTAGCCCGTGCGAAGAACGGGTACTTTGGCTAGTAACTTAATATATGAGAAAACCAGAATTTCCCTGGACACTAGACCTATCTATAACTTATTTTCTACTCAGAAATTAGTTATTTCCAAAATTTAAAGAAAATCGTTAGACCCGTTTTCGAGATCCGTGTACAAATATATATACAAATCTTGCACGTATTACAGTATTGGATGATGAAATGAAATTTAATATAAGCAAATAAATAAAATAATTAATCAATAATAAAAATGTTGAATTATTGCTTGTAATTGATTCCTTTTATTAGAAATATCATTTTAGATGAACCTCAGATTTAATCAAAATTTTCATACTAATATCAATAATAAGAGCTTACATTTAGAAGGTTCAAAATATCTTGTGAGTGATTCAATACACAAGATAACAAAAAAACAGTACCACATTGGTAAAGATTAAAAAATTCTACTCAAAGTCCTTGGTCTTGTGGTTAGTAACTTCTGTGTGAGAGCTCACTGGAAAAAATTCCTGGAGGATCTTTGGTTTCGGCAGGCTTGCCCAAAAAATATTTATGTGGGTGGTATCAGTTAACATTAATAAATAGCAAATATATTGCGTAATAATTTCAGTATTTTTAAGAATGTTATCGTATTGTTTAATATTTAAGCATAACTTTATTCTAATAATTATTTTTTAACAATGAGAGACATTCCACATTTATCATGTATTTTTTTAAAGAAATAATTCAATGTCAAACACTCTTTGTACAAATGGGAGTCAAAATTGATTAGTCTGGGATCAAATCAATTCAGATATTCTTCACATATCTTTCAATAACACACACATACAGCATAGTGGTGGGGTTGACGCTTCGAGCTAATTGGCCAAAAAATATGGTGTGATTTATGTCTGTCTTTAATTTCATGTACACCTCAAATAAAAAATGGTCAGATTACTGATGCTATCCCCTCCCCAATCAAGTCAATCTTCGTCTCGTTGAGGCTCCGAGGAAACGTCTCGTTGTCAACATTCCCGTATTTACTCAAGCTCTCGATTAATTACTGGTCACAGTGCCTCTCTCTCAAAGTTATTGTGTTAACGTAACTTATCGTACAATTTCATTAACTGTGCCGATAGAGCCTCGTGACATACTGTGTGTGTGTGTCTACCTAAGTGTTGCCGAGCCGCCTCTTTGTCCAGTACTGTGTCCTCTAAAACAGTCCCTGGTGTTCTCAAACCCCTTGTGGTCAGTGATACCCCGTGTGTGCGGACATATCCCCCAGCATCTCTCATCACCGCCATATCTGGTGTAGCCACGAGTCCATATACGCCCTGAGGTCACTGTTGCTGACACCCCACATCACTGGGGTCCTCTACCTCAATGCAAACACCCAATAGAACAATGGTGAGTCACTAAGTCATTCCAATTTGTGTGTTTACATCAGTATGTGTCCGCGTGTTTACATTGTCCCAATGTGACGCTGTCCCTATCGCGCCATATCTAAAATTCAATTGATCAATAAGTATACTATACAATCCACTTTGTTAATTTCTCCACTGAGATTTATCTTCTCATTATCTCTCACATACACAGACATTATTCAGGTATCTTATGTTGCTGCAATTAATCTTGCTAACTATTTTATACTTTATAGCATAAAGTCTCTTACTTGATGGGGTCATGGTGGGGATGGTGGCTGTCTTCTTTGTCTTCGTTGATGATCTGACTGCAACAAACCGATATCATTGGTGAAAACAAATAAAATGATAGATAAACCTAGTCCTCAACAATTAATTATCTACAAAACAGTCACAGACAGTCGGGAATGATGAGGGGAACAGAAACACTGAAATGTTCTACACATCTGTGGTAATCATCACTTCATGATTTATTTCACTGGACCAACTAATAAAAAATTAACATTTTTGAAGAAATTATTTTAATTTCTAAAACAATCTATTAAAATTTTAACTTTGATGAAACTTTTTCAAATTTTTTGTTATTTATCAATTTTAAAATGATTTCTCTCATATTCATTTATTTGATTTTAAAAATCAACTTTAATAATTTATTTTTATCAGTAAAATTCATAATAGTCTTTTTATATTTTAATAGTCTGTTTTATAGATTTTAGGCTATGAATCTACCACACCACTGATATTTGTAACTTTTATTTTTGTTTTCAAACTGATAAGTTTTATTAGAGTATTTAGGTTAACACTATTGTAAACAAAAATATATTTAAAAGGTTTGCTGTGAACTTAACCATTTAATGAGTCTGCTAAAAGTACTATTTTAAGGACATCTTATGATATGGTTTTAAAGAAGAAATATGTTTTTTATGATTTTTATGCTTAGTTATTTGTATTAAAGAAACAAGTTATTGTAAAAGATTTGTTTTTTACTTTCTCCCCTTATACATAGTATATGGAGAAAGTATTGTTTTCGTCAAAATTTTCAAATTTGAGTTGAGGGTGGATATATCCGTTTTGGGGTCCCCTGAATCCAAAAAAGTGGGTTTGGACGTGATGTCTGTCCGTCCGTGTGTCTGGATGTGTACAGTGCCACAGCCTACCCCATTGGTCCGATTTAGATGAAATTTGGCATGTGTATATATAGTCACCGTATCTCCAGGCGTTTTTTTCATTTTTTTGAATTTTTGATTTTTAAGGGTAGTTCACCCCTAAAAACCCTTAAAAAACGTGAAAAATCCAATTTTCTCAAAAACGGCTCTAACGATTTTGATTAAAATTTGATAGTTTATAGTGCACAGAGTACTAAATAATTTGACACCACCCGCATATCTGTAACAATGACGGTTCAAAAGTTATGGGCTTTTAAATGTCAAAAAATCAAATTTTTAAATTTTCAGCGAAAACAATAAAAGTAAAGTATAACTTGACTGGTACCATTGAAACCAGCTTAAAAAACTAAACAAATTAGTATTTTGAATTATTTGTCTACGACTAACGGTTCCAGAGAAAAGTTAAATTTAATGTCTACGATAAACGCAGTACGTTGTCTGAAAGCGCCCAATGTTATTCTTATGGAGAATATAAAAAAATTAATTTCTTAGTTACTTTCCACCGTTTTCCATGAAACTTGGTATGAAGTGTAAGGTTAAATCACCGAACAAAACCAGCTCAAAAAAGTTTGGTATTACCGGGGGGGGGGTTCCCCCATACAATTTGAACAATCAATTATTAAATGATATTTAGAATAACTTTGTAGAACATGATAGTTTTATTACAGATTGTCTTTTTTAAATTTACTTAAGGGAGAAAGTATGTGTCAGTCCACTGGTACCGTTTATTTTATTTCTCACTCTTTTAGTCATATTTTAGATTTTTAGAATTACTACTCTGGGCAAATCCAAATTGGACATCTTTTTTTTACTTTTTTTTACTGAAAGGGGCGGATTTCTCCCAAGGCACTTCAGCCGTAGCGGCTTTTTGCGCACCCCTGTGTGGGTTGCGGCATTATCACATAGCGAAAAGCCATTGGTGATTGACGGGATTTGAACCCGGGACCTTGGGCACCAAAGCCCCGCGCTCTAACCCCTAGACCAGCGCGCTCCCCCAAAAATTGGACATCATATGACCCATACTCCTCAAAGAGATAAAAATCTGCCTCTTTCCCACTGAAGGATTGTAACCAGAGCATTGCTCCATCATTTAAACACAAGAGCAGGGTAGGTGGGTAGACATTGCAGCATGTTAGGACTTCTTCTTTGGATCTGTGTGTGTAAACATAAAGCCTACATATTTCAAAATTCTCACATTTTAAATTTGCACCTTTTTACAGCCATTTTAAACCTATTAAAAATTCTTAATTTTGAACTTTTATACTAAACCTAACCTATGTTTATCATTTACTGTTTATTTTTTTATATATGAGCTTTTTACCTAACATCATAATTATTTCAGCTGAGAGTTTTGCGTCCTAAATGTATAAAAGAGCAAAGGATTGACTTAGATTACAATAAAATTATATGAAATACATGAATAAATTAATCCTGAATTATAAAACTAAATAAAATGTAGTAGTAGGATCTTGTGACTCAAACTTAACGAATCAAAGATAATGTTCTGTGAAAACAGTCAAACAGCTTTAACAAACATGATAATCGAAACACTCACAAGAGTACTCATAGGTTCGATTTCAAAATGCAAAAATACTTAATGTAAATCATACTAATCAACTACTTAACAAATATTATTCCAGAAAATCTACCAAGATGATGATTACCATAATAAAATTTTGCACAATTACCAAAAGCCTTGAACTATCTATTAAAAGCCATAAAACTCCACTGCGCAAGAGACAAGAATGCAAACATTACCAAAACGTAAAACTAGATGAGGCACTAACTTATGCAGAGGCACACATAACTGAGATACATAAGATGAACTAAATGCACTCATACAACTTTCTTTAACTGAGCCTCTTACAAACTTAAGATTTATAAAATCCTATAACATAATGAATGTACCATTCATTACTCCATGTTGATTAAACTGAAGCTTAGAAAAAATATACATACATTTTGTGAAGCCTCCTCCATGCTATATCACATAAAAAATAAAACAAATAAAAACATAAAAATATTTTCTACCTCATGTATTAATATTTTTACAATCATTTAAAATTCTGCTGAAAAAGTGATCTGAGATGAAATAATAATTGGTTAGTGGATAAATAATTATTGTTTAGCTAGCAACAAGGAGCCCAAAAAATCGAGCACCAGGGTTTATAGATACCTTAAACAAGAGAGAAAGCTATTAATTCTGCAGTGTTAATCTAAATAAATAATGCCATTAATGTATGCAGGCTCATCTGTCCTGTGTCTATCATATGACAAACAAAGGGTAGACTTCTAGTTGTTCTGTACATGGTATAAAATTAAAAAAAAAGTTATCTTTACATTTTCCAACACAAAAAAGATACACCAACCTATAAAAAAGAAGTTTTATTACTTCTATTTTGACTTTCTCCCCTTATACATAGTATATGGAGAAAGTACCCTATTGTTTTCGTCAAAATGTTTGAATTTGAGTTGAGAGTATATACTCGTATATCTGTTTTGGGGTCCCCTGAATCTAAAAAAGTGGGTTTCAACATGACGTCTATCCGTCCATATATCAGTCTGTCTGTGTGTGTGTCTGGATGTGTACAGAGCCACAGCCTACCCCGTTGGTCCGATTTAGATGAAATTTGGCATATATGTGTATGTTCACCGAATCTTCAGGTATTTTTTTCATTTTTTGAATTTTTGATTTTCAAGGGTAGTTCACCACTAAAATCCTTAAAAAAGTGAAAAATCCAAATTTCTCAAAACTGCTGTATCAATTTTGATTAAAATTTGATTGATTATAGTGCACAGAGTAAATAATTTGACACCACCCATATGTCTGTAAAAATTACAGTTCAAAAGTTATGGGCTTTAAATGTAAAAAAATCGAATTTTTTAGTTTTCAGTGAAAACAATAAAAGTTAAGTATAACTTGACTGGTACCGTTGAAACCAGCTTAAAAACTAAACAAATTAATATTTTGAATTATTTGTCTATGACTAACGGTTCTAGAGAAAAGTTAAATTTACGGTCCATGATAAACGCAGTACGTTGTCTAAAAGCGCCTAATGTTATTCTTATGGGGAATATTATAGAATCAATTTCTTCCTTATTTTCCGAACCTTTTCCAGGAAACTTGGTATGAAGCATAAGGTCAAATCATTCAACAAAACCAACTCAAAAAAGCTTGGTATTACCATTGGAGGGGGTTTCCCCCATATAATTCGAACAATTAATTTAACTTTGTCTCTCTTGTTTTTATTTTAAGAAATTGTATGATTATTTTTGAAACAATAAATTATTAAATGATATTTAGATAAACTTTGAAGAACATGATAGTTTTATTACAGATTGTCTTTTTTTAATTTACTTAAGGGAGAAAGTATGTGTCAGTCTACTGATACCGTTTATTTTTTAAATCAGACGATAGTCGATGCAAGTCATAAACTTGCATACACTGTTTAGTACATAACTTTTTCTTTAAGAAATGAATTTTATAATAATCGTGTTACAGAAAAATTAGAATTTCATTAAAGCCTATAATGTTCTGTAAATGAAAACTGTAGAGTCAAGAGTCAAGATCGTTTATTGCCATAGGACTGATTTACAGCATTGACAATTGTCATACATACAGGTACAATGGAATATTAAATAAAATAAAATAAATATTCTCTAACTAAACAATATTTGTATCAGCTAAAAAGTCCTGCACACTGTAGTACTCTTTGCTGACAAGAAATGTTCGCAATCTGCTTCTAAACCTTTTGATGTCTGTATCTTTTCTTATTGCTAAGGGCAATTTGTTATAAAACTTGATTATGTTATAAAAAGTTTGTTTTTAAAAAAAAGTTGTCTTGTGCTTAGGGATGGCTAGTGTACAGTTATTGTTCCTAAGATTATAATGATTGGAATTACGAAAGGGAAAAAGATGTTTATTTCTAATAAAAAAAGAAAGGCATTCATAAATGTATAAACTTGAAAAAGTGAGAAGATTAAATTTGGAAAATATACCCCGACAAGATTCAGATTTCTTTAGACCAACAACCAAACGAATTGCTTTTTTCTGAAGGCGAAAAATTGACTTTGTTTTTATCGACTCAGAACCCCATATTACTATTCCATAGCTTATATGGGGATAGAAGCACCCATAGTAAGCTGTCATAAGAACATCAGAATCAGCAAATTTTGAACTTTTGAACAAAAATTGAACGGAGGATGAAAATACTGCTGTTGAGCTTACGCCTAACATGGGAAATGTGCTCTGAAAAATTGAGTCTGCAGTCTACAGTCAAGCCAAGAAAACGGGTATGATCACATGAATCAACTAAATCTTCACCAAGGAGGATACAAGAGTTTTCTGATTTTTTCAGGTTAAAATCAATGAAGCTCGTCTTATCAACATTTATTCTGAGATTGTTATCAAGCAAGAAGACTTTAAGACTGTTTAAGAAGACTACTTTGTGTAAACGTTTCTATTTCAAGATTTTCTCGGGAAACGTCACTTAGGCTGAATGACGTGTCGTCCGCAAACAGACATAAATCAGCTGTAGACACGCTTGAACGGATGTCATTGGCATACAACAAGAAAAGAATCGGTCCTAGGACCGATCCTTGAGGGACACCACTAGAGATGGATACAGAATTAGATGACTTAAAAGAGAGGCAGCTGTTTTCATCTAAATGCGGAATTTTAACAGATTGCGTTCTACCATGCAAAAAGGAGGAAATCCAGCTCAATGCGTTGCCTCTAATACCAAAATGATCCAACTTCTTCAAAAGTAGCCTATGGTTGACCATGTCGAAAGCCTTACTCAGATCTAAAAAAATTCCAAATGCGTACTCACCATCATCAAGGGACTTTGATATGTTAGATAAAAAGCTGAACATGGCGTCAACAGTAGATGAACCTTTTTTAAAACCAAACTGTTTTTCAAAAAGTATATTGTGATTGGACAAAAAGGGATAAAGACGGTTTAGAAGAATTTTTTCAAGAACTTTAGAGAAGGTTGATGTGATTGAAATCGGCCGATAGTTATTTTTATCAAAAAGACTGCCTTTTTTGTGAAGAGGTGTTACAACTGCAGATTTGAGGGCATCAGGGAATTTACCTTCAACAAAAGAGGCATTAACAAGATGAGACAAAGGCCCCGCCAAGTAAATTCCGACTTCCTTGAGTAATCTAGAAGAAATACCATCAGAACCAGCAGAACTACTATACTTTAGGGATCTTATGATTTTCAAAACTTCATGTTCATCGGTCGGATACAGAAGAAGAGAGGAGCAGGGTGACGCTACATTCAAAGAGTTGCCCAGAGCCACTGGATCTTGTGTAAGTGACGCCCCAGAACTGTTAGAAAAAAAAGTATTGAAGGTATTTGCGATTTCCTTGGAGTCCGACAGCTCCTGACCATTATCTAAATCCAACCTAAAAGGTCTGACATAATTGGAATTTTTGTTTGGAATGGTCTCATTAACAATATCCCAAACAGCCTTTGACCTGTTACTGGATTTGTTCAGATGAGAAAGAACATTTTCTGCCTTTGCCTTCCTAACAGCAGCTCTAAACTGGTTCTTTAGCCGGCAATAAGACAGTCGGAGAGGATCTGAAGAATCGAGATCCCTAACAGAATAGGACATTTCAATGAGGTTCTCTCGCATCTCCAGCAAGGATCAATCAAGCTTGATTCGTGAGAAAAATTTTCTACTTTGCATCTTTGATCTCACACATGGAAAAGACAGTTCAAAAATATAGTTCAAGGCAGAATAAAAATTATGAAATTTGCCATCAATGTCGGCCGCAGAGAATACTTCATTCCAGTTTTCATTGCTCAAAAAATGTCTAAAAATTCGAATGTTGTCTTGAGTAAACTTTCTTTTCATCACAAACTTTGGAACTTTACTTTGAATGGGTGAAGACAACTTGATATCAGTGATTTGAGCATGATGATCTGATATGCCCGACACCACAACCTCAGTATGTATAAACTGATCACTCAAATTACAAAAAAACATTGTCGATGAGGGTTTTACTTCCATGAAATTCCCTAGTGTAAGAGTGAACCGTATCATGTAAACCAAAAGACAACATGACTTCGGAGAGTTTCTTAGAAGAAGAATCACAAGAGGACAAATTTATATTAAAATCACCGACAACTATTATCGTTGTATTAGATTTTGCAAAGTGTCCAAGGCAATGACTTAGAGACTCCAAAAAGTTATCAACACACTGAACAGATTGATGTGGTGGCCAGTAAACGGCGAGCAAGAAATAAGACATGTCATTTAAATCAAAATTAACAGCTGAAAACTCATAATAACCCTCAACACAGAACTTGTCTACATCAACAACATGAAAGCTCAAGCCATTTTTTATGAGAATACAAACCCCACCTTTACCCATGGTCGAGCGGCAAAATCCAGAGGCCATGGTGTACTCTGGCAGACAGAAAGAATTTAAGGCTGAGCTACAAAAGAAATGTTCAGAGAGACAAAGTATGTCAGGTGATGCAAGCTCAACAAATACCTCAACCAAGGTGAGCTTAGATACAATTCCTTGCACATTCTGATGAATAATTCTTAAACAGCTGTTGTCGATTTTGTGTTTACTAGCTTGAATCTTATTCATCATTTCACTCCTATCTGAGTCATGGGGCTGAGTCCTAAAAAATAGTGTTGACTATAAGAGCCTAATGTCTGATTGTAATTATGCGCATAGGTTGTCTGAGGGGTGTGTTTGTTAAATGAACTGTTTCGAGTTTGATATTGGCGTCTACTATTATTAAATTACCTAAAAATATTTTGTAGAACACTATAACATTATTGAGATATTAGAAAGTTGAAGTAACTTTAAAAGATAGTAATACAATCTAGCATGATGGAATTCCTGTTAAATTATTCAATAAATTTAAAATTATTTAAATTATATTGGTAGGCACATTGTTAAACCTAGTCAACAGTTTAAATAACTATATAATAGATAAATAATAACCAAAATCACAAATAACACTTTTAACATTTATTTTCACAAACAAAATTTGTTAAAGCCATTCTCTGATGCAGCATAGCCGAAAGAAGACATGATTCAGAACAACAGTGGGTTGAATGTCAGGTTGAAGGTATGTTAGACCAAGTCTTGTAAAATCAGTGTGTTCACAGCACAATGTACATGATATAATTAATTAATTGTGATTTACATTTTATATTCAAATAATATGAAATATTTTAGTAAGCACTTAAATTTAGAATAAAAATAATTACAAAACTAAACTGATGAAATAATGATGAAAACTTCTGATTAAGATCAAGCATTTCTTATTTACATGGAATGATGAAAATCATATATAACTATGGCATTTGTACATTACATTACTTTTTGCCAGTTTTATCTGATTTAAAAATATTGTTTTTCAATTGTCAATAAATGCTCTCTAGAAGAAGGAAATAGGAGAGGAAGGAGTTAATGGCTTCCTCAGATATTGCAACACAGGATTCATGGACCAGCGGACTATACAACATAATATCTTTTAAAAAGTCTTCAGTGTATGATGTAATGGTAATAGTTCCAGACAAGACTAGACAATGCTGGATCGGGGGAATTTATGTGAACTATAATTAATTATTCATAATAGTAAACATACTGACAGTTTCAACTGATATGGCCACCACCCAATCATGGCAAAAATGAAATTTGTGTGACTTCATCATGCTTCGGAGGACACATTAATCCGTTGGTCCCGGATCCAACTACGCAAGTAGTCAAATAACAGGCGCTTTAAAACTCTGACAATAAACCTTGGCCAAAAGGTTACTTGAACCATTATGCTAAAAAAGTCATGAATTACTTAATTTTAAAAGTTCAAAAAAGCCAGAAAAATACACATGCGCTAAGTCAGTAAATTGATAACAACTTCAACTACATAAGAAAATTTTAAATTTAAATGAACCAGAAGAGATATGGAAATGTGAGGGATATGATCATTGGGGTATATTATAATTTGTACTTGAGGTTTTTAAAGATAAAAAACATGGATAACAGGGATCTTCTGTTGATTATAGTATCTTATTTTCAAAGTAACATTATATACACTCGCCTAAATTAACTGGTTGGAGAGAGGTCTGTCTTTGTCAAAAATTATCTAACACAAGCACTAAATTCACACAATACAAAATTCACTAGTTTACCAATCCGAAGTTTTGCCGCACTTAAGTGTCAATGTGTGGGATTATCAAAGGCCTTATTTGCAGTCACACATGGGTATCACAATCGTATAAATTCTGCGATCGCCTGACCACAACTTGGTTGAATGCGCTATTAAGAACCTTGATAACATCGCACATTGACATCTTACTGCGGAAAAAGTGGTGATTTTGCATTACAATTTTGGTGTTAATGTTAATAAATCTTTTTGTGACCTATCCAGACCACTCTCCAACCAGTTAACTTAGGCGACTGTAGTTCATATAACGTAATTGAAAAATAAATATTGATACTTCACAACTATAATGTCATTCAGAAACAAAACAATAAATAATTATTTTGCAGTTGTAATGAAAGAGGAAGAAAGGTAAATAAAAGAAAAAGGTAAAAAAGAAGGCAAATCCATTAATAATATAGAATAATATTTCTTCCACAAAAATGTTTGGGACTAAAACTCAATATTTTGTTCAATACCAAAATTCAACATGGGTTTTGTCTGCAAACAAGAGAGTGTCTGGAGGTTTAACAATTTTACTATATGATACACAGTTACCTATTTATTTAGATATTAGAATTTCATATTTATTAACCCACTCATGAATGTTAAAGTACCAACTGAAATACACAGTGAGTGATCACTCTTCTTTTACAAGCCTTGTTATGTCAAGTTAGGATAGCGAAAGCGAGGAAGGCTGTTGACTTACTTAACTCCCAGTTTGGTAGCGACCCTTCGCCATGGCGAGTAGCACAGGGTGGTCCTCCTAAGGGCATGAGGGGGTCAGCCAAAGCAAAGATTAGATCAGCACCGCAACCCGACCACTAACCACTAACCACCAACCAACCACAACCGCAACCATTGCAAAGAGACTAGGCTTTAGTGGTTTTTTTCAATTAAATAATATAAATAAATGAATACATGCAAATTAATATAATATATATTCAAATGTGTATAGTTTATTTACACACATTGAAAGTGATCCAAAATCAAAATTAATTAAGACTAAGGTCATTTGCAATAAAGAAGAATCAGGAAAAAATAAGTCAAAATTGCCTGGTATTGTATAGATAGTAAAATGATTACAGCACTGGAAAATATTGTTTTTATTTAATAAAGGGGCAGAGTCTTAGGCTGAAGAATTATCTCCTCACATAGTTAAAAATATATTTATGTTGACACAAATAAAAATGAATAATACAATAATAATGTAATCTGTTAAAAATGGACAGCCAGTAATCAACCTGACAACTGTGCCAAGTCATCTTAAGTAGTTATCAGATATAAATATGGCAAAAAATAAAAAGAAAGAGTTTGTTGCTGTGATGGACTAGCGCACACACCTATTATGTCACACACCAGCCATGTCATATGACCTTTTTCCATCCATTCTTCAGATATTTCCTGCTGTTGGCCACTATGACTGTCTGACTGTATTTTTTTCACCATAGAAAGAAAAAAAATTCTTAAACTTCCATAAATAAGAATGACAAAATATAAAATCTTTCTAAAATCAAAAACTGGGATGATTAGCATGGACGTCCTTACTAAATTGAAAAAAGCTTATGCCAATAAAATTTTGTTATTTCTGAAATTTTAGAGTGGTTTAAGGGGGTGGTAAAGAATTGAATAGGATGCTCATTGATGACAATCCCTCTATTGTAGCAACCGCCCTACTCATCAAATTTTGCTCAAAGTGACATTTTTGCCAAAAGGAAGTTGAAAGAAACCAGTTTTGAGCCAGTTAATGAAAGAGAAAGCAACCAAAACATTGAATATGCTTACACAAAATTACTTTCAATATTTCTTTGTTCAATGGAAAATTTTTAAGGAGCAATGTAGAAGTACAGGGGGAATATACTTAAGAAAAGTATGTGAAGGGAATAATGTTAAAGTTGGGATGGAGTAAAAAAAATGTATACTATCAAACCAGTTATTTATTTTTTAGTCATATCTAAGTCAAAGTCTCAATACCCATTCAATATTCATACAAATCAATAACTTCTGTTCTAAAAACATAAAAAAACTTTTGGTTCTCCTTAAATACTATACCGATATAATTTTGGATGATTACCCTACACGTATTCGTAAATTAATCATTTTGCTTTTTGATCAAGATTTGTAAGATAAAACAAATGTTTCATTATTTAAAAGGAATAAAAACCAAAAGATTTATGTAATACAATATGTCTACCTTAAAATGATCTCCAGATAGACTGACAATACTAAATCGAATTAGTTAATTAGTAAGAATGACTATGTTTAAAAATCTATGTTTGAAGTCCAGTTTATCTATATCCGAATTATCTGAGTTCTGACTTATCGGGGTCAGGTTAAAAACATTGTAATGACAGGTAAAATGTGAGTTTCAGCTCTAGGACCTTCAATTTCAGATGAAACCGCAGAGCTTGATGTTAATGACAATTATTACTAACGATGATTGCGTATTGTATAAAAGCATACCTCAAATAAGTTTTATTTTTGATTGGAGTGTTTTTTTCTTACCTAAAAGTGATAAAAATTTCTGCTTTGTTTTTTTTCAGACATTATAATAGTTTAAATTTTTTAATAAAATCAGAAACATTTTAAATAGTCAAACACCGGCAAAATTTTGCAGCTATTTGGTGTACATTCAGTTTATAGCACTAATATTATAGGAGCTATTAATGATCGTTTCCAATGCGTCGTGGGCATCTGTATCTTGTTAAATATTCAGATTATTAGTATTTTTGACTATCCGGATTCAGATTTCACACATTAATCAAGATACCAAACTTTACTGTAGTTGTTTTAAAATATTTGAAGAAGTGGCTGGAATTCTAGATTCATGTTTCTTTGAAATAAGTAACAGTAAAATTCGGTTTATCTGGATTTACGTAGCAAGGTCTCGATCCGGATAGCCGAAAATCCGGATGATCTGAAACTATACTGAAAATATACCATCATAAATACATCCATACTGACATCCATGTCACGTAGACAACGATCGTAAATAGTGCCTACAATATTAGTATTAACTAGAACAAATATTGTAAGCTTTTAAATGTGTTAAAAATTTGTTTTTAATTGTATCTAAAGTTAAGAAGCTATATTATTAGTTTTGGGTAGGAAATAAACGCTCTTTTGACGTTTAAAGCAACCTTCTTCCTTTTAAAAACTCTCATGGCAACAGATTTTGTATGCAATTTGACCGTAAAAATCCGGAACAAACAACCACTGTACATCTTATCTCAAAAGCCTACACTTTGACAGTTCGGTATTAAAAAGTCAAATAGTGACAGCTCCGCATGTGCTAAGTGCTTGTAGTGCTTCACTTGGATACACCCGCAATATAAAGAGTGTGTGTTCATCATGTTATGCGTTCATCGTTAGTAACACTTGCAGCGTCCAGCAAGGTAGCAAGGTTGTCTCTGAAATTTTGAAAAACTTTGAGATAAAATTTACATCAAAACTGTTATTTTTTTTCTATACCCGATCTGGATGATTCAGATCTGGATAAACTGGACTTTAATTAAAATTTAATTACTGTATTTAAAATTAAAGTTAAAAAAGGAGTATATATGAACAGAGCATATACGGTATACATTTATACCAAAAGTGATATTTTAGTTACATGTTGTTATACATAAACTTTTCAAACTAATCAAGTGGCTTTCACAATCCTCTGAAGGAATCGGACTAACCAAAGCTTTTATTGTAAGTTTTAGTACAATGAACAATGTGAAGTGAGCAGAGTACGCTTTTGACTACATAGCTAGCTTTCTTAGCCAACATGCAATTCGGCTACCAAATTGCCTCATAGGGCTGAGGCAAAACCCCCGAGGGACTTAGAGCACATTTTTAAAAATCAAATGCTATATGTGAGATTTGACCTAGAACCTCATGCTCCGTAGACCAGGTTTTACAATGTAAGGCCATCCGGACCCCTTTTGATCAACTTAATCTTTCTAAATTTCCAATAAAATTAAGCCATTTTCCCCTTGTGATCAACTTAATCTTTCTAAATTTCCAATAAAATTAAGCCATTTTCCCCTTGTGATCAACTTAATCTTTCTAAATTTCCAATAAAATTAAGCCATTTCCAAGGAAAACCAAGAAAATTTACATAACAAAGTACAGTCTCTGTTACAGTGTGTAGTATAGTATTGTATCTGTTACATCTTTGAAAGATCCAAAGTAATTACTGACTGAAATAAAAGTGAGGTAGAATTTTTCTTTTATGAATTAATGGAATTTCGTAATTTCAAATGAAGAAATTGAGGCAAATAAATTAATATCTGTGATATATTTATTTTGAAAATGATTCTTAAATAAAAAGAACTATTTTTCATGCAAAATCAGTTAGCATAAATAGCCTAAGCTCACAATTAAAATTTTTTTAAACTGTATACCAAAAATATGCATTACCTAAAAAAAGACAGGACTAAAGACAAAACATTTTTTTTAATTTTGAGAAACACATTTATAATTAGACTTTTGCAACACCGATTACAGTAATATGCTATAAAAAATACATATTTGAACAAAATTAAGCGTGATATAATTATTAGCAACAAAATAAAGTGACTCTCCTAAATCAAACGAGAGTTGGTGGTTAGTTGTTTGAGTCGGCATTTTTAACGTAGGCAACTATTCTGAACAGCAGTTGGAAAATATCAATTCACATATACAACAATAACAGACTAAACAACCACTACATATAGTTTTTTTTCAAAGAAACAATATCATAAAGCCGAAAACATAAAAAAATATTGCCACAATCAAAAAAAGCTAACAACCATAACCTTTCATGTAACTTCACAACTTCATAAAACTATAGGCAATCCACAGTTAGCAAAGCAACTAAGGCATCAACTATTCAGATACTTCTAATGCAACTAGAAATGCGACCTAACAAGCGATGAATTTTGAAATTTTATTGACACGTTATTGATAGTTGTTTATTAGGGAATAGGGACTTGCAATTTTGAGAACACTAATTAATATTAAAATTATAGAATTAAATAAAATGTAATAATAATAATTGTTTTTGTTTTGTTTGTTGTATCATTTTGAGCTCAGCATAGCTCAGATAAGCTATGTTGAGTAACTTACGTCATAATTATTTCTTTGCTATAAGGCCAAAAGGGGCTATGTCATTAATCTTTTATAGGATGAGACACAAGATTTAAGTTGACCTATTACATTTTTATCAAACAAACATGACATAACTCCATTAAATATAGAGAAATATTATTAAAATAATTTTTTTTACGTAAACGGTGGAGGTGAGGGGTTAGCGAGGGCGCCCCAGGCAGAAGTGTATGCCTCACGCTTGCGTGAGGGGACTCTGCAAGACCGCTGTGAAGTGGCCTGTCCGTCTATCGGCTGGCCCACTGTGTGCTATGCGCACAGCCTACACGGGGTGCCTCTGTTTTGCTAAAGGCAGCGGATCTAGACCCAGCGGTCGATAAAGTGCTCGTGAACTGGGTTGCAGCGGTTTCACGTACCGACCATGGGGCGTAGTGTAGGTGTACACAGATCGGCCCGGGTTGGTTTAGCGGTGGGCGAGATGTAGGTGTACGTTAGACCGGCCACCGCACTGCTTCTGTAACAGGTATGTGTGCAGCTGTTACAGTACCGTGCCGGAGACAAGGAGAGGTGCAACCTTGAACGGGTCCAGCATGGATAGTGACATCGTCATACTGCTAACTTGTGATGTTTTTAGGTTAGAAAATGGCTGATGATAAACAAACGGATCTACCCCAGGTGGGTCGCTGCTCCGGCAGTCAATCCCACTCCTCTTCGGAGGACATGCCCGTGGATTCTGGGGAGGGCAAATCTCAGCTATCAACTAACGTTGTCGTTATGTCACAGGAGATGGAGACAGGGTCGGGTGAGGTTCGCGCAGAGCTCACTCAACGTGAGGTCCCCGCCTGGAAAGATGGTTCCTCCGACAAAGGAGGAAAAACTGGAGGATGTTTCTGTGTCTGTCCAGGTTCTTCTTGAGACACCCTCTCAGTCTGGTGAGTCAGGGGCCGCAGCTGTGCTGGCGCCCAGCTCTAGTGCTGAGGGGTTGCCCAAGTCTAAGGCAGTTGAACAACCGCATCCAGCGGAGAGAAGGCGCCTTCTGAAGGAAAAGAAGGAGGCGACTGGTGAGTGGCTTCCGCCAGCTGAGTGGAGGAAGGTAACGAAGCGCCCCAAGCGCAAAAGACAATCTGGTGGAGTGCCACAAGGGGAGGGTACTAACTCGGGAGTTTCTCCCATGCGTAGGCCGGACCCCAAGAGGCAGAAGCCCAGCGAGACCCCTCCGGAGAAGACCTCTCCGGGACCATCAACTTCTGGTGAGACCTTCAAGGATTTGCTGACCACCAGGAAGTTGGCGATCGTTTCAGCGGCATATCCTGACGATAAGCTCACGGACGAAGAATGCTGTTTGTTACAGGCCAAGCTCGGCGATCTCATGATCGACGATGATTCAGAGGTCGGACCTCTGCAGATTTCGAGGACCTTTCAGGAGAAAGGAGCAGTGGTTGCAGTCTGCTGTAACGACGCGACCTGCGACTGGCTGAAGGGTAAGGCGGCCTCTCTTGCTGTACGCGAGGGGGTCGAGATGTTGGTTGGAGAGTACAAAGACCTCCTCCGTTCTGTCAAGGTAATCTTGAGAATAGACAAACTGTTTCCCAAGGCAGAGCACTTAGATCCAAAGAGGGTCTTCGTGGGTCTGCAGAAACAGAACCCAGGTGTTATCACCAAAGACTGGCGGATCGTCAATAGGAGGCAGGAAGACCAATTTCAGACTCTTGTCCTCGTGATTGACGAGGCCAGTGCACTTGTGTTGAGTAAACAGGGGTGGAAGGCATTCCTGGCTGCAACGAAGGTTTCCTTTAGGGTGCTTTCGGGGTCCAACTCTGGCTCAGCTCAAGACAATGACAAAGGTAATTCAGGTAAACCTCCAACACAGTAAGGCTGCCTCGGCAGTCTTCTGTGAATATTCAGTCAAACATGCTGTTAATTACGCCCTAATTCAAGAGCCTTGGGTAAGGGGCGACAAAATCTCAGGTTTGGGGTCCTCTAGGGGACAGTTATTCTCGGCCTGCACTAATACCCCAAGGGCTTGCGTCTGGGTCAAAAATGGACTCAGATGCGAGCCACTGTGGGAATTCTGCTCTAGGGATCAGAAGGTGGTGAGGACCAACTGTAGATCTACCGGCTGATCTTCGCGTCAGTTTACATGCCCGGGGACACACCGCGAGCTCCGCTGCACGAGCTTGCTCTTCTGGTGGAGTATGCGAGGGAATCCGGGTCGCAACTGGTGGTGGGATGCGACTCTAACGCCCACAACAGAGTCTGGGGGTGTAAGAAGACCAACACCAGAGGTGAGTCACTATTAGATTTTATTGTATCTAGTGGTCTCCTCATATCGAATGTTGGTTCAGAGCCAACGTTTGTAAGTCGCGTAGGTAGCTCTATTATTGATCTTACGCTATATTCAGAGGGGTTGGAGGGTAAGATTCTCAACTGGAGGGTCTCTACCGAACCCTCACTTTCTGATCACAGGCATATCCTCTTTGAAGTAGGGGACTTTCTGCCTGAAAAGGTTTCGTTTAGGAACCTGAGGCGAGCCAATTGGGACCTCTTCTCTGCTTCTCTTAGAGCTGGACTAGAAAGCTGGTCTCCTAGAGTTCGGGACTGCCAGGATCTTGATCATGTGGCGGTCCGTCTCGGGGAGACGATAGTCTCCGCCTTTGATGGGTGTTGTCCGCTCTCGGAGGGCAGGGGAGGGAGAGTGAATTGGTGGACCTCTGAACTGACCAACATGAGAAGGAATGTCAGAGCAAACTTCAGCAAAGCTAAGCGTAGTAAAAATTGGGACCGCTATCATAGCTTGCTGACAGAATATAATCTCGCAGTCAGGAGAGCCAAGAGACTCTCCTGGAGAAACTTTTGCACCAATCTGGAAGGTGTTAAGGATACCTCTAGGTTGTTCAAACTCCTTTCTAAGGACAACTCCTCTTGCCTTGGAACTCTAGTGGAACCTGACGGTAAGATATTACACAACCCCCATGAAGTCTTGGATCTCATGGCCAGAATGCATTTTCCAGGGTGCGTTGTTCTCGACCAATCTGAGGGACTGGACACAACGAATGCTTCCCATCGCGCCTCTATTACCCGGTGGATGGAGGCGGGGCGCATCGTGACGTTCAGCAGGATCAGGTGGGCTATTAATTCACTCAGTCCGTTTAAGTCACCAGGCCCTGATGGCATCAGACCTGTCTGTCTACAGAAAGGGATTGAGGAAATTCTGCCTTTGCTGTGTAAGCTCTTCAGAGCCAGTCTGGCTCTGGGCTGGGTGCCAGCGGTGTGGAGTCGCTCTAGAGTGGTTTTCATTCCGAAGCCCGGCAAGGCAAGGTACACGGACCCAAAGTCATTCCGTCCTATCTCTCTGTCTTCATTCCTGTTGAAGACTCTAGAGAAGTTGATCCTAAGGTATGTATGGGATGGTGCTCTCAGGCATCACCCACTACATAGGAACCAGCATGCCTACATTCCTGGTAAGTCATGTGAGTCTGCCCTCCATCACCTTGTAGGCAGGATAGAGAAGACACTGGAGGATGGAGAGATAGCACTGGGTGCTTTTCTGGACATCCAAGGGGCCTTCGACAACACCTCCATGAATGTGGTGGTGAATGCCGCTAGGGCCCATGGGCTTAGCGGAGTTATATGCGGCTGGACCGAGGCATTACTGAGCAAAAGGAAAGTGGTTCTTTCACTTCAAGGTGAGGAATTAGTCGCTCTGACCACAAGAGGTTGCCCTCAGGGGGGGGTTCTCTCCCCCCTGCTGTGGAATCTCGTAGCTGATGATCTCATCAGGCGTCTCAATGATTCTGGTGTCCTAGCTTTGGGCTACGCTGATGACATTGCAATTCTGGTTATTGGTAAGTTCACCAACACGATCAGAGAACTTATGAACAGAGCACTGGACCTGGGGGGGACTGGTGCAAGGAGGTGGGTCTTGCCATCAACCCCTCCAAGGTAGTGGTGGTGCCATTCACAAGAAGGAGGAACCTGCTCGGGCTGGAACCTTTGAATCTGCAGGGCACAGAGGTAAATCTGCAGAACGAGGTCAAGTACTTGGGAGTGGTACTTGATAAGACACTGAGGTGGGAACCGCAGCTGCAAAGGGTGATTGATCGAGGTAAGTGGTCACTCATGACTTGCAGACGAATGGTTGGCACTACATGGGGACTGCATCCTAGGCTTTTGCACTGGTTGTATGTTGCTGTGGTGAGACCGGCCATGACCTATGGTTCACTAGTCTGGTGGCCAAAGACTAACTTCGGTGCATCAGTGCGGGGGCTTGCGGCGGTCCAGAGGTTGGCTTGCCTCATGATTTCTGGGGCCATGAGTTCCTGCCCTGGAGCATCCTTGGATTGTATGCTCAATATCCTGCCCATAGATGTCTACATCAGAATGGTTGCTAGGAAATGTGCATATCGCCTCCGATGTGAGAATCTCTGGATGACTTTCAATGTACCCTTGGTAGGTCACACCAGAATTGAGCAGGTAGTCAGAAGTGAGGCCCTTGACATGCCTTCTGACCACCTTCACACTAGATACGC
The DNA here is from genome assembly GCA_023375725.1 of Nephotettix cincticeps. Classification (NCBI taxonomy): domain Eukaryota; kingdom Metazoa; phylum Arthropoda; class Insecta; order Hemiptera; family Cicadellidae; genus Nephotettix; species Nephotettix cincticeps. Next base: position 100,490,708 of record CM041786.1, on the reverse strand, counting down.
CTTCGGTAAGTCATTTTCAGTGGTGATTCCACCAAGGATTGACTGGCAAGATGGCGGCAGACCTCTTCATCCCTGCGAGTCAGAATGGTACACGGATGGCTCTAAGGAAGTAAGAGAACTGGAGCTGGAATACTGGGGGTGCAAGATAAGGTAAAGCTCTGCGTTCCCATGGGGGATCTCCCCACAGTGTTCCAGGCAGAAGTGGCAGCCATTATAGAATGTGCTCTGTTCAATCTCAACAGAGGTGTCAGGAACAAGAACATTACCATTTTCTCAGATAGTCAAGCCACCCTCAAGGCTCTGGACTCCTGTACCTTCGACTCCAAGTTAGTGTGGGAATGCCGCAACGCGGTGTCTTCTCTTGGCAGTCACAACAACGTTACCCTTTGCTGGGTCCCAGGACACTCAGGTATTATGGGCAATGAAATAGCTGATCGTCTGGCGAACGATGGCGCTTTGATCCCATTCGTGGGTCCACAACCCTTCTGCGGCATCTCCAGGGCGCATGTGGATCGAGAGATCAACACGTGGGCACGTGAGTGTCACCGCAGGAGATGGGCGGAACTGCCCCTACTGAGCGTAAGTAAACTGTATCTCAGCTCTCCCTCTTCCAAGGATCGCTGAGGATCTTCTACAGTTAGGTAGGTCCGAACTCAGACTCATTGTAGGTCTCATCACGGGACATGGACACATGAGGAAACATCTTGCTCGAATGGGACTCTTCCCCGGAGATCCAATCTGCAGGAAGTGTGGGCAGTCCGAGGAGACTGCTGATCATCTGCTGTATGACTGCACCGAGCTTGCCGGGGTGAGAGCTGCCACTCTCGGCGTCATGGAGAGGGGTCTTCACCTTCCCCGGGAGGAGCTAGTGGGAAGACTACGGCAGTTTGTCAGGTTTTTAAACTTGGAAGGTCCGTGAAACATTCAATCATTAGGGGTGCACAAAAAGCCACTTGGCTGACGTGCTATAGGAACTCTGTTCCGCCCCTTTGTGTAATGTAATGTAATGTACGTAAACGGTCTGTTCCATAAGAGTAATTTTTTGATATAAGACACAACATTTACTTAGAAAATCTGTTTTATTAACAAAAATACCAAAAAACTTGTTTAAATATAAAATACTTTGCTTTTAACTTTTTTATAGTATCATATTTATTTGTTATTTAATTTTTTAGTATTTTTATGTTTATTTTTGTGTTGAACAACCAATCAATATCACAGTTTTTTGGTAAGAATAAGATTAGCAATATTCTTTATTATACACATAATTACAATTATTTTCTTATAGTATCAACCTCACTATGGAAATTTTAAATTTTACCCTCAATAAACCTTCTGAATAATATTTTTAATTTTCAAAAATACAGTAAAGTCTGGTTTATCCTGATTAATATGGAAGAGTCGAATTACGGATAGCTAAAAATCCAGGTAATCTGAAAACATAACATGATAGATGTCGATGTTGCATAGGCAACTGTCGTTAACGGCCTACAATATAGTAGAGACCGGTTTATCCAGATTAATGTGGCGGGGCCCCAATTCGTATAGCCGAAAATCCGAATGATCTGAAACTATACCATTATAGACATCCATGTCACATAGACAACGATCGTGAATAGCGCCTGCAATATCAGTGCTGCAGAGTGCATAAAAACTTTGTACAACAACGTAGCCTTGAAATGTCACAAGCGTTTACATGTTAAAATATGTTTTAGCGAATTTCCCATAGGGAAGAAGCTATTACCGTAGGTCTCATGGTGAGACTTAAGCCCGGGACCATGTTATTTTTTCTTCTTTAGGTGCCCAGAGTCCAAAAACAATAGTCGTTAAAATTTATATATATATATATATATATATATATATATATATATATATATATATATATATATATATATATATATAAAGTAAAGTTAAAATAATTAACTGAGTATCCTTGACAAACATTATTTTATTTTAACAACATGTTTCAACCTTTAAAGGCCATTTTCAAGTTAATTCAAAATGATAATCTAATATAAACAATATTTAAATCACATATGTTTAAATTAAATAATTTCAATTTAATAGATGTACAAGTGTTCTTGAAGAAGTTAGTTAAAAACTTTTGTATCTATATCAATGTAAAATGTGATTATATGTTTTGTTTGAGTTTTCTGATTTTTTCAAAAATTGGATTGTTTTTTGTTATGTTAAAATGTTTTGAGGGTCAGTTTTTTGTCCTGAATAAATGTAATAATCTTCTTTCGAATCCATGATGTGTCCTTTAGTTGTGAATTCGAGTATTTCCAGATTTTCTTCCATGTTCTTGTAGTTAACATATACATATATATATATATATATATATATATATATATATATATATATATATATATATATGTGTCTGTGAACACAATAACTCTCGTAAAAATGGTCCAATCAAGACCAAATTTGGTAGAGACGTGTATTCCTACAAGTGCTCGGACGAGTTCGTAAACCAGACATATCGGTCAATGGGAACGGGTAGTTTGGGGGGGTTTTGTACCTCAAAATGGGGTTTTTTGCGTTTTTCACATGTAATTTTTAAAAATTTCTAATTTTATGTTTCACCATTAGAATCAGCTTAAAACACTACACAAATAAGTTCCTTAAAGTTTTTCTCTATCTCCAACGGTTACCGAGATATTAAAAAATCTAAACACAGTACGTTGTATTGTGGGGCTCCAATGTTAATCTTATGGAGGATAGGGAAAAATTAATATTTCCCATATTAATGAATATTTTTGGATAAAACTTGATATTTAGCTTCATGTGGTTGAGATCCATACATTTGTGCTTAAAAATCATAGTTTATGTGTTTATCATGGCAGCAAACCTGCATACTCTTTTCCCATAATAATCATATAGGGAATAGGCAATCTCCTTTATTTATGGACAGATGTTGATGAAAGTTGTATAAATGTTAAGATAAAAATTATTCATGGTAGAAATGCCTAATTTAAGTGTTCCTCACAGCAGCAAATCTGCACACTCTTTGCCATGTTAATCTTATGGAGAATAGGCAAAAAATTCTCATATTCTCATGTTTATGGACAGATTTTTTTAAACTTGTCATATATTATTGATTTAGAAATTCGCTGAGTACACAGGTCTGCTGCGACGGGAGTATATATATGTGTCTGTGAACACGATAACTCTCGTAAAAATGGTCCGATCAAGACCAAATTTGGTAGAACCATGTATTCCTACAAGTGCTCGGACGAGTTCGTAAAACAGACATATCGGTCAATGTGAACGTGTAGTTTGGGGGGGGGGTTTGTACCCCAAAATGGGGTTTTTTTGCATTTTTCCCATGAAATTTTTAAAAAATTCAAATTTTATCTTTCACCATTACTCAGCTTAAAAAACTGCACAGTTAAGTTTCTTAAAGTTTTTCTCTATCTCCAACGGTTACCGAGATATTAAAAAATCTAAACAAAGAACATTGCAATTTGGGGCTCCAATGTTAATCTTATGGAGGATAAGGACAAATTAATTTTTCACTTATTATCTAATATTTTTGGATGAAACTTGATATTTAGCTTCATGTGATTGAGATCCATACATTTATGCTTAAAAATCATAGTTTATGTGTTTATCATGGCAGCTAACCTGCATACTCTTTTCCCATGTTAAACATATACAGTTTGGGTAAACTCCTTTATTTGTGGACAGATGTTGATGAAACTTGATATAAATGGTCAAAATATAAATTTTTTACACTAGAAACACCTACTTTCAGCGTTCCTCGTAGCAGCAAACCTGCATACTCTTTCACATGTTAATCTTACGGAGAGTAGGCAAATAATACTCATATTTATTGACAGATAATGATCAAACTTGTCATATATTATTATTATTATTATGTTATTGATTTGGAAATTGGCTGAGTACCCAGGTCTGCTGCAACGGGGGTATTTAATTTTATTAAAAGATTTTAAGTTTATAAGTTTAAGTTACAGTTGAAAACTTATTATTATTGGTTTTAGATAGGAAAAAACACTCTTCTGACGTTAAAACAACCGTCTTCCTGTTACAACCACTCGTAACCACAGATTCGGTATCACACAAATTTGCTTATTCGGCAAAAAAATGCAACATAGAGGGGGTGTAATGTTGATATATTACGCAATCATCGTTAGTGATACCGGTACCTGTATTTGCTATGGACTTCAAAACCTGCAGTTGTGTATTAAGTTTCGAAGGTGCTCACATTTTAATAGTTAATAATTTTTTTTATAATTATTTTTTATCATAATCATAATTATTTTTTCCGGGTATCAGGAATCAAGATACAAATAAACCAAACTTAACTGTATCTTTATTTTTCAGATAAGATTTTCTAGGTATTTATTTAGATTTCAATAGCCCGCCCTTGCTAGTCAAACAGGTATGGGACCGACGTGGTGTCGGACTACCAAAAATGTTAGATTATCGAAAATGGCTATTCTATTATGCATTTAATGGCGATAAAGATATGGCCATAATTTTAAATAATATATTAATCACCCCTTAATAATTGTGGCGAATTAAAACACATAGTTAAGTAGTCAAAGTTTTAATTTACGTAGGCTTAATTGTTGCACAACGTTACAAAATACCCCCGTCGCAGCAGACCTGCGTACTCAGCGAATTTCCAAATCAATAATATAATAATAATAATATATGACAAGTTTGGTCAAAATCTGTTGATAAACATGAGAATTCTTGCCTATTTTCCATAAGATTAAAATGGGAAAGAGTGAGTAGGTTTGCTGCTGTGAGGAACACTGAAAGTAGCCATTTATACCATAAAAAATTTTATTTTTAACATTTATACCAACTTTCATCAACATCTGTCCATAAATATAGGAGTTTGCCTAATCTCCATATGATTAACATGGGAAAAGAGTATGCAGGTTTGCTGCCATGATAAACACATAAACTATAATTTTTTAGCACAAATGTATGGATCTCAACCACATGAAGCTAAATATCAAGTTTCATCCAAAAATATTCATTAATATGGGAAATATTAATTTTTTTTAATCCTCCATAAGATTAACATTGGAGCCTCAAAAATACAACGTACTGTGTTTAGATTTTTTTATATCTCGGTAACCGTTGGAGATAGAGAAAAACTTTAAGGAACTTAATTGTGTAGTTTTTAAGCTGATTACAATGGTGAAATATAAAATTATAAATTTTTAAAAATTACATGTGTAAAACGCAAAAAACCCCATTTTGGGGTACAAAACCCCACCAAACTACCCGTTCCCATTGACCGATATGTCTGGTTTACGTCAATGTAAAAACATACATTAATAACATTTTATAGTTGCTTATACATTAATAAAATTTTACAATTACCTAATACAATAAATTTATTGGTACATTTAAATTGAAAATTAAATAAGACTGAATAACTTAAGTTAAAGAGTTCATACAAAATCCAGGCTCATTTTTAATTTCTTTACTTATTGTTTGTCCTACAATATAGTTCTTCCAAGTCAGTCATAAATTAAATGTATTATTCTTTAGTGATTAAAATTTGTATTACCTCATGTTCATTGGCATTAAATATCCATGTGTCAAAATAATCAGTGTACATGGTGAGTAATAACATCCACACTAAATACGGTGTAAAGACTACTATCAATGGCCTTGACAACCACTTGAGTGATAGCTACTATCTGCTATCTTACCTTGGAGACCTTGGCTTTGGAGCACTCCACAATGTGTTCCTTGCAGGAGCTCTGGTGCACCGTGATTGTACAATCTGCAAAACCGTACACAGGTGAAAGTGTAACCCAATTTTATTTAACATACAGAATTCTAAGATTATTTTACTGCAATACAACAAAATAGCCATGATTTGTAAAAAAACATTTGCTGTCAAATTATTACTTAAACAAACCCTTAACATACATCTCATAAAGTAATTGATTTTCTCAACCCCACCACCACCACAATAATTATTGTCTGATCATAATAAAATTTGGTGGAGTGTTCCTTTCTGTAATATCTGGACAAGTTTGTTTGGCAACACATCAGATTACATTAACTATACACTTTTGAGAGGGTTGAGTCGATCCCAATCATCGATTCTCGATTCCTCCCATTCTCAGGATCAAAATTGGAATCGAAAATGGTCGTCTATAGTCAATTCTGATTCTTCGATTCCAAGCGTTTGTTGTTCTGCCGACGATGAACGGCGAAAGAAAGAATTATGTTCGTTTTCTTCGTTACGATGCGTAATAATGTACAGTCGTCATTGTTTTAAAGAAACTCGGATCAGGAAACCAATCGGCACACTGGGGACTCAAAATTATTGTTCACTTTCAGTATATTTTTTTGTCATAGCCGCGTAAATAAAAACCAATATTTTATTTCAAAGCAATTGGATATCTGGCTCCAAAACTGGTATCCAGTACCTGGATAGACTACAATTACTGGATAGACTATATAAAAAATTAGCATTAACACTCAAACTGTTCGTTTCAGATTACATCGTCAATATGAAAACGAATTCATTGTATTTCTTGAAGCCACTGTTACAAACCAATTACAGTTGAACTCCAATTATCCGAACTCCGACTATCCGAATCGCCGATTATCCGAATCACTTTCAGAAAAAAAATTGTCCAAAAAAGTCTTAAGTGCGCTATTATTCTTCCCACCGCGAAGCCAGTGTTTGCGTGTAAAATGTAAGTACATTTTATTTATATTTAAAACATGTGAAAATATCATGTTTCTTACATTTATTTCAATAAAAAAATAGTGCAATATTAAAACGTAGCTTTTTCTCTCTCTAATGGCAATTTAAAAAAAAAACTCCGATTATCCGAATATTTGATTATCCGAATGGGTCCCGGTCCCCATTAATTCGGATAATTGGAGTTGTACTGTAATTGGTGTAAATTAAATTTATCTTTTGCTTTTCAATCCTCATTCCGTTTCTAACAAAATCAGTTTCTCACAGGCTATAATAAATGTATGCACAATTAAATAATAAGTATAAGATCAGTTAAAACAATTGAGGTTGGCCAAAAACCCTTAAAAAATGGCCCGTACTTGGCCGACGCTATAGCTCAATGGTAGCGCGTAGGTTTCATATACCGAAGGTCGTGAGGTCGATCCCCGTCAGGAGCATTACATTTTTGTTTATTGTTTATGCTATATTAGTTAAGGTGTATTAAATCGGTTTTATTTAAACCTATGCGGTTTAAATAAAACCTATTTTAATCGTTTTTCAATGTTTTCATTGAGTAATAAATGCGTTTTTTTATTTTGTAGATTAACTTGTATAATACATAATATTGAGATAATACATAATTGAGATGGTTCGGTCACGTAAAGAGAATGGAAGATGTAAGAATCCCAAAGAGAATGAGCGAGCTGCAAATGAATGGAAGAAGACCTAGAGGAAGACCCAGAAGAAGGTGGATCGACGAGGTGAAACGGGATGTAGAAGCAAGAGGAGTACAATGGCAGTATGTGGAGGAAGAAGAATTGTGGAAGGACAGAAGAAGATGGAGAGGCCTAGTAAACACCCAGACCCGAAGATAATCGGAACGGGACGGGATATGTATGTAATACATAATATCTTATTCTATCCGAGCAAAGCTCGGTCACCAGGTGCTAAAAAATAATAATAAGCCCATTTAATACTTCTGTTTTCATACAAATAACTGGTCATATATTTCGATATAACTGTCTATTTTTCTGAATCAGATTCACAAACTACCATACGATACCAAGTACATACACAACATGGTGCCATTTTTGTCTATCCGTTGATGAATTTGCTAACATGATGCTAATTTGATAGGAGTTTTTAAGCGTTAATAGTTTAATAAAAAGTGTGTTCTCTGATCAGTAAGTTACAATAATCCGTGTATATCAATTTACTCTAAAAGTCTGCACAATCATTTTGCGGGTATAATTGTATTGCGAAAACACTTTTGTTGCCCATGTCGTCTGCTGCCGTCTGAACATGGATTTGTAATTAATTAATTCTTTGTCTTGGTTGTCTGTTACTATTTTGCAACAAAGTTTCAGTGGTGAAATACATTAATTATTATTTATTGTTTTGTCATCAAAATACGGATCTTATTGAAGGATGATAGATTGCAATATTTTTTTTTAAATGGCGTAGTCTCTCCGCTGTCGTCCACTGTTGACTGTTATTGTTGTGCAACACATTTGTTTACAGTGATTATATTTGTGTTTTAAATAGTTTTTAATGGAAAAATGCTTTAATGGGTTATTAGTTATTATTTATTGTTTTGTCGTCAAAATATTTATGAAACAGTAATATAAGGGAATGGCTTGACTCAAATATGAGTTTTTGTGATTTTTGCAATTTTCATGATTTTACTATTAGCAACAGTTTATATTAATTTTGTTATTTGTTCAAATTAACTATACATATTAATTATGTATATAAAGTATATTTTTGGTTTCACCATTAAATTTTAAACAAATAATTTTTTTTTCACAACTGTAAACATAAACAAAAATTATGTATTTCTATATTTGTTCATGTAAATCTATATAAATAAAATTAGTTTTGTCTGTACATTGCTCAGCACTATTCATTTTTTTAGGTATTTTTAAGTTTCATACGTTAGAGAAGCCGAAACAAGTCTTATCTAAATTTGTGTCTGTGACGCTCCAGGAGGCATTTTAAGACGTCTTCTCCAAAAAAACGGGAGAACTGATAACAACAAAACTTATTTCATACATTCCCTACATTCTAGAGAAGATTTCTAAAGGCTTAAAACTGTCCGCCGACCCTTGAATAGTAAATAACGAGCATTTTAAAACTTACTTTTTACGCAATATTACTCACATTTTGCTTCAGTTTTCAATGAATAACCTATTGGTAATGATCAGTTGTCTTTGTAGTTTAAAGATTTCATAGAAATAAAAACAAATAGCTGTCTAATCTATATTAGTTAGTTTATATTGGTCATTGATTTGAAACCCATTTCGAAATCATACTATATTAAAAAGTTATTTTAACGTATTAACTAATTATAATAGTGGTATAAATGTTCTAATCTATTTAATTGTAAAGTAATTCTAAATAATAAAGCTGGGTATTGATTAACCTTCTCTGTATTGATTTGTTAAGGATTTCAGGCTTACATTTTGGTATGATGAGCTTTCTTCTTTCTGAAACTGAATCCTACAACCCAGGCTTACTGCTAGTACTAAATATTTTATATTTATAATTTATATACTTTCTCAACATTTCTTAGTTCTTTATTTTAGGACTAAAAAATTAGATATCTTAACTTCTAGAATAAAGATTTTTTTAAAGGCTTGCAAATCCTCTAAATCTGGTGACACTGACAAAAATATATTGGAAATTTACAGGGTTAAAACGTTACATTCTTTGGTGGAGTTCAAATCAATGCCTGGAATCATTGGAATTGGAATCGAGAATCAGCATCGGACTTGACCCATCCCATCCTATATATATATATATATATATATATATACATACAAGAAAGACATAATACATACTAACACTCTCCACAATTTTGATACAGTGAAATTTAAATTAAATTTTAAATTTAACGTAACACATTCGCTGCAGGTGGGAACGATCGCCACCGCAGATGTTCTTCTGAACGTCCTGAGGAACGGCAACAGTCGTTACTGTGAAAAAAAATAGCCTTAAATGCAATTTCTTTAGGTCCAGATGGAATTTCTTCACTCTTCCATCATTTACGTTTTCATTCAAGTTTTTATTCCCTTAGTTATTTTTATATAAGTTCCCTAAAACTCAACATCCTCAAAGCTCGACAACCTTTCAGTCCACATTGTGTCGAGTTTGAGAAGTTCTACTGTATAAGACTATGATTATGATAGTAAACAATTATTTTACAAATATTAACTTTTTTCCATATATAACCTCCACATACCCATAATGATGGGTTAACAGAATTAGTTCTGTAATTCTTTAAAAAAGTTTCACCCACTTTCACAGTAGAGTGCTGGCTTATTTGTGAGGGATTTAGAGCACCAATCACATATCTGGGGAGACCCGTAACATGCTGACACCCACTGATGCACTGGCTTTTTTGACTTGTCCTGAAAAAAATATTAAACTATTGTTACAATGTACAAAATAAAAAAATACTTTCTAGACATTTATATTTTAAATTGCAAATTTTACAGCCTGTATATATTAGCCTGTTTAGTGATAATACGTGTATTTTTTAGAATAATATATTCTTTAATATTTATTTTCATTTTGTTGTTTTTACGTAGTTGGATTTAGCAATTTGGGAATAGTTATAATTTACAATTTTTTAAACTATTTTCTTTCAGTTTTTAATTTATGATTATAGTATTTTTTCCTCAAAATAATTTAAGCCGTTATCTTAATTACACCCAAGGTCATGACCCTGAAGTGATTATACAATTTTTTCTAGTTTCAAGTACTGAACAATTGCACCGAATATCTATGAAGAAGATACCACCATTTTGGCTGGTGCACCCTGTACTATGGTTTGTGCAGATTGAAATTCAGTTAAGTTTGGCTGGTGTCACTGTGGAAGATACCAAGTATTACTATATTTGTGGCAATCTTGAACCAAAGTATGCTGCTGAAGTAATATTCTCACTAAACATCCAAACGACGGGAAGTATGAAAAACTGAAGACAGGACTTATCAAGCGACTGGGTTTATCAACCCGCAGAGATGGGAGACTGGACACCCTTACTCTTTCTAAGACATCTCCGCACTCTTTCTAGCTGCATCTCTGATCCTCTTTTAAAGTCCTTCTGGCTGACCCATTTGCCTCCTTCGGTGCACTCTTTTTTGGCTACGCATAAATAAGTGCATCCTGATTCACTTGCAGAAATGGCAGATTCAGTGATAGAAGGAGCTCAGGAGCTGCTGAACCAACCAACATGATTGAATCACTGATGTTAAAGCTGATAGCCATGGTTACATCCAAAATGGGAGAAATTATATAATCAGTTCAAAAGTACATCTCTGCAATTAAGGAAGATTTGTGGGATCATTGCTTCCCTGCTCTCTCTCACCATTCAACCATCGTCGTTCACCGAGTCCCCACCGTCGTCATCATAGCTCCAAATTTTCAACACTCAGAAAATCAAACCAATCGTAGTGATGTCTGTTGGTACAACTTGTGCTTCGGTGATGCAGCAACCAAATACACCAAATCTGTAAAACCAAGGGCTCGGGAAATGGTCTCAGAAGTCTCTAGAGGGGACAAGCAACTCCATCACCACAAAATTGCACCGCCCAGTTTCTTGTATATACTAGAGCAAACGTCTGCTCCCTCACACACATTTGTGTGTCTATCTAAAATCCTTACTTCATAAGATTAGATTATTAAAATGGCAATCCATCCAGGTAGGTATTTTAAGTCAAGTATGAATGAGAAATGAGTGTAGGATGATTGTTGCACGATCTTGTAGTCTTTTTATTGACTAATGCGGACATGTTCCTTCAACAGAACTGTTAATTAATAACCCAACAGTTAGTGACATATCTTAGGGACCTACAGTTAAACACGGAGTCCAAACCACTGCCTCTAATTTACGAAGTAGTCTAATTATGAGGATGGTCTTTACGGATTAACGTTGTGTTCAATTCAAGAAAATCCTGTATAAAAATCCTGAATTACAATGTTAAAATTCTTTTTAGGAAGATGCAAATGCCAAAATAGGAAAGGAAGAACAATGAAAGTAATATACTAGAACAGAAAGCTTACATGATTCAACGAGAGAAAATTGTGTAAGTCTGCCAAGCTTTGCTTGTGCCACATACCTGAAAGTGATGAGCACGGTGTTCCCCCAAAAAGATATCCACAAAGGAAGTTGAGTAAGAGGGGGAAGAGATACAAATCAGATAGACCACATCGAAAAAAGAAGTAAGAAGAGAGGAAGAAGATAAAACTGCTATAACAATATCTTTTGGCCTTTTCAAGTTTCAATATATGTCTTTTGGACTTTTTAACGTTGCCAAGATATTTCATTGCTTCATTGACAGTATGTTCTGAGGTTTTGACTTCAGACATACTTATATAGATGATATTCTTGTAGCCTCAGACTCTGAAGACGAACATCTGTTACACTTATGCCAGCTGTTTGAACACCTTGCTGTTGGAGTCCTTGTCAACCCGAGTAAATATGTTTTGGTGTTTCTGCCGCCATCTTCCTTGATTTCAAAGTATTAACTGGAGGTATATAGCCGGTGTAGTGATACTAGATATATTTTTGTACAATCATATTTTCTTTAGTATTTAATTCATTTTTTTATAATGTAGTTGCATTTAGCAGCTTTGGGAATAATTCTGATTTTTTAAAATTTTCTTTCTGCTTTTAATTTATGATCAAGTATTTTTCCTCAAAGAATTAGAGTCGTTCATTTTAATTACACCCAAAGTCTGTATACAAAGTGAGCCTTCAGCTTGATAAAGTGAAAATATTAATATTGAATAGGAAATTTTATTTTATTATTTGTAAAATTGATACTGAGCAATGTTGTAATTTTAATTACTCAGTTTACAATAGACACTAAAAAAACTATTACTTACAATTGAATTATTGAATAAGCATATGAGAAGAGTAAGTAAATATTTAGTAATAATTAACTAAACACATTTTATTAAACAGAAAAGAATTGCAATATTCACATTATAAACATAAAACCTGTTAACAACAATAATACCTTTTTACAAAAATCATATGTTATATGTCACTTCTTTTTAGACTCGAGATATCTGACAAAGTTCGATGTCTGTTAAATATTCAAAGACGATAAATAATATAAAAGTGACACCTGTCAAAGCTATAGTTTTTATTTAAAAGTTCAGAATTGGCATACCATTATGCAGTTAATTCAGTTGAAAACTTAATGTAACCAATGCTTTATAATCTGACTACAAACGGATAAAGATATGAACGTAACCGATTCTCAATCGATGCCGATTGATTGTCAATACTGCCAGTTGCTGGATATTGGTATTGGTATCAAGAGTGGATTGACCAAAGTTGATACCTATACCAGTCACAGGAAAAACTTATTTCTTGAAAAATGATTGCAGATATATTAGTTTCGGGAATCAATCAATAAATCAAATTTAATTAAGAATATCTAACATCATTTCATTGTCTTTGCCTTTATAGACAAAACTGCTATTGGTTCACTAAGTTATCTCTTCACTCATTCCATTAGAAAAAGTTGACCCAATTTTTACTTTCTCCCCTTATACATAGTATATGGAGAAAGTATTGTTTTCGTCAAAATTTTCGAATTTGAGTTGAGGGTGGATATATCCGTTTTGGGGTCCCCTGAATCCAAAAAAGTGGGTTTTGACGTGATGTCTGTCCGTCCGTGTGTCCGTGTGTGTGTCTGGATGTGTACAGTGCCATAGCCTACCCCGTTGGTCCGATTTAAATGAAATTTGGCATGTATGTATATATTCACGGTATCTCCAGGCGTTTTTTTAATTTTTTTGAATTTTTGATTTTTAAGGGTAGTTCACCCCTAAAAACCCTTAAAAAACGTGAAAAATCCAAATTTCTCAAAAACGGCTCTAACGATTTTTATTAAAATTTGACAGTTTATAGTGTACAGAGTACTAAATAATTTGACACCACCTGCATATCTGTAAAAATGACGGTTCAAAAGTTATGGACTTTTAAATGTCAAAAAAATCAAATTTTTATATTTCAGCGAAAACAATAAAAGTAAAGTATAACTTGTCTGGTACCATTGAAACCAGCTTAAAAAACTAAACAAATTAGTATTTTGAATTATTTGTCTACGACTAACGGTTCCAGAGAAAAGTTAAATTTACTGTCTACGATAAACGCAGTACGTTGTCTGAAAGCGCCCAATGTTATTCTTATGGAGAATATGAAAAAATCAATTTCTTCCTTACTTTCCAACCGTTTTCCATGATACTTGGTATGAAGCGTAAGGTCAAATCACCGAACAAAACCAGCATAAAAAAGGTGGGTATTACCGGGGGGGGGGGTTTCCCCCATACAATTTCAACAATAAATTATTACATGATATTTAGAATAACTTTGTAGAACATGATAGTTTTATTACAGATTGTCTTTTTAAATTTACTTAAGGGAGAAAGTATGTGTCAGTCCACTGGTACCGTTTATTCTTTATCTTCTTGTGCAACATTGAAACAAATTTTAATAATATTAGATATTAATAATAGTAAGTACATTCAAGGAAAAATGCAATCAAATTTGACAAAATGGTTTAAACAAATCATTGTTGGTTAATAGTTTTATTTTGTTATCAACTGGCTGTTTTCGTTTCCTTCCTTCCACAGCATAAAAGCGGTTCCATATTTTCACTGATAATATCTATTCCAAATACCCCCGTCGCAGCAGACCTGCTGCGTAGTCAGCGAATTTCCAAATCAATAATGTAATAATAATATTATATGTCAAGTTTTATCAATATCTGTCGATATATATGAGTTAGTTATTTGCCAATTCTTCATAAGAACATGGGAAAGTGTAAGTAGGTTGGCCGCTGTGAAGAACACTGAAAGTAGGCATTTATAGCATAAACAATTTTTATTTTGACCAATTATACCAAGTTTCATCAACATATGTCCATAAATAAAGGAGTTTAACAAATTCGCTATACGATTAACATGGGAAAAGAGTATACAGGTTAGCTGTCATGATAAATACATAAACTATGATTTTTAAACATACATGAATGGATCTCAACCACATGAAGCTAAATACCAAGTTTTATCCAAAAATATTGATTGATAAGTGAAATATTAATTTTTCCTTATGCTCCATAAGATTAACATTGAAGCCCCAAAATACAACGTACTGTGTTTAGATTTTTTTAATATCTCGGTAACTGTTGGAGATAGAGAAAAACCTTACAGTAGTAAATTGTGTAGTTTTTTAAGCTAATTATAATGGTTGAATATATAATTTAAAAACCTTTTTAAATTACATATGGAAAACGTAAAAAACCCAATTTTTGAGTACAAACCCCCCCTCCAAACTACCCATTCCGGTTGACTGATATGTCTGGTTTACGATCTCGTCCGAGCAAATGTAGAAATACACGTCTCTACCAAATTTGGTCTCGATCGGACCATTTTTACGAGAGTTATCGAGTTCACAGACACAGACACACACACATACACGTTAAGCGGTCGAGTTGAGATCCATGCTGCGTAACATCAAAATGAGATCCGGCAGAACGACAGCTTTTTCAGGAAATCTGTGATTAACGTTTACAAACTATCATTAAGAGATTACAAAAATAATAATATATATGGAATATGATAAACGCTGACAATCATATATTTACTACCTCTGTGAGATCCGGTATGTAAGGCTCAGTGAGATCCATATTGACCTTGGACCTATACACACGCCGTGTTAGGGCGACGACGCGGTGAGATCCGCAACAATTGGCTCGCATGTCATCTTGATGGAAGTAACCACTGACTACACTACCGATGGCACATATCACACACGGGGTTTCTGCTTGTGCGAGATATTTTACGTATAATCCTCAAAGACTGTGTTTCTGCACGTTTTTAGTATCAGTTTACATAGTTTTCGATTAGGTAAATTAGATTAAACATGTATCATTAATAGAATTCCTTACACATCAAAGATATAATTTTAATATAGTGTAATTTTAAAATAGGTTTTAAATCAGTGATCAATTAGTAAATAGCTATTTATGCACGGCATCTTTCGACGCGCGTCACGCTTCCGCTCCCCTCCTCACCGCCCCGAGAGTTATTTATGTTGATGCTGTTGATGTTTACTGGAAAAGTTAAAGTTGGTTCGTGCCTGGGAAAATGGTTAATATAGACACAGAACCTTTAATTGATGCAGTTAAGTCGAAACCTGAACTGTGGGATTGCAGTAAGGAAGAGTATAAAGACATAATGAAAAAAAGAGATGCGTGGAATTTTGCAGAACACAAATGGTTCCTCGCAAATAGTCCAAAATGATACCAATTTAAATGGTGCATTATCACCTGCAACATCTGATTCATTGCTGTCATTAAATTAAAGCTACAAAAATCATGTTAATATAAAAAAATTTTAGTTAATGGATCAAGTATGTACAGGTATTATTTTTATTAATTCATAATATTTTTAATATTTTATTATATTTCATTTTTTATTACATGGTGGCGGACTGGTGTTTACGTCCGGTCCCACGCTCGCGCGACGGTCGCCCGACGACCGTCATTTCGACGTCGTGCATAAAAGGGTGCCATTTTCTCAGCGTCTCACGACGGTCGCACGACGCCGTGCATAAAAGGGGCCTTACCTGCACATCTAAGGAATGTAAATAAATTAAGAATTTTAAAGCAAATGCTAAAATATTTTTACTTGGGCAGGGAGGAAAATTTTCATTGATTTCTGTTTTGGGTTAATTTTAGCTATTACATTTATTGTTAGTACCAATATTTAATTTACATTTATATTTTCATTGTGCATTTCTTGTTCTTGTTATACTAGATTTATATTAATGTTATTCTATTTATATGTCTTTATTGTATATATATATATATATATATATATATATATATATATATATATAGATGTTATTGTTGGATTTTTTTCTTATTGGGCTAAAAATATGTGCCAATCTTAGTGTTTCTGTTGATTAATAAAGTGTTTTGTATGCTAAACAGGAAGATATAAGAAAATAATATATAAGACTGACAACAACATTAAAAGAAGTGAACTAACTATAAAATAGCTACAGACAAGCCTTGATTGGCTTTTGTACCTTTAATTAAAATGTTTTGTATAATTTTTGTTCGTTTTGGAAATCATAAAAAAAAAACAAATCAGATAATACAAAAACCGTCACGGTTTTACTAAACGTTCCTCAGATCTTGAAAGTAAAAACCCAAAATTATCAAAATTTGATCTTACATAATTAGTCCACATTATTTTCACAATACACACTTTCTCATTCATACTTGGCTTAAAATACCTACCTAGGTAGGTTGCCATTTCAATAATCTAATCTAATCTATATTAGACTTATAAATTTAAGTAATTAAGTCAGAAGATAGAAACATAATTTTTATTAGAACAAGAAGTAAACAATAACAAACATACTGATTACAGATGTTGTAACTTAAAATTAACAGCTGGTTTAAAATGAGAATCTCAGATACAGCATTCCTCCCCTTTTATTAAGGAGAATACCGTGAGGGTATGTTACGTATTCTCCCTGAACGCCGAGGAACTTCTCTCTCCTCCCATACACATTATATTTTCAGTTTACAAAACATTTAATCAATATAAGTGATTTAATAAAAAGAAAACCAGCTGTCATATTAAAATCAGTATTAGTTTATTTAGATCGATCATTGATTTTAAAACCATCTCGAAATAACTAATACGTTAAAATCTTATCTAGAGGCATAACAACTTTTATAGTGATACATATTTTCTAATTTAATTAATGTATCTAATTGTAAGTTAAGGCTAAGTAAGTAAGCTGAGAATTTTTTTTTTTTGTAGTTATTTGTTTAAAGATTTCAGGTCGATGTTTCATCATGATAATGGATTTATTAGGAAGAAATAACCAACAGCTGTAAAATTAGAATCAATATTAGTTTATTTACTAATTGATCACTGATTTAAAACCTATTTTAAAATTACACTATATTAAAATTATATCTTTGATGTGTAAGGAATTCTATTAATGATACAAGTTTAATCTAATTTACCTAATCGAAAACTATGTAAACTGATACTAAAAACGTGCAGAAACACGATCTTTGAGGATTATACGTAAAATATCTCGCACAAGCAGAAACCCCGTGTGTGATATGTGCCATCGGTAGTGTAGTCAGTGGTTACTTCCATCAAGATGACATGCGAGCCAATTGTTGCGGATCTCACCGCGTCCGCGCCCTAACACGGCGTGTGTATCGGTCCAAGGTCAATATGGATCTCACTGAGCCTTACATACCGGATCTCACAGAGGTAGTAAATATATGATTGTCAGTGTTTATCATATTACATATATATTATCATTTTTATAATCTCTTAATGATAGTTTGTAAACGTTAATCACAGATTTCCTGAAAAAGCTGTCGTTCTGCCTGATCTCGTTTTGATGTTACGCAGCATGGATCTCAACTCGACCGCTTAAGGTGTGTGTGTGCGTGTGTGAGTGTGTGTGTCTGTGAACACGATAACTCTCGTAAAAATCGTCCAATCAAGACCAAATTTGGTAGAGACGTGTATTCCTACAAAAGCTCGGACGAGTTCGTAAACCAGACATATCGGTCAATGGGAACGGGTAGTTTGGGGGGGTTTTGTACCCCAAAATGGGGTTTTTTGCGTTTTTCACATGTAATTAAAAAAATTTCTAATTTTATATTTCACCATTGGAATCAGCTTAAAAACTACACAATTAAGTTCCTTAAAGGTTTTCTCTATCTCCAACAATTACCGAGATATTAAAAAATCTAAACACAGTATGTTGTATTGTGGGGCTCCAATGTTTATCTTATAGAGGATAGGGAAAAATTAATATTTCCCATACTAATCAATATTTTTGGATAAAACTTGATATTTAGCTTCATGTGGTTGAGATCTATCCATTTATGTTTAAAAATCATAGTTTATATGTTTATTATGGCAGCAAACCTGCATACTCTTTTCCCATATTAATCATATAGGGAATAGGCAAACTCCTTTATTCATGGACAGATGTTGATGAAAGTTGGTATAAATGTTAGAAATAAAAATTGTTTATGGTAGAAATGCCTACTTTCAGTGTTCCTCGCAGCAGCAAACCTGCACACTCTTTCCCATGTTAATCCTATGGAGAATAGGCAAATAATTCTCATGTTTTTGGACAGATTTTAATAAAACTTGTTATATAATATTATCATTATTATATTATTGATTTGGAAATTCGCTGAGTACGCATGTCTGCTGCGACGGGGGTATTTTATTTACCTAGCCTAAACAAAACATGACAATAACAGAACTGAAATAAAAGTGACTTTATCATAAATTTATACCCGGTATAATGAGATTCTACCATTTAAAGCACCGTAATTGAAAACACATTTTTAACTTAAATTATAAGTTTCCAAGATCTGTTAAAAAGCCAAGGACATTCTTTTCATACATTCAAGCTCATTAGGCAGTTTAAAGATAATTTCCCACATTTAAATTTATAGATACTGCTTGCTTTTCTTTTCAGATAAAAAAACATAACTTATATAGTAAACATAAACAACTTAGAAGAAATAAATTTAATAAATAGATTAATAAAATTCATAAATGAAAATATAAAACCTAAAAAATAAATAAAAATAATGTAATCAAATCAAATCTATTAAAAAAATATATATACTCAATATACTGAGGTGCTACGCAATAAACAATTGAAACCTAGTTGCCGTCTCTATAAAACTCTGTTTTCCCACTACCGTCAACCGCAGATTCTGAGCGGCGGTCGCACCGAGATCCAGATTAAGGTAAGACACGTCTAGGCGAGATCCAGTGTGCGAGTGTATTCTCGACTGTAGCGCGACGTGGTGGCGGTTTCGGGAATGGCATACACTCACACTCTACGATAAAATTAGGCAAGTTGAGATCCATTTAATTTCGGGTGAATTCGGGTACATCCGTGACCGTCTTGACATCAGGATGACCAATCCACAGCCTTTCGCGTACTGAGATCCGGGGGTCGGATCTCGTTGCGCAAAACGGATCTCGCCGCGTGCGTGTGTTACCATACTTCGGATCTCGCACCAACCCCTTTACAAACACACACACACACACACATATATATATATATATATATATATATATATCTTGATGTTTGGGGAATGTGTCAAATGACTTAATACAATTATTCAACAGGTTTGATAGAATAAATGAAAAATGAAAATGAAAAGTTATGCGAATTTTCGTTTGATAAATATATAAACGTTTTCAAGCATTTGAGAAAATATGAATGAGAGAACAATAAACAATAATAAACAGTGACTAAATATTTTAACAGGTGATTGATTGTCTTGACAGTAAATTTTAAATATGGAACATATGATTTGGTACATTTTAAAATAAATAAACATAGAGGTTTATACATGTAATTTTTAAATGTTATTTTCAATTGAGTTGAATGGTTTTTTATCAAATTATCTCAAATTCAAACCGGATGGAAATTTTGATTTTGGAATTAACTGGTGTGCCAATTCAGAATTTCTCAAAATTAGTTGGTTACTTTTTGCATTTTGATGTGGTTTAATTTTGTGAAGGGCTTTAAGCTCATAGCAGCATTCAAAATTTTGGTTGTGGTGAGAAGCATGATTATAAATAGGTTTCCTTTGATCTTCATGTACCACATCAAAAAAATGCCACCGTTGTGACATTTGCATAATTATGTGTAATTCCACTGAATTTAAAATCAGTGTGACTGACAAAGTTTACCCAATAGTTGAAAAGTCAACGTGTGAAACCCACAATGTGATTTACCAATTGTCATGTAAACATTGTCCAAAAGACTATATTGGTCAAACATGGAATTCACTTCGAGTTCGTATGACTGGCCATTGTTTTGATGTGGTAATAATGTGTTTTCTTCTCTCTTGATGTAACTTTTAAAACTCATACTCACAAACTTGTCAAGGCTGAGTCCACAATGATTGTGAGATTCAGCTGTATTTCATGTACATCACAGACTTTCAACAAAATTGTTGAAAATTAATTTCATAGGTATACTAACTAAATTGGGTACTTGAAATACCCATTCCTACACATTTCACAATATAAAAACGAAACATTACTGACACAATATTATAAATAAAAATGTTGACAAGAATGTATTAAATTCATACCTTTTTTTTTCTAAAGAAGAGACTGCCACGTTTCCGCCTCTTCTCTGATTGATCATCATAAACAGTGCTGAAATCAGAAACCAGCATTTTACTCTAATGTGGAAATTATTTATTAAACCTAGTTTCAAAAAAGAAAAAAAAATTGTAAGGTCGAGTCAATGCCAAACATGGAAAATCCCCTGCACCATCCTCAGTATTAGCAATGGTGCTTCTCTGTAAGAATAAACTCAAAAATGTGCTCTTTATCCCTTGATCATGCAAGTTGGATAAGTAACAACAATTTACAATTTGAATTATTTTAAACTAGAAAGGTAGTCTTTAATCAATGAAAGTATTTAATATTTCATAGGGTTGAGTAGACTCTAAACATTGATTCTCACTTCCACCGATTCTATGCGTTTATTGTTGAACTAGCAACAAACGTCGAATACAATGCTTCAAATTTTTTCTAATAAATGATATATTAAGTTAGGTTTCATTTTCTTCATGAATCATCCTTCTTACAGATATAATAAATATGCTGTCAACAAAGTAAAATTTAATATCATGCCATAATTGTTATTCGACGGTCGACAGAGCTAGTCAAGTCCACATTACGAACACGAGTCAGTATAAGTTCTGAAAATACTTATCGGTAAAATTAACCGTCGTAACTTAATTTTATAACTACCTGAAATATATTTCAAGCTGTTGAAAAATAGAACAATTTTATTTTTTTGTACATTTTGAAGAGGAGACCCTTAAAAGTTCAAGCCTCTGAAAAGAAATCAATACATCATGTGACTTTCGAACTGACAAACATTCTTGACACTATCCCCTAAGCAACCACAGATGAAGTCAGGGACAGTATTTCTGCAATGATGAATATTTATATAACGCCGGATGCTTTTTTAATCTGGGGTCCGGTCCCGTGGTGTCCGGATTAGAGGGAGTCGACTGTAACCTGAAAAGAATAAAAATCTTGGCATTACAATACTTTAAATATCAAAAG
This sequence comes from Nephotettix cincticeps, assembly GCA_023375725.1. Classification (NCBI taxonomy): domain Eukaryota; kingdom Metazoa; phylum Arthropoda; class Insecta; order Hemiptera; family Cicadellidae; genus Nephotettix; species Nephotettix cincticeps. The sequence continues at coordinate 100,468,827 of CM041786.1, read as the reverse complement.
AAATCTGTTATTTCATTCTGATTTTTCGCTTAAACTGTTCTCTTGAACGATTTAATGGTTGAAGAAAAATGGCAAGAACAAAAATGTTTAAGTTTCTTGAACGGATAATCACACCATTTCCTCATAAACATTACATCCACAGCTGATGCGCTGATCTTTTGCTCAACGTAGATTTTTATGAGCTGCAGTGCTGCACTCCCATCCGCATGAGCAAAAATTCCCACACCTGTGTTGCTATTTCCCGCTTCGCTGGAGATCCATATCGAACGCAATTGTAAACTGAACTGATGTTATTTATTTATGTTGTTCATTTATTTATTAATATGTTCAATCCTATCAATTTCTGCCATGAGATCGCTCACTAATCAATGACATAACTGTAACACAGGCGGCTATGCTCCAGCGTTATAAAAGTTATTGCTTGAGATTTGTTTATTGTCTTAGACGTGATGAGCATATCACACCATACTACATTGAGGCAAACATTTTGAAATCCAAAGATCAAAGAGCAATGAAAATTCTGTCATTACTTTTTTCAATATTGAAAACAGGTGTTCCAAATTATTTTAGAGGCGACTTTAAATTCGTATCTCATGGTAGGTCGTGAAATTCACGTTCTTCATCAATCAATCACATTATGAATACCTCATCATGTGACCACGGCTTATGATAGGGCTTTTGTTATCCGCCTGCCGTCTTTGATATAACCTACCCCAACAAATAAGATCACTTGAAAAAAGTTCACAGTTTGTGGCGGCACTGAAAATTTTGTTTTTTGAACGGATGGTCTGATGTCCTTGGACTTCTGTGGTGGGGCAGTTGCTGATGTGGGTATATGTGCTTGAGTGTGAGTTTTGTAATAGAAACAATCTATTTATTTTCAATTTTGTATATTTTATTTTTTATTATGTATATTTTGTTTATAATTTATGACAAGTTTATGTTTTTGGTCATATTTATATTTACAGGCAGGTTAAGCGTAAGAAAGGGCCATGTGGCCCTAACTTTGCCTGTTGGAATAAAGAATTTTTCATTTCAAATTTGTCACTCACTGTTTGTTTAGTCTGTCAATTTTGTGATTAGTTTCCTTGATTTTATTTTCTAAATAAGTCATGAGATTAGATTAGATTAGATTGGATTATTTGAAATGGCGACCATACTACAGGTAGGTATTTTAAGCCAAGTATGAATGAGAGTTGAATGTAAGATGATTGTGGCGCGATCTTGTATTCTTGTTACTGACTAAGGCTGACATGTTCCTTAGACAGGACTGTTAATTAATAGCCCAACAGCCGATGGCAATCAATGGACCTACAGTTTAACGTGGAATCCAAACCACGGCCTCTGAATTACGAATTGGTCTAATCATGAGGATGGTCTTTGCGGATTAACATAGAATTCAATAGTGCGGACGTTAATTCACAAAAGAGAACACTACATCCACCGACCATCGCTCATAACTATCCACAATTCATGACCTCCAAGTAGCTGGATTACAGGATGACGCCACCATCCCAGTCATTAACCAACTTATGCATATTAAATGCAGAATAATCGTATTTATCTCATGGGGACATTCATATTATTTCGGTTACATTCGGCTGTGTTCGGCTTGAAGTGTCATATGCGTCTTCCTTTCTTCCTGCCACACTATAAAATCTTCTTAAAATATGATTTATATAAATACTGTACTCTATAATAGGTTGTATTTTATATATAGTACCTGGTGATCGAGCTTTGCTTGGATATAATAAGACATGTCGTATTATATAAGTTTATTAGCAAAATTAAAACATATTTATTATTCCTTATAAACACAGTTTGTATGGTTTAAATAATCCCGATTTAATACACATTAATTAATATAGCATAAACACTTTTTTCTAACTTGCATAAACTCTGAACAAAAATGAAGCTTATCCCACACGGAGACCAATCTCATTACATTCCGCACGTGAATCCTCCCCGTTAGCACTGAACCACGGCGTCTGCAAAGCATGATTGCCGTTTAATGTATTTTAGCCAACGTCAAATGTTTGAGCTGATCATACACTGTTTATTTATCCATAGTTATTACTAGCCCGTGATCAACTGATAGTGTTAGAAACCGAATGAGGATTGAAAAGCAAAAGATAAATTTAATTTACACAAACTGGTTTATTACATTGGCTTTAAGCAATATAATGAATAAGTTTTCTATCAAAACAGGAAATATTTTCGAAATACTTTTTCTCTGCTTTTATTTCACATAGTTATTTCACCCTTTAGTTTTTACAAATTTTTTACTAATTTGATCATTTTCATATACTACATACATAAACAGATATTTATGCAAAACCTCTATTCACATATTGTTCACCACTATCTTCAATCAACAACTGTCAAACGGGTATAAACAGATGTTTTGATTTGTGTTGTTTACATTTCATTCTCCATAAGCTTAATGTTATTTTTTAGATTTTAAACTTGATATTACAAGAAAGTTGGAATTTTCCTGGAAATTAGACCTATCTAGAACCTATTTTCTACTAAAAAATTAGCTATTTCCAAAATTTAAAGAAATTCGTAAGAGCTGTTATCGATATCCTTGTGCAAATATATATACAAACCTTGTTCGTATTATAGTATTGTATATATATATAACTGCCGGAGGGTCCACAATTTTTTTAATCTGGACAAGGGTCCGGATTAGAGAGAGTCGACTGTATGCTTATGATGCAGCCTTACTACTGTAAAACCTGAGAAGACCTTGCAGTATCATCCTGCATGCCCTCATCATGTCATATTAATACTTCAATAGTAACGACCTAGTAGTAAGCTACAAAAAAGCCAGATTGCATTCAGAAGAAACTCTTCTTCTGAAGTTCAACTCATCCCAGAGTTGCAATTGGAAAAATAGATGTTAAGTTTTAGGCATGACTATAGACAAAAGCCTCACCTGGACTCCACAATTAGATATCCTGATCATAGACAATATATCCTGATTATATCCTAGATAGATCATGGGTATGATCTATAACGTATGAAAGCTGTTCTCATAATCATATGAAGTCAATTCCAAATACTTCTGTGTCTCGAAAATTACTAACATCCCCCCCAGAGCTTTGACAAATCCAATCAAAAACTAAATGCCATTCTCATGATGAACCAAGTAAGTTCTCTTAGCAATCTTTAAAAGTTAAAATAGCATTTTTTCTCTGTTTGAATACCAATTACAACATGATCTCGCTGCATGGGGTGGGAACATTAAAAGCTACGTGAAAATAATCCTCACATTCCAAAAGAAGCGCACAAGGGCCCTGCTTGGCCTACACCACCTGGATAGCTGCAGGGATGCTTTCAGAGCACAGAAAATCGAGACAATAGTCTCTGTACATTCAAGAAGTTGTGTTGTAAGTGAATGAAAAACATCTGGAAAGATACAAAGACACTCACCATCACAAAATTATAAATGGTGATCTCTAGATAATACCAGCACATCACCTAAAGCTGTTTGAAATGACACCATCCTATATCAGCAGAAAACTTCACATATCACTGCCTGAATAAATGCACAAAAAGAGAGGGGACTAGCTAAGATTGGCACTGAAAGCCTGGCTTCTGGACTGGCCATTGAAATTGATTTGTTGTCAAAAGAACGTTTACAATTACATGAAATGTAATGGACACAGTCTATACATCCTTTATACTCAATCCAAGAATTATTCAATGACTTCCTTCTTTAACACTGAAACCTAACTTTAATTTTCACCATATTCTATACTGTAATTGAAGAATCGCACAAATTGAATCCCCATTGCTAGAAATTTGTTAAAATTATATACCCTTTTATGAAAGCTTCATAAATTAGGTCCTATTATTTTTACAGCTTGCAGTTATTTTTCCCTTCAGATTTGACCTTAATTGGAGTTGGTATGTGTATATTGATACATTTTACAATAACCTGAACCATGTATTGAGTTTTGATCAGGATATTTAACCCTTATCAGGCAGCTGACAACATTTCTCGCAGCACTGTAGAGTCGCACAACGTGGTAAATGAGTTTATTCATGATAAATATATAAATTTTGTCACATTTAAATTACTGCGCTGTAGTTCGTAAAACAACCCATAGAGTGTATGGTTATGTTGCATTAGCCTCTATGCATTTAAAAACCAATATGGTGGTTTTGTTGCAATATTTAGTGACTGAAATTAGTTGCTAGGCAACTTTGGCCCGCATTCTTGCGCTCCCGTACTTTTATGAGAAAACTCACGAGTCACTACGGCCAGATTTTTACACTTTAATTAACCTTATTTATTGACATTTTATCGATAGGTGTTTATTTATATTGTGTTTTAGCAGTAAATAGTGTATATTATGTGAATTTTTCTTATTGAATAGGATTTATCAACTAATTAATATTAACTGAAATGGCTCATCCAGACAAAGAAAATACTTTTTAAATACCTAAAGAGAGTCTTAAAGTCTCCAATAATTAAAAATGAAGCAAATTGCTTGTTTTAACTTCATTCAAGCTACCTAAATCCAAAAAGAACATTAGAAAATAAGATATTGATTTTTTACACTAAATGAGCAGGGACCGTGATTTTCAGTAGTGCTTTAAGGGTTAAAATATGAAACAATTAATTCATTATATACTTCCAAGTACTTGCAGGTCTAGCAATTTGTAACCAACAACTATCTTAAACAAAATCATGAGTAGACAAACTTTACTCTTTTGAAGATTTCTTATCTAAGATGGATGAATCAGGAAGAAAATAAACCATACTTACTATTTAAATTATTACTCAATTTAAAATATTTCATTCCTAAGCAGCAGTAAAATAAAAAAAAAACTTGAAATCATTGGAATCAGAATTAATAATCTGAATTTTTTTAATTGGTATTGACCCATACATTAAACATTGTTTTGTTAACGTTCCATGATCCATGGTATTGACTGTGATTTAGATTAATGATCCCCACTAATTGAAATGAAAATGTTAAATGCAATTTAAAAAACAGAATATGTTTAATTAGTTAAAGAGGCTGAATTTAAGAGTAGCATTGCAATACTGAAATGTTGAAATTGTGGCAATACGTCATGGAATGGGCAAATATTATAGTTTTTAACAGCTTTAGCACAGTAGTAGTAAGGGATATCTAAACTAGTTCTCAAAATTGATAACAAGAAAAAATATCAATTAACATAATATTATTCAAAAATGTTTTAACAATATTGCGGCAGGCATTTTTGTAAACAAATTTTAACAATAATTCATATACAGTTCTGTGTAAAACTCAACTATTTGGACTCAGGATTTAAATTAATTTAAGCGAAATTGAAATACCACCAGCATACATTATGTTTATAACTAATAAAATCACCAGGTAAAGTATAAAAAATGTTTTACCAACGACAACCTTAAAAGAAAAACAAATTACAAATAATTTTTGGTAATCCCAACCACAAACACAATACAAAATTCTAAATATTACTTGAAACAAAGTCACAAAAAAAGTATTGAAGATTGGTGGGTGCAAAAAGCGGTCTACTTTACAAAAAACTATTACAAAATACAAATACAGCTACATATTGGTAAAGCTGGGTAAACTCACTCTCTGAGCAATTGATGCAACTGGTCCGTGTGTTTGGCCGAGTCGAGCAGAGTTGCCAACATTTCTTCTTCCGTCTCACTCTCGGTCCCACTCGGGCGGCCACTGACACAAACAAGCCATGCAACATGCCTCGCCTCAACCTAGCCTGTCATTCCCTCATCCCATCACTCAATGAAAATGTTCCATTTATGTTCCACCCAGCCCCGCAAAATTCAGACACACCACGAATATTAACAGAACTCAAAGAGTTAAAAACATCTATGAGTTTATTCGTTAACAGGTGAGAAAACCAAATAATATTAATCAACTCATTTTTTGGACTTAGGCTGTGTACCAATAAACTGAGTTGATAGTTTTTATATTTATATTATCGTTAATTATAGTTGATTATTTATTTATATTATAAAAATACTACAATTATTTATTTAAAAAAATATTAAAACACTTCTTTGTTTTAGATTTTTTACTTCTGTGCCATTTCAACCCTTTCTAGAGTGTGCTAAAAGTATAACATTTGACATCATATCACGTCCTTGCTAAAATAAGGAAAAAACTTCTTTTAATAGTTATTATAAGAAAAAATGTTTTGTATTTTGACACTTATTTGCATTTCATTTACAATAAACAAGTATACAATACAATACACTATTTATATAAATATTTATATAAATTTCTCACTTGTTTAGTAATTTTTTTAGATTTTCAACTCCTCTTACTCATCTTAGCAAATCCAAATTGGACATATTACAACCTCCACACTCCTGAAAGGGTTAATATACTACCTGGAAAACAATATAAATATTCAAGGTAGGTGGATATCCAAGAGGTCGGGTGGGATATCAGGCTCTGATCTAAATGTGTAACAAATATCCCAGTAAAATATTATAAATATTCAAATCTTCAGATTGACAATCAAAAATGAGCATTAAATTCAAGGCTTCTTGTTTAAGATTATATTGGCACACGGATCAGCTTGGCTCAAACAGAAAACTGTTGTAGCTGACAGCGAAATTAAGTAATTCCTTTTGAAAAACAAGATCGTCATTGGCTTCACCATGAAATTACAATTTGAAATACAAAGCATTTTTTCATCAATAGTTAAGACAAGTACCGTAATACAGTTATATATTGTTATGTGAAAAATACACACACACACACACACATATGCATGTATATATATATATATTAATTTGTGTGTATATATTTGTGTGTATATCAATTCAATATATATATATATATATATACACAAAAATTAACCAGTTAAACTTGGTTAATTTAAACCTCAAGGAACCAGCTAAAAACTTTGAATCATATCAAAATTCATATTAAAGAAGTTCTTATAAATGGGACCAAAAACAATTAATACATGTTTAAATGATAGCTAGATTAAATGATAGCGGCTAGCGCCGCTAGTACGTAGACGGTGATTGGCGTGGCAACATCGCAATTCACTGCCTTGCATGCTATAACAGCACCATTGTAAGTCTTAATTGTCATGATTACTTCGTAGTACTTAATGTAAAATGATTAAAAAAAACCATACACCAGTTCAAGTGAAAAATACTTTATTAAAATATTTTATTAAGAATTGAATAAAGTATGAAAAATATATGTACGTTGTACTGTACTCTAAAAATCTACGTTACTGGTACATTTACTTTTAAAATAATCCGTGATTTTCTTTAGTTTCTTTCCCCGTCGAGTTTTTTTGGGCGGCCATGTTTCTGATTTTTCTGGGAAGAAGCACCTGGGTCCCGGTAGCCTCCTCTTGACGCTCAAACCAATCAATGCACTGTGTTATCAATTCCGCTTCTGAATGGGTGATTCCTGGGTTGTTATCAAGCGCCGGTTCAGCTTCCTCCACGTCTTCAAGATCACCACTGTCATCAAGTTGCAAAACATTACAAATAATTTCATCATCACTCAAGATTTGAAAGCCTCCATCCTGATAGTCACTGTTTAACCAATCTGTCACTACTTAAGTTGATAAAGTTTCATTTATCAGTCCATTGTTACAAAGCTGCAATATTTCGTCAACAGTGACCGGTTCATGTTCTGCGTATTTCTCAGTAGAATGTTCAGGCCATAATTTATGCCAAGCGTTCTTCAGGTTTGTTGCCGTGAGAACTGACCACGCGTTCACAACATTAAAAATTGCATCCTTGATGTTATATGTTCTCCAAAACTCCTTAACCATTGTAGCGTTGTTAGAAGATATCAAACTTTCAATAAAAGCCTTCCTGTAGCGTCACGTCATGTTCTCAATAACACCCTGGTCTATGAGCTGAATGAGAGGTGTTGTGTTTGCAGGGAGAAAGAAACACTTTATTTTACCGTCATCACTTTCAAGTTTATTGTAAGGGTGAGAAAGGGCGTTGTCCATGAGCAACAATGCTTCCTGCGGTAATTTCTTCTCTGCAAGATGAGCTCTTACTTGGGGAACAAACACTTTGTGAAACCAGTCGACAAAAATCGTTTGGTCCATCCAAGCATTCTTTTGAGCATAGTAATTTACTGGTAAAGCGTTCAAATTCAAATGTTTAAATGCACGGGGTTTTTTTTAGATTTTCCTATCACTGCTAAGGGTAATCTATGATTACCTGTGGTATTCGCACACATCATTGTAGTGATGTGATCTTTTTTTATCTTAAATCCTGGAGCTGATTTTTCTGAGAGCGAAGCCAGTGTCTTTTGTGGCAGAGCTTTACAGTTCAGTCCAGTTTCATCACAATCGTACACTTGTTCCCTAGTAAGATTGAGATGGTGTATTTTTGTGGTAAATTCTGCTCTAAATCCTTCTACAACATCACTGTCTGAACTAAGTTTTTCGCCAGTAATGTCCAGTTGGCGTATGTTGTGACGAAACTAAACTTGTCAAGCCATCCCATGCTGGCTTTGAAAGTTGGGTCGCCATCTAGTTTTTTCTTCAGTTCCATCGCTTTTGTCACAATAATGGGCCCAGAAAGTGGTATTCCCTGGCTTCGGGCTTGAACAAACCACTGATAAACAGCACTATCGAGTTGTTCAAATTTTGCTGGTCTCATTATTTTTCTCGTCTTGATGTCTCCATACATGTTTTGATTTTTGATACGTGTTCCTCAATTTTATCTGCATCACGTTTAAAATAATTTACAGTTGTTCTTCCAACACCATAAATCTGAGCCAGACTTGTAGCTGTTTCACCTTTCTTCAAAGTTTAATAATTTCTAGTTTTTTGTCGAGTCCCAAAACCACTCGAATCCGTTTCTCAGCCATAACAGAAGAGCAACACACTATGTATAAACAGCACTGTGACTGAATAAACGGTAAAGCACGAATACTAGTAGGCACTGGACTCAAAATCGGTAAAAATTTGGTTCACTGTAGTAAGCCAGACACCGTACTGAACAGAACGAACTGAAACAGTAGCAGTAAAATTCATAAGTCAATAACCAACTGAGGTGGCACCTGCGCATAGATCCAAGGTCAACCCCAACCCTTATTGCTGCCAATGACTCACGCACAGCGCAGGGGTTGTACAGTCGTCACTACTCATAATAGAGCCTTGACAGACGATCCGGCTCGGCGCTGACGCGAAACATAATTTTCATTTTGCGCTCGCAGGGTTGCGGATAATAGAGACTAACGGTTAAAAGGGTGACAGTTAATCAAGGTTCTACTGTGTATTTGATTTTGCTGTTATTGTGCATATCTGAATCTAAAAGTAATCCTTTCCAAATTCGACTAAAAAAATGCATTGTCAGCAAACCTCCAATAAATGTATGACTTTAATTCTATTACAACTTTATAAAACTACTGTAAAAACCTTTTAACAAATTATCATTAAAATGGGACAGCAAGAGTTTATCTCATTCAGTTTTAACATACACATAATTTCTAATAACTATTATTTAATATTGTTCAAGTAATAGAAACATCAACTACCAGATATATTTGTCTATTCGTGACTCGCCATTTACTTAACTAACCCAAGCAATGAATGAGGAAAAGCCTGAATCTAAATTAATATAAATTGCCTTTGAAGGTTTCTTTATTAAATCTGTATTAATTATTTAATTATTTTATATTAGTTTAAACGATTTATTAATGATTAAAACCTTAAAAACCTAAAAACCCTTAAAAACCTTAAAAACCTTAAAACCCTTAAAAAGCCCTTAAAAAGAGCCCTTAAAGACCTTAAAAAGGTTAATTGCTATATTAAACCCCTCCCATAAGTTTTACCATTAAAATTTAGGGATAAAAAAAACATTTTTTCCTAATAAATTTGTTTTGATAAATTAGATTAGATTAGATTATTTGAAATGGAGACCATACCACAAGGTAGGTATTTTAAGTCAAGTATGAATGAGGATTGAATGTAAGATGATTGTGGCGTGATCTTGTAGTCTTGTTACTGACTAAGGCTCCTTAGACAGGACTGTTAATTAATAGCCCAACAGCCGATGGCAACTAAGGAACCTACAGTTTAACGTGGAATCCGAACCACGTCCTCTGAATTACGAATTGGTCTAATTATGATGATGGTCTTTGCGGATTAAAGTAGTATTCAATAGTGCGGACGTTAATCCACACAACAGAACACTACACCCACTGACCATCGCTCACAACTATCCACAATTCGTGACCTCCAAGTAGCTGGATTACAGGATGACGCCACCATCCCAGTCATAACATGATATGTTGAATGTTAATAGTTTTCACTATTCACATTTGGTGGTCCAGTTTTTGTTTGTTGATTTTCCTCAAACATCAAGCAGAGTGACAGGACAGGATTTTGTTCATTATTCTTCCTTTAAATCCAGACATGATGACTTACTTGATGATTAAACCTTGGTGGCCTGAGTCTTAGATAACCAATGGGCTACTATATGAAAACATTTTAACCGTCTTAATGTTCCTTCGGTTTAAATATCGGATGGCAAATTTATTATTTGTATGGTATTTATTAGTTTTTCACCTTACAGGCAGAGGACAAAGTTCATTGAAGACGCTATCCAGTGTAATTGGAATTTTTTTGTGTAACTGGATATGGAATTTACATCTGTAAGTTGTTTTTGAGTGAACACTTTATGCAAAAGTTTTTACTGGCAACAAATAGTTGTGATATTTAACAAAAATATATCAGCTCATACTGATGTTGACCTCTGGATTAAAAGAGAGTGTGACGATGTAGATATAATTTTTCAAAATGCCGGTATAAACATAGCCAGACTATATTTAAATTTAAATCTAAATTTAAATGATAAAACTAAAAATCAACTCACACAAAAAATCAAAATCAATTACTATTCTAAGGTGTATTGAAACCATGGTGTGAATTTTTAAAATAAGGTTTGAAAAAGACCTCTACCAAACAGACAAAGTAAAATCTAACAGCCGGTACGGCACTAATTCTACAGTGCGAAATAAAAGGTAGTAAAATAGAAAATTTCAAACGTGTAGTCGTAACGTGTAGTTGAGCGCAACACTGTGATGGCATGCACATGGCAAGGGGGTAGGGGCACTTACACTGGCAGAGTGGCTGTAGTAGTGTCGAGTGCAGGTCCTCCCGACACCAGCTGCTGTGCTGCCAGAATGCTCGGAGTCGAGATGGACTTCTGCAGCGGCAGCCTGGCAGCCAGTAATCTAGATTCAGCTTCCCTCTTTGCCAGCAGTTTGTTGAAGTCATTCTGCAGTCAGATTTGTATGAACTTAAGTTTCAAAAATTAGCCAGTCAAATTAAACCAGAAAAAAACACTTAAATTGAACAATCAACAATTATAAGGGTGGATTAACTTTTAAAAATGTATTTAATTTAAAAGCACCGATTGAAAACACAGTAAATTTTGCCATAGTTAATTATGCCTTGATAATAAATGCAGATATGCATTGCTTAAGAAGCAGAATGATGACTGTGCTAAAGAGGTGATTTTTTCAAAATGGTACTTAGTTAAAAATACGATATGTGTATATACGATATTACTATACGATAAATGTATAGTAATTTTTAACTTTATACTTTGAGGTTTATTTTTTAGGTTTTTCAAATTTGTATGTGGCATCTTATAGAAACTCAGACTCCCTAAGCTAATAAAGTACCAATATAGATAAAAAATTATATTTCATTGCTTTTAGCAAATTTCCCATAGGGAAGAAGCTATTACCGTAGGTCTCATGGTAAGACTTAAGCATACATATATACACATATATATATATATATATATATTTATTTATTTATTTATGTGTCTGTGAACACGATAACTCTCGTAAAAATGGTCCGATCAAGATCAAGGAATGCGTATTCCTACATTTGCTCAGACGAGTTTGTAAACCAGACATATCTGTCAATCGGAACGGGTAGTTTAGGGGGGTTTTGGACTAAAAAATTGGGTTTTTTGCATTTTTCATATGTAATTTAATTTTATCTTTCACTATTCGAATCAGCTTAAAAACTACACAATTTAATTCCTTAAAGTTTCCTCTAACTTCAACGGTTACCAAAATATTAAAAAATCTAAACACAGTACGTTGTATTTTGGAGCTCCAATGTTAATCTAAAGAGGATAAGAAAAAATTAATATTTCACTGATTAACCAAGATGTTTGCATCAAACTTGGTATTTACCTTCATGTGGTTGAGATCTTATGCTTCAAATGCTGAAAAATCATAGTTTAAGTGTTTATCATGACAACTAACCTGCACACTCTTTTCCCATGTTAATCATAGGGAGAAAAGGCAAAATCCTTTATTTATGGACAGATATTGATGAAACTTGTCATATATATTATTACTAGCTGACCCAGCGAACTTTGTCACGCCTAACAGAAAATATATGTTAACTTTAACATTGGCCATTTTCTGAAGTCAAATAGCATTGCGGTTTCGTTGCGAAAGCTTTAAATTTTCAACAGCTGATTATTATAATAAACTCAATATGTATAAACATTGTAATTATTTTTCAATATGCATAAACATTGTAATTATTTTTTATTTGGCAAACATATAAACACATGACTTTTAATCATACGGAAAAAAAGGAATATAAATACAGTACATAATTCCCAAAAACCGTAAACTCTTAACGTGGCGAATAATGCCCTTCATTTTTTATAGTACATATTTATTTCATAGTTTTACATTAATGAATGATTCATATGGCATTGGATAGTAAAGCATATTGCTAACGGAGAATAAACCAACGGATGTTTTAAGAAATCAAATGTTTTGATTTTAGAAAATTTGTAAACAAACTTAGTCCTCATAAGGTTAACATTAGAAATGTTAAACGCTATAAAATGGAAATTAATTGAATTCATGGAAACTGAATATGCCTACTTTTAGCGAATTTCCCATAGGGAAGAAGCTATTACCGTAGGTCTCATGGCGAGACTTAAGCCCGGGACTTAAGACCATGTTATTTTTTCTTCTTTAGGTGCCTAGAGTCCAAAAACAATAGTCGTTAAAATTTATATATATATATATATATATATATATATATATATATATATATATATATATATATATATATAGGGAAGAAGCTATTACCGTAGGTCTCATGGCGAGACTTAAGCCCGGGACCATGTTATTTTTTCTTCTTTAGGTGCCTAGAGTCCAAAAACAATAGTCGTTAAAATTTATATATATATATATATGTATATTTATATATGTGTGTGTGTCTGTGAACATGATAAATCTCGTAAAAATGGTCCGATCAAGACCAAATTTGGTAGAGACGTGTATTCCTACAAATGCTCGGACGAGTTCGTAAACCAGACATATCGGTCAATGGTAACGGGTAGTTTCTATTGGGGTTTTGTACCCCAAAATGTGGTTTTTTGCGTTTTTCACACGTAATTTTTTAAAGTTTCTAATTTTATATTTCACCATTGGAATCAGCTTAAAAAACTACAATTAAGTTCCTTTAAGTTTTTCTCTATCTCCAACGGTTACTGACATATTAAAAAATCTAAACACAGTATGTTGTATTGTGGGGCTCCAATGTTAATCTTATGGAGGATAGGGAAAAATTAATATTTCCCATATTAATCAATATTTTTGGATAAAACTTGATATTTAGCTTCATCTGGTTGAGATCTATCCATTTATGCTTAAAAATCATAGTTTATGTGTTTATCATGGCAGCAAACCTGCATACTCTTTTCCCATGTTAATCATATAGGGAATAGGCAAACTCCATTATTTATGGACAGATGTTGATGAAAGTTGGTATAAATGTTAAGATAAAAATTATTTATGGTAGAAATGTCTAATTTCAGTGTTCCTCACAGCAGCAAACTTGCACACTCTTTCCCATGTTAATCTTAAGGAGAATATAGGCAAATAATTCTCATGTTTATGGACAGATTTTTATAAAACTTGTCATATATTATTTATAATTGATTTGGAAATTCGCTGAGTACGCAGGTCTGCTGCGACAGGGGTATTAATGTTCCTCACAGCAGCAAACCTGAATACTTTTTCCCATGTTCATCTTATGAAGAATAGGCAAATAACTAACTCTCGTATCTATTGACAGATATTTATAAAACTTGTCATATATTATTATATTCTTGATTTGGAAATTCGCTGAGTATGCAGGTCTGCTGCGACGGGGGTATTTGACTTTCTAGTTAAATATTATAAAAAAAATAATCACGTACCACCCAAAGTTAAACACAAAAATGTTATATCAAATGAAGCATAGTTGAATTTAGTCTTTATAGGTTTCAGGTTGCAATAAAACAATAATACAGTGGAACCCCTCAAATCCGAACTAATTGGGGCTGAAGCCTGTTTAGGATTTAGGGGAGTTCGGATTTCCCAGGAAATAATATTACACACTTATTAGTTATTTTGTCTCTGTATAGGGGTGGGGGTAGGGGGAGAGTGATTTATTTTAGCACACGCTCGCCTAGCAACAATGCCATGTCACGGGACTTACATCCACCCGCCAAGGTCACTGCCCTTTTAAACACTAATTTACCCAGCCTGTATAACCCCAACTGCTACGTCTCCCTTACGGCAAATACAGTGACAAAACAGCCAAACAACTTGATGTTCATGTGACGCTGGCTTGGAATTGCATCCGCGTAAAGATTTTCTTCACTTCGACAGTTAAAGATAACAGACTTTAAGTGAAAAACTTATGTTTAATTTCAATCTTGTATTGTTTTTTTTGTTTGTTAAACCTTGAAAAATAAATTTTTGTGATTAAATTAATCTTTTTTTCAGCTATTTATTTTTTGTTTTCCCAAGAATGTGTTCAGATTTGCCGAGATTTCGAATATCCGGGATTCGGATTTGAGGGGTTCAACTGTACTACTATAATTGCTTGTTGGTAAACCAAATCTAGATAAATCAATTGCCTGTGATTGGTTTAAATAGTGACTCACCTGTAAGTCTGCTTCATTGAGTGAATGTGTGGATGAGGTTCCAGTAGTGCGGCCAGTTCTACCACTACGAGCACTACCACGTCGCTCCTTAGCCGCACCCCCCAGCAGATTGGCAGTGCTGCTGCTGCAGAATGGGTCGTCATTCTCTGACTCTAGGCTGCTCAGGCTGATGCTTGAACACCAACTAAATCGTGCACAATAAACAATCCTCAAATTATGATCCAACTTTCTAAGGCCTTTCCTTTAACTAACCCAGATATCTAACATATAATGACTATGACTATTTCAAAGAATACTAACTTAAACTACAAATAAAAGAAAAATATATAAATCTTTAAAAATTATGATGGAGGTAAACTATTATGAGTCAAATTTCTTCACCCACCAGTGATGCAGGTGCTAAATTACCATTTTAATAAGTGAATGTTACAAACGTATCACAATATTAATGTGTTTCTTCTGTGTACATAAAAGTTAAATTTTATTTACAAAATCACTTTATATGAATAATTGCTGTTGTAAAATTACAGACTATATTGGATGAATTGACGAACAGGGTAAATGTTTAATTTCTCTCCCTACACCATATTATAAGGAAAAACTATTTTTTTCGTCAGCATTTTTGAATTTGAGTTTCTGGTGGATATATCCATTACAGTGCCCCCTCAATCAAAAAAGGTAGGTTTAGAGTGATGTCTGTCTGTGCATCTGTGAATGTGTGTGTGTTGGGATGTACAGAAGCTTAGTAATTAGTGACCCCTGAAGCGAAAAAGGGGTTTTTTAGTGATGTCTGTATGTGTGGGGGGGGTATGTAATGGGTATGTAAGCCTAGAGAAGACTATTGGTCCTGGCTCTGGAAGTTTTTTTTGTTTTCAATTTTTTATTTTTAAGGGTATTTTACCCGAAAAAACAAGTAAATTTAATGTCCATGGTAAACTCAGTACATTGTCTGAGAGCACCCAATGTTATTTTTATGGAGAATATTTAAAAGCAATTCCATCCTTATTTCCCAACCGTTTTCCATGAAACTTGGTATGAAGCGTAAGGTCACTTATATAACTCAACAAAATCACTCAAAAACCTTGGTATTAGATTTGGTCCCAGGATCAAATACAACGAATCACTGGGGTGTTCCCTCAGCATATTCCAAGCGGAGGTCAAGGCCATAGAAAGGTGTGCACACTTCAACCTAAGCAGAGGATACATGAAAAGGGAGATTGTGATCCTGTCAGATAGCCAGGCTGCCATTGGAGCCTTGAACTTAGCAGCCTTCAGATCCAAGATGGTCTGGGACTGTCGGAGAAGTCTGGACCAATTGGGGAAGAACAACAAGTTGTCACTACTTTGGGTACCTGGGCACCAAGGTGTTCAGGGGAATGAAGTAGCAGACAAACTGGCTAGGGTAGGGGCAGACCTTTGTAGGACCGGAGCCAGGTTTTGAACTGGAGGACTCCTATTTTAAAAAGAAATTAAAGGAGGAAGAGAAGGAAGCCAGAGGGAAAGCCTGGACCGCTCATCCGGGATGCCGACAGTCTAAGGAAATGCTTGGAGGGCATAATATAAGAAGGTCTGAGACCATGATCAGGCTTAAGAAAAACAATCTAAGGATACTAACAGGATTTTAACCGGGCATTGTAGGCTCAGGGGTCATCTGAGCAAGATGGGCATTGTTCAAGAGGGGGAATGTCGCTTCTGCCAATCTGGGGAGGAAATACCTAGACACCTATTAGCCGAATGTGACGCGATAGGTCAGAAGAGAGCCAGAAGCTTGGGAACACACCAGGTGGCGGTGGAGGATTTTCCAAAGTTAGAACCCCTCATTATACTAAACTTTATTAAGGCATTAGGAGTAGAGGGGGTTCTCTAGGCAAGAACTAGAGACTAGTCTGGGGGGCACAATAGATCTTATAGGTTGCAGTGCAATCTTTCTCCTAGATTTTATCAGTATCAGTATCAGTTATCACGATGATATTCGTTTAAATAGATTTAATTTCAAATGTAATGCCTTCTGTGGTGTGTTTGACAAATAATAACATAATAAAGGTCATATAATCTATCAAAGGACTTTTATTCGTTTAAACCTACTTTTCCCGATAACTCCGCATTTCGCTAACTCGGCCGCCATTGGGTCCACATTAGGCCGAGTTTGCGAGACTCTACTGTATCTACCAATCTCAAGAACAGAAAAAATTCTGAATGATAATTTTCAAGCTGATGATATAAAATTCTCTAGAGACAAATAATGCAAATATTTATAGGTCCTAAGATAACAAGGAGGAAGTAAAAGTTAAATCAGACTGGCAGCAAGAAGGACAAGTTTCTATTCTATATTCAAATTTAAAAAAATTATAGCGCCAAATAAATAAAAAAAACTAAACTGAAAATGTGCCAAACACATATTCAACCATTTCTGCCTTATGAAACAGAAAATCTATAGCTGAAAATTAAGTTTCAATGAAAATATTTGGCCCAATAAATGAGAATAACAAATAGGGGATATTAAGAATTGATAAACCTATACCAATAAGAGGGCATTGTAGCTGATTATTATTGAAAGCAGTGGGCAGCCACATAGAGAGGATGCCAGCAAACACACTAATCAAAGATGGCGAGACCAGCAGGCAACACTAGGAAGACCCTGATTAAGATGGAAAGACCAAGTGGCAAAGGATCTCCAAAGGCTAGATAACTCCTGAGAGTAAGTAGAAGACTGGGAAGGACTGGAGTGCATTGTTAAGGAGTCCAAAACCCCCTACTTAGGTTTAAATAGCCACGGTGATAAGTTGTAAAGTAAAAGGAAAAGAAAGGAAGCGGAAAAGTGAGGGAAAGGTAAAGGGGGTTTGTTAGTTAAGGATAAATTAAAGATACTTGGGTTGCATATTACATTAATTTGCTGATGGTTTTACGGACCTACTGCGCTGTCGGTCTTGCGGCTTCCTCAGGTCCTTTCCATTGGTCAAGTCCTCCAGTGCTGCCCAACTCCTCCTCCTCGCCCCCTCCACCTCCAGTGCTCCTCTTATTTGGAAATCAGCTGATCCACCTGATTGTCAACCAACAGTTAATCAATTTTCAGCTACTCGTTGCGTTGGCAGTACTGAACAATGACTGATGATACTGTTTTAACTTACGTTTGTGAGTAAGCAGATGAGACAGGCCTGGTGCAATGAGTGATGCATGTGTGTTGGGACGCGCATGAGAGGGTGAGTTGTGGACACTCGTCACAATATCAGGGTCAGAACCGGGCGCATTCAGTGACGGACATGATGCACTGAGTCGCGCATACTGCTCACTCAGTCTCAAGATCTGTAAAATGACGTTTTTAAATTTTATTTAATGACAAAAAATATAATTAAAAGGATTTTAATAACTACAAAGTAAAAAAGTAAAGTAAAGGTAAAAAGTTGAGATACCTCTCAATTTATTGATAACTGTGTATGGAAATTTCCCAGAGTAGGTGGTTACGTTTTGTCATTGGATATGATTTTGATCGGCTGAATACCTGTTGGAACATTTAAGAACTACATCAACTTATTCTTTCCTCAACACAAACTCATAAATCAAATATTTTATTAACCATACAGTAGACTCCCGATTATCTGAGGCTTAGTTAGTCGAGCTAGTCCTTGAAAAATAAAAGTAAAGATAAAGATCTTAAAATTACGATCACAAGAAAACTAAGAAAAGAAGTGGATTTTATTCGTGTATATTTTTAGTTGAACAAAGCAAGGGAACAGTTAAACTATTAAGAAAGAAAAAAAGAGAATGGATCAATAATATTCTAGAAAAAGCAGAACAAGATCGGACAGCAAACAACTCACGAGAATTTTATCGAGCATTGAGATTTTTTAAGAAAGGATACACACCTTCACCTGTAGGGATCAGAAATAATGTGAGAGAGATTGTAATCCAAAATGAAGATAGACTGAGAGTTTGGCGAGAGTATTTCTAGGACCTATTGAATGGTGATCTGCAACAGGAAGAGGAAGAGCAGGAGGAAGTCTATCAGACCGCACACCTCTGGATTCCAGAACCCACCATACAAGAAATAGAAGAAGCAATCAAGAGCTTAAAGAATAATAAAGCCCCAGGAGAGGATGGTATAACTGCAGAGATTCTAAAAGCAGGTGGCCTTTGTCTAGCAGAAAGAATCCACAAACTAACCCTCAAGGTTTGGAGGGAAGAAAAAATTCCCAAGGAATGGAAGGAAGCCCTAGTTATACCAATTCACAAATACCCCCGTCGCAGCAGACCAGCGTACTCAGCGAATTTCCAAATCAATAATATAATAATAATAATAATAATAATATATGACAAGTTTGGTCAAAAACTGTCGATAAACATGAGAATTATTTGCCTATTCTCCATAAGATTAAAATGGGAAAGAGTGAGTAGGTTTGCTGCTGTGAGGAACACTGAAAGTAGCCATTTATACCGTCAAAAATTTTATTTTTAACATTTATACCAACTTTTATCAACATATGTCCATAAATAAAGGAGTTTGCCTAATCTCCATATGATTAACTTGGGAAAAGAGTATGCAGGTTTGCTGCCATTATAAAAAAAATAAACAATGATTTTTTAGCAGAAATGTATGGATCCCAACCACATGACGCTAAATATCAAGTTTCATCCAAAAATATTGGGTAATATTTTTTTTAATTACATGTGAAAAACGCAAAAAAACCCCATTTTGGGGTACAAAACCCCCCCAAACTACCCGATCCCATTGACCGATAAGTCTGGTTTACGAACTCTTCCGAGCATTTGTAGGAATACACGTCTCTACCAAATTTGGTTTCGATCGGACCATTTTTACGAGAGTTATCGTGTTCACAGACACACACACATACATATGTATATATATATATATATATATATATATATATATATATATATATACATATATATATATACATATATACAAATATACATATACCCCCGTCGCAGCAGACATGCGTACTCAGCGAATTTCCAAATCAGTTATAAATAATAATAATAATAATAATAGGCTATATGACAAGTTTTATAAAAATCTGCCCCTAAAAATGAGCATTAATTGCCTATTCTCCATAAGATTAACATGGGAAAAGGTGTGCATGTTTGCTGCTGTGAGGAACACTGAAAGTAGTCATTTCTACCATAAATAATTTTTATCTTAACAATAATTATACCAACTTTCATCAACATCTGTCCATAAATAAAGGTGTCTGCCTATTCCCTATATGATTAATATGGGAAAAGAGTATGCAGGTTTGCTGCCATTATAAAAAAAATAAACAATGATTTTTTAGCAGAAATGTATGGATCCCAACCACATGACGCTAAATATCAAGTTTCATCCAAAAATATTGGGTAATAAGTGAAAAATTAATTTTTTGTAATCCTCCTTAAGATTAACATTGGAGCCTTAAAATACAACGTACTGTGTTTAGATTTTTTTATATCTCGGTAACCGTTTGAGATAGAGAAAAACTTTAAGGAACTTAATTGTGTAGTTTTTTAAGCTGATTCCAATGGTGGAATATAAAATTAAAAATTTTTTTAAAATTACATGTGAAAAACGCAAAAAAACCCATTTTAGGGTACAAAACCCCCCCAAACTACCCGATCCCATTGACCGATATGTCTGGTTTACGAACTCGTCCGAGCATTTGTAGGAATACACGTCTCTACCAAATTTGGTCATGATCGGACCATTTTTACGAGAGTTATCGCGTTCACAGACACTCATTCATTCATTCATTCATATATATATATATATATATGGACTCTGGGCACCTAAAGAAGAAAAAATTACATGGTTCCGGGCTTTAGTCTCACCATGATACCTACGGTAATAGCTTCTTCCCTATTGGAAATTCGCTAATTTACATATATATACATATATATATATAAAAATTTTAACGACTATTGTTTTTGGTCTCTGGGCACCTAAAGAAGAAAAAATTACATGGTCCCGGGCTTAAGTCTTGCCATGAGACCTACGGTAATAGCTTCTTCCATATGGGAAATTCGCTAAAAAAGGGACAAAAAAGACTGCAACAACTACAGGGGCATATCTCTCCTAAATGTCACCTACAAAATACTTTCCAAAATAGTTCAGAGAAGACTAGAAGAATGTACAACAGATATTGTGGGAGAGCATCAAGCACGATTCAGTAGAGGCAGTTTAACGACTGACCAAGTCTACATTCTTAAAGAATCAATAGCAAAGTATTATGAGTTCAACAAATCGTTTTGCTGCCTCTTCATTGACTTTTCAAAAGGCGTATGACTCCATAAATAGAAAATACCCCCGTCGCAGCAGACCTGCGTACTCAGCGAATTTCCAAATCAATAATATACTGATAATAATATATGACAAGTTTGGTCAAAATCTGTTGATAAACATGAGAATTATTTGCCTATTCTTCATAACATTAAAATGGGAAAGAGTGAGTAGGTTTGCTGCTGTGAGGAACACTGAAAGCATCAAACACCATGAACACCATAAAAAATTTTATTTTTAACATTTATACCAACCTTCATCAACATCTGTCCATAAATAAAGGAGTTTGCCTATTCCCTATATGATTATTATGGGAAAAGAGTATGCAGGTTTGCTGCCATGATAAACACATAAACTATGATTTTTAAGCGGAAATGTATAGGTCTCAACCACATGAAGCTAAATATCAAGTTTTATCCAAAAATATTCATTAATATGGGAAATATTAATTTTTTCCCTATCCTCCATAAGATTAACATTGGAGCCCCACAATACAACGTACTGTGTTTAGATTTTTTAATATCTCGGTAACCGTTGGAGATAGAGAAAAACTTTAAGGAACTTAACTGTGTAGTTTTTTAAGCTGATTCTAATGGTGAAATATAAAATTAGAAATTTTTAAAAATTACATGTGAAAAACGCAAAAAACCCCATTTTGGGGTACAAAACCCCCCCAAACTACCCGTTCCCATTGACCGATATGTCTGGTTTACGAACTCGTCCGAGCATTTGTAGGAATACATGTCTCTACCAAATTTGGTCTCAATCGGACCATTTTTACGAGAGTTATCGTGTTCACAGACACATATATATATATACATATATATATATATATACATATATATATACATATATATATATATACATATATATATACATATATATATATATAAAAATTTTAACGACTATTGTTTTTGGTCTCTGGGCACCTAAAGAAGAAAAAATAACATGGTCTCGGGCTTAACTCTTGCCATGAGACCTACGGTAATAGCTTCTTCCCTATGGGAAATTCGCTAAAATTTATGGATAAACATGGAGCATTTAGGTATACCAAGAAAACTTATAGAACTAGCAAAATTGAGTGTCTTAGGTTCTAAGTGCAAAGTTAGAGTAAATGGAGATGTATCGGAAGACTTTGAGGTGAACACGGGGGTAAGACAGGAAGACGGGATATCTCCATTGTTGTTCAATTTAGCCATAGAAACAGCCCTTCAAGAAATAAGAAAGACAGGAGTAGGGATTAAGATAGGAACAAACATAAACGTGCTAGCTCTTGCAGATGACATAGTACAGTGGAACTTGTTTATAACGTCATTGAAGGGACCACACAATTAATGACGCTATATCAGAGTGACGCTATAAAAGAGGTTACATAATTTTAATTTAAAACCGAGGAAAAATAGGGAAACACATTTTTTACATGAAATTAAGACATTTAATGAAGGTAATTTGAAACACACCTTAAGTTTATGTTTATGACTGACTGACTACTCTACTATATAAAAAATTGAATTTGAAAATATTGCAATGAAGTTCGGCTTGGTATATTCAAATGTTAGTTCGATTTTAAAAAACAAGCCCGAACACACGTCTGCTATCTTGCGTCCCTCCTCACACGCTCTTATAACTCACACCTTTTCTTCAGCAAAACCTTTCTCTTAACACTTGCCATTATTTTTCAATACTGTATTCGTAAATTAAAATAACGAAAAACAAACTGTAAAAGACATACACTGAACTAACGATATCTACACGAACTGTAGGTACGTACGAACGGCATCACAGTGCTTTGATGCGACGTGAGTCAATAACACTGACCTTGATGACCGGCGACAGCGGATATAGGGTAGGGGAAGGGGTTCGGGTGGTTAGCGGTAAGACAGCAATAAAATGCTTGTTCTAAAAATAGAATGTAGCTAAACAATAGCAGCAGCCCTCACGTTGCACCACCGACCAAACTTTCTCTATTTAGCTATATGTTGCCTTCATCTCGGCCCGATTTTCTTGACGTTATATACGAGGTTTGAGAATTTACTGACGATATATCCGAGGTTTTTTCCTATGTAAATACATATAGTTTGACAGGACCTAAAAATAAATGACGTTATACCCGAGTTGACGTTATGGCCGAGGCCGCAATAACCGAGTTGCACTGTATTAATTACACATAATATAGAAGAAATGAAAGACGACACAAAAATGCTTATTGAACATACAAGAAAAATGGGACTAGATATAAATGAAAAGAAAACCAAGTTTATGACATGTGGAAGAAAACAAGATGATGACCAACCAAGAGACCCAATTAGAAACTACATTGAAATAGAAAAGTATAAAATTGGAAAAGTAACAAATTTCAAATATTTGGGAGTCATCCTCACCAGCAATAATGAAATTCGCTAAAAAAGGGACAAAAAAGACTGCAACAACTACAGGGGCATATCTCTCCTAAATGTCACCTACAAAATACTTTCCAAAATAGTTCAGAGAAGACTAGAAGAATGTACAACAGATATTGTGGGAGAGCATCAAGCACGATTCAGTAGAGGCAGTTTAACGACTGACCAAATCTACATTCTTAAAGAATCAATAGCAAAGTATTATGAGTTCAACAAATCGTTTTGCTGCCTCTTCATTGACTTTTCAAAAGGCGTATGACTCCATAAATAGAAAAAATTTATGGATAAACATGGAGCATTTAGGTATACCAAGAAAACTTATAGAACTAGCAAAATTGAGTGTCTTAGGTTCTAAGTGCAAAGTTAGAGTAAATGGAGATGTATCGGAAGACTTTGAGGTGAACACGGGGGTAAGACAGGAAGACGGGATATCTCCATTGTTGTTCAATTTAGCCATAGAAACAGCCCTTCAAGAAATAAGAAAGACAGAAGTAGGGATTAAGATAGGAACAAACATAAACGTGCTAGCTTTTGCAGATGACATAGTACAGTGGAACTTGTTTATAACGTCATTGAAGGGACCACACAATTAATGACGCTATATCAGAGTGACGCTATAAAAGAGGTTACATAATTTTAATTTAAAACCGAGGAAAAATAGGGAAACACATTTTTTACATGAAATTAAGACATTTAATGAAGGTAATTTGAAACACACCTTAAGTTTATGTTTATGACTGACTGACTACTCTACTATATAAAAAATTGAATTTGAAAATATTGCAATGAAGTTCGGCTTGGTGAATTCAACTGTTAGTTCGATTTTAAAAAACAAGCCGGAACACACGTCTGCTATCTTGCGTCCCTCCTCACACGCTCTTATAACTCACACCTTTTCTTCAGCAAAACCTTTCTCTTAACACTTGCCATTATTTTTCAATGCTGTATTCGTAAATTAAAATAACGAAAAACAAACTGTAAAAGACATACACTGAACTAACGATATCTACACGAATTGTAGGTACGTACGAACGGCATCACAGTGCTTTGATGCGACGTGAGTCACTAACACTGACCTTGATGACCGGCGACAGCGGATATAGGGTAGGGGAAGGGGTTCGGGTGGTTAGCGGTAAGACAGCAATAAAATGCTTGTTCTAAAAATAGAATGTAGCTAAACAATAGCAGCAGCCCTCACGTTGCACCACAACCACCGACCAAACTTTCTCTATTTAGCTATATCTTGCCTTCATCTCGGCCCGATTTTCTTGACGTTATATACGAGGTTTGAGAATTTACTGACGATATATCCGAGGTTTTTTCCGAGTTTGACAGGACCTAAAAATAAATGACGTTATATCCGAGTTGACGTTATGGCCGAGGCCGCAATAACCGAGTTGCACTGTATTAATTACACATAATATAGAAGAAATGAAAGACGACACAAAAATGCTTATTGAACATACAAGAAAAATGGGACTAGATATAAATGAAAAGAAAACCAAGTTTATGACATGTGGAAGAAAACAAGATGATGACCAACCAAGAGACCCAATTAGAAACTACATTGAAATAGAAAAGTATAAAATTGGAAAAGTAACAAATTTCAAATATTTGGGAGTCATCCTCACCAGCAATAATGATAAAGATATAGAAGTACAAAACAGATTAAACCTAGCACAGAAAAGTTTTTCGGCCTGTCAAAAGTTATTAAGCTCAAAGATAATAGCCCATACCACCAAACTCAGGATTTACAAGACAATAATCAGACCAGTTCTCCTGTATGGTTCAGAAAATTGGATATAAGCAAGAAATCAGAAAGGAAAACTATTGTATTTGAGAACAAGATTTTGAGGAAAGTATACGGACCGATTTTTGAGGATGGGCAATGGAGATTGAGACATAATTGGGAACTAAGAGAATTATTTAAGGATCAAGATATTGTCCCTGAAGTAAAGAGCAGAAGGTTGAGATGGGCAGGGCACATTCTAAGGAAAGATGACAACTCCCTATCGAAGAACGTCTTAAAGAACAACCTAGAAGGTAGAAGACCCCTTTGAAGACCGAAACTTAGATGGTTCGACCAAGTGAAGAAAAACTTAAGGAAGCTAGGGAGAAGGAAGGAAGATTCGAGAAGCAGAGATCTATGGAGGCAGTGTGTTGGAGAGGCCAAGTACCAGTGGCCACAGCAGTAAGTAAGTAAGTAAGTATATTTTTAGTTGAACGCTGTTATCAGGTCGAGTAATTTGCCGCTACTGGTTGCTAGGTCGAGTAGTTTATTTCCGGGAATATTATTTTGGCTAAATCTAAGAATCGTTCACCCATACATCTTAACCTCAAATAAGAAATGAGGTTGAAGTATATTTTTTTATTCCTGTGTTTATAACTCTTAGTTATTTATAAATAGTTAAAACAAACTGTTTATATCATAAATCATTATTTTTTTTAAATAAGAAACTAAAAAAAATACCTCTGTGGCAGCAGACCTGCGTACTCTACAAATTTCCAAATCAATAATATATATGACAAGTTTTATCAATATCTGTCGATAAATATGAGAGTTGTTTGCCTATTCTCCATGAGATTAATATGGGAAAGAGTATGCAGGTTTACTGCTATAAGGGACATTGAAAGTAGGAATTTTTAGCATGAAATCCATATAGTTGACAATAGTTGACATCCATTGACGTGTGATTATTTGTGTTGTGTTTGAGAAATAAACAGATAATGTAGTGTGAATGTTTGTGAATCTAAATAAAAACATGGCTCATCCAGACGATCCGGAATTTGATGAGTTTGTGAATGGACTTATGACTGTTTTGAGGCGTATCATTTGATGCAAAACTATGTTTAGTGGTAATGTACATAATATCTTTTTACTTTATTTGAATGTTTCTTCTCACTATTTTTATGTTTAGAATCAGTAATTTTTCATTTATGTAAGCCTACAAGTTTCATTTCAAGCGCTCAGAATTTTTTACAAAAATAACTTTTTTAGATACCTGAAAAATAGTGTTAAAATGTTCAAAAAATAAAAATGAAGCATATTTCTGTTTTCTACTTTATTCAGGCTATCTAAATGCAAAAAAAATAACATTGGGAAAATATAATTTTGATTTTTTCAACCTAAATGAGCAGGGAGTGTGATTTTCAGTAGCGCTTTAAGGGTTAAAAAGACT
Organism: Nephotettix cincticeps; assembly: GCA_023375725.1. Lineage (NCBI taxonomy): Eukaryota > Metazoa > Arthropoda > Insecta > Hemiptera > Cicadellidae > Nephotettix > Nephotettix cincticeps. The sequence continues at coordinate 100,442,007 of CM041786.1, read as the reverse complement.
AACATAAATAATACATTTAAATACATGTACGTTGGTACCATACAGAAATTGGGTGTCCGTACTGACCTGGTTGCTGAGAGCCTGGGCGGTCACATCTCTCATCTGCTGGATGCTCTCCTGTATCTCATGGAGCTGCTGCAGGTTGTCCTCTGCAACCATACATGAAGAGGAAGGCAGATTAAAAACTCAAAATTTAACCAATATCAACAATGATTTATTAAACTAACAGTAAGTAGAAAAGAAAACATAGCTCACATAGGTTGGTGAATAGTCTTATTTGTTTCCTTTCTCATTTGTTAACATTTTTTTATGTAATTTACTATCTATTCAGTTGTATTGAACGAAGAGTAAATATGATGATGGATGAGAAATAAACAAGTAACAATACCCAATGGCACTGACAAACTATGATGATAAGGTTTTTTTTGAATGCTAAAGATGTTAATAAATTGAAAATTTTCTTAGTGTGTGGATGACAATCTGAAATGCTATTTCTTGAAAGTCTGTATGTGTGTTGGCTGATATCTAGAAGATTCAGGGCAAGAAAGTTGATGTAATTTTCGAGTCTGTCATGATACTTGATGCTAAATTTTGAAATTTCTTGTTTGACTTTTTTTGGTATTTTTGTATCGTTTTGCACAGTATCGTTTGTAATATACCAAGGTGCATGGAGAATTTTGTGTAAAACCTTTGATTGAAACCTTTATAAAATTTTGATTTTTTGAGTTGGCGGCTGATCCCCACAGCTGGATGCCATAAGTCCAGACTGGCTTGAGAATTGTTTTGAGAGGAGTAATTTATTGTATGTTGTGAGATGAGAATTATGTGAAAAAGCTAATACATCTTGTTGAATTTTAAATGTTAGTGTTGTCATTTGTTCCAAATGTGTGTGTGCCAAGTAAGACGTCTGTCGAGGAGCATTCCTAAGTACTTAACCACTTCAGATTGAGATAGCTGGACATTATTAAGATATTATTAACAGGTGTACAATTCGCTCTATTCAGAGTAAAAGTCACATGCGTAGATTATGTTTCATTGACCTTAACCTTGTGTTTATTTAACCAAATTGCAAGCTTCTTTAGGTTGTTTTGACCATATTAGATACAATCACCGGATCTTCATGAGTAGCTTGTAGAACTGTGTTGTCTGCAAAGGTGGCAATAGTACACTAATGGGAAGGTCAGATGTAAAAGTAACATACAATAAAGGTCTAGGACACTTTGGAGCTCCAGATTCTATTTCGTGATAACCACCGTATGAACCATAAAGCTTTACTTTATAATACCTGTGAGACAGATAAGACTACAAAACATAGTGGAGATCACAGGGAAGGGATGACTTGTGTTTAAATTACAACCCCAGATACCATACCTTATCAAAGGCTTGATAAATCTCCAAAAAGACAGCCAAACAAAACTTTTTGGTTTGTAGGGTTTGCTCTGTTATGTTGACTACTCGATGTACTTGCTCAATTGTAGGACATTCTTGCCTAAAGCCAAACTGGTGGGCGGGAATCATTTCATATTCATTAATGATAGGCATCAATCGTATCAGAAGTAGCTTTTCAAAAACCTTAGAAGTAACAGGTAAAAGGCTTATTGGTCTGTAAGACTTAGCAATATGTGTTGGTTTACCCGTTTTGGGTACTATGACAATTTGTGACAGCTTCCACTGGATTGGAAAGTACTGAAGACCCAAGATAGCATCGTTAAATATTAGGGTTAAGAGAATGTACCCCTTTAGCGAATTTAAAATAGGGAAGAAGCTATTACTATAGGTCTCATGGCAAGACCATCTTTCTAGGTGTCTCTGTGATCTTCTGTTTTCTGATTTTTTCTCTGTACTCGCTCCTGTTTAATATATCTTCTTCAGAGATGCTCAGCTTTACAAGATCTTCCATGGTTTCCTTCATCCAAGGAGTTTTCATTTTACTGCTCTCCACTATATTAAATATTTTCTTGGTGAGTCTGCCGTCGTTCATCCTAAAAATGTGCCCATAAAATCTTGCTCGCCTTTTCCTAAAGTTGTCTTAAATGGTGTCCGTCTGCTTGTATTACTCTACTGTAGGTCTCTTTCTCCATATTCCTTCTCTGTGGACTGGCCCATAGATTTTCCTTAATATTTTTCTTTCTTGTTTTTCTAAGTCTTTTATCTTTGTTCTTCCTTTAACTAACAATGTTTCTGAGGCATATAGGGCTTCCGGCTACACTACTGTGTTGTAGTGTCTTAGTTTAGCATTAGTGGGGTTTTTTTTTTGTTGTAGTGGTTCCATGTAAGTCGGTATGCTTTTTGTAGTTTCAACTGAATACAACATCAAACGAAGAAAGGATTTTCTTCGTTTGATGTTGTATTCAGTCCTGTTTTCTGTATAATTTCTCCTAGGTATTTGAAATTCTCTACTTGTTTTATGCTTCCGTACTTAGTTTCCAGTGGGAGTCTGTCAACGGATTTAGTATCCATATATTGTGTTTTTTCAAATGATATGTGTAATCCTGTTTTAGCTGAAATTTCATGTAGTGATTCTAAAGCTTCCTTTGCATCTTTTCTGTTATTTGTTATAATCGCTATATCATCAGCGAATGCTAGACATTTAACTTTATATATATATATATACATTATATATATAATGTTTTTTACATTAGTAACAATTATAATAGTAGCCCTCCTTACCTTAAACAAGAAGATAAATATATATATATATATATAGCGTTTCTTTTTAGGTTTTAATTTGGTGAAATTTTGTGGAGGGCTTTAAGTTCATAACAGCCCTAAAAATTTTGGTTGTGGTGAGCTGCAGGGATTGAAAATTGGCTTTCATACATCTTTATGACGTCAAAACTGTGGCCTGTCATTCTAACTCGTAAGGAGTTAAAATGACAAAAAGTTAGTTGTCAAAAAGAATATATAGGCCAAACATCTAATTTCTCTTTAAAGCAGATTTTAATGGTGAATGATAAAATTTAAAATTTTTTTAAATTACATATGAAAAATGCAAAAAAACTCAATTTTTGAGTACAAAACCCCCCAAACTACCTGTTCCGATTGACCGATATGTCTGGTTTATGAACTCGTCCAAGCAAATGTAGGAATACACGTCTATCAAATTTGGTCTTGATCGGACCATTTTTACAAGAGTTATCGTGTTCACAGACACAGAGACACACACACACACACACACACACACACACACACACACACACACACACACACACAAACACACACACACATATATATATATATATATATTAATTTTAACGACTATTGTTTTTGGCCTTTGAGAACCTAAAGAGGAAAAAATAACATGGTACGCGGCTTAGGTCTTACCATGGGACCTAGGAAGGGTAGATGTCATGAATCTGAGTAGGTTCAGAAGTTTGACATTTAATATAAATTTAAGAAGAACCAGTTCCAGTTAATGTAACTGTTTGCTCACCGAGTACAGGGTAGTTCTTGCCGGCCGGGGAATGAGGGGTGACGCTGATTATAGGTACCAGAGGGGAGGGAGATGGGGAGGGGGAGGGGTGGGCCGGCGGGGGCTCCATGTCTCCCCCCACCAGGTAGTCTGTGATCACGTCCTCGTCACTCTCCTCCCCGCACTCATCTGAAACAGATACAACTCACTATAAGTTAGTGGCACAAGTAGTCCAAAAATGAATACACTCTAAAGGTAATTTATACGTACAAGGACCATGCTTGAGCTGTACAGTGTACACCCACTGTTTCTCCTGAACTTGATGTGTCAGGATATTGTCAGTCCATTTCAATTTTCTTCATACCAGTTGCATAATATGTTGTGTTATTGATGTAATCTCTTCGCGTTAAATTTTGATCTGTGTTGTTTTGCATATAAACTATTGTGTATTGAAAAACGTTCCAGAATATAAATGTTATACATTCCTATCATTCTTCAAAAAAATATTAAGAGTTTCCAGAAATTCATTTGTTTATTTGATTTATAAGTTATTTTATTTTAATTGTGAAGCTACTTGCCCGTTTTCTTTCTGCATAAGTTTTTTAGCAAACAAAATATTGACGTTTGTAGAATGATAGTATATTTAAACTATAAAAAGTATAAGTATATCCGTGGACTAACACATACTTTCTTCCTATAGTAAATTTTAAAAAAACAATCTGTAACAGAACTATCATATTCTTTAAAGTTTACCAAAACATCATTAAATAATTTATTGTTTCAAAAACAACCATCCAATTCCTGAAAATAACAACAGAGAAACAGAGTTAAATTCGTTGTTAGAATTTTATGGGGAAACCCCCCTCCACCGGTAATATCAAGCTTTTTGGCATCTCGCTGACATCTCACAGTGAGATGTTAGCACCTGGAGGGTTAACTAACAATGTTTCTGAGGCATATAGGGCTTCCGGCAACACTACTGTGTTGTAGTGTCTTAGTTTAGCATTAGTGGGGTTTTTTTTTTTGTTGTAGTGGTTCCATGTAAGTCGGTATGCTTTTTGTAGTTTCAACTGAATACAACATCAAACGAAGAAAGGATTTTCTTCGTTTGATGTTGTATTCAGTCCTGTTTTCTGTATAATTTCTCCTAGGTATTTGAAATTCTCTACTTGTTTTATGCTTCCGTACTTAGTTTCCAGTGGGAGTCTGTCAACGGATTTAGTATCCATATATTGTGTTTTTTCAAATGATATGTGTAATCCTGTTTTAGCTGAAATTTCATGTAGTGATTCTAAAGCTTCCTTTGCATCTTTTCTGTTATTTGTTATAATTGCTATATCATCAGCGAATGCTAGACATTTAACTTTATATATATATATATATGTATATATATATATACACTATATATATAATGTTTTTTACATTAGTTACAATTATAATAGTAGCCCTCCTTACCTTAAACAAGAAGATAAATATATATATATATATATATATATATATATATATATATATATATATATATATATATATATATATATATATATATATAGCGTTTCTTTTTAGGTTTTAATTTGGTGAAATTTTGTGGAGGGCTTTAAGTTCATAACAGCCCTAAAAATTTTGGTTGTGGTGAGCTGCAGGGATTGAAAATTGGCTTTCATACATCTTTATGACGTCAAAACTGTGGCCTGTCATTCTAACTCGTAAGGAGTTAAAATGACAAAAAGTTAGTTGTCAAAAAGAATATATAGGCCAAACATCTAATTTCTCTTTAAAGCAGATTTTAATGGTGAATGATAAAATTTAAAATTTTTTTAAATTACATATGAAAAATGCAAAAAAACTCAATTTTTGAGTACAAAACCCCCCAAACTACCTGTTCCGATTGACCGATATGTCTGGTTTATGAACTCGCCCAAGCAAATGTAGGAATACACGTCTATCAAATTTGGTCTTGATCGGACCATTTTTACAAGAGTTATCGTGTTCACAGACACAGAGACACACACACACACACACACACACACACACACACACAAACACACACACACACAAACACACACACACACACACACACATATATATATATATTAATTTTAACGACTATTGTTTTTGGCCTTTGAGAACCTAAAGAGGAAAAAATAACATGGTACGCGGCTTAGGTCTTACCATGGGACCTAGGAAGGGTAGATGTCATGAATCTGAGTAGGTTCAGAAGTTTGACATTTAATATAAATTTAAGAAGAACCAGTTCCAGTTAATGTAACTGTTTGCTCACCGAGTACAGGGTAGTTCTTGCCGGCCGGGGAATGAGGGGTGACGCTGATTATAGGTACCAGAGGGGAGGGAGATGGGGAGGGGGAGGGGTGGGCCGGCGGGGGCTCCATGTCTCCCCCCACCAGGTAGTCTGTGATCACGTCCTCGTCACTCTCCTCCCCGCACTCATCTGAAACAGATACAACTCACTATAAGTTAGTGGCACAAGTAGTCCAAAAATGAATACACTCTAAAGGTAATTTATACGTACAAGGACCATGCTTGAGCTGTACAGTGTACACACACTGTTTCTCCTGAACTTGATGTGTCAGGATATTGTCAGTCCATTTCAATTTTCTTCATACCAGTTGCATAATATGTTGTGTTATTGATGTAATCTCTTCGCGTTAAATTTTGATCTGTGTTGTTTTGCAAATAAACTATTGTATATTGAAAAACGTTCCAGAATATAAATGTTATACATTCATTTATTGATTTCCTATCATTCTTCAAAAAAATATTAAGAGTTTCCAGAAATTCATTTGTTTATTTGATTTATAAGTTATTTTATTTTAATTGTGAAGCTACTTGCCCGTTTTCTTTCTGCATAAGTTTTTTAGCAAACAAAATATTGACGTTTATAGAATGATAGTATATTTAAACTATAAAAAGTATAAGTATATCCGTGGACTAACACATACTTTCTTCCTATAGTAAATTTTAAAAAAACAATCTGTAACAGAACTATCATATTCTTTAAAGTTTACCAAAATATCATTAAATAATTTATTGTTTCAAAAACAACCATCCAATTCCTGAAAATAACAACAGAGAAACAGAGTTAAATTCGTTGTTAGAATTTTATGGGGAAACCCCCCTCCACCAGTAATATCAAGCTTTTTCAGTGGGTTTTGTTTTGATGTGACCATACGCTGCATACCTAGTTTCATGGGAAAGGGTTGGGAAGTAAGGTTTTAATGGTGGTAGTCAAATTATACTTTACCTTAATTGTTTTAAACTAGAAAAATGTTTTTTACTTTTTCTCAACTTTTCACCCTTCCCGGATCTTCTCCGGATCCCTTCCCGGACGGATATATCCGCCAAAGTCTTTGGCAATAAAGCACGGGTGGCGGAAATATCCGCTTATGGTTTTTGATGTTTCGGATGGGACTCGGATATATCCACTTCCCGTACTAAGGTAAGAAGTAGGTCCTGAGTAAAACATTATTTTGACAGTTTGAGGTGTTCCATTGTATTTTTTGAATGTATACTAATATAACAAAACACAAATAATGAAGGTTAATTTTTTTCCCCATCCTTATATATATATATATACACATATGAGGGGAGTAAAATTGTATCAATTTTACGAATATTGTTTTTGGACTCTGGGCACCTAAAGAAGAAAAAATAACATGGTCCCGGGCTTAAGTCTCGCCATGAGACCTACGGTAATAGCTTCTTCCCTATGGGAAATTTATATATATATATATATATATATATATATATATATATACCATTTTTACGAGTTATCGTGCTAACAGACACACACACATATATATATATATATATATATATATATATATATATATATAAATTTTAACGACTATTGTTTTTGGACTCTAGGCACCTAAAGAAGAAAAAATAACATGGTCCCGGGCTTAAGTCTCGCCATGAGACCTACGGTAATAGCTTCTTCCCTAACACATAAACTATGATTTTTAAGCATAAATGGATAGATCTCAACCACATGAAGCTAAATATCAAGTTTTATCCAAAAATATTCATTAATATGGGAAATATTAATTTTTCCCTATCCTCCATAAGATTAACATTGGAGCCCCACAATACAACGTACTGGGTTTAGATTTTTTAGATTGTTTTTTATTTTGTAGCTGATTTTCTAATGGTGTCAGTGAATATTTTCCTTATAGCCTTATTTAGTAATGTATTGTATGGCATACAAATATATTCACTTCTTGTGTTTTCACGTATAGAGGTGTTATTCATTTTCTTTTCCATGTTCTTTAAAAACAATACATTTAAAATCATCCAAAATCTTAGATCCAAACATGAACAGAAAATTGACAAATTTGAAAAGAGTGGAATTTATAAAATTACTTGTGGTGAATGTTCAAAATTTTATATCGGACAAACAGGGAGAAATTTCAAATGCAGATACAAGGAACACATACAAGCAGTTAAATCAAACAACAGAACAACCCAAAAATCAACATTTGCAGAACACATACTTAAAACACAACATGAATACAAAACATTTAAAGACAACATGAAAATTTTAAATATCTCCAAAAAGGGAGAAAAGATGAACGTTTTGGAAGAATTTGAAATATTTTCACACCACAAACATTAACCAGAAAACATATTGAACATAATGCAATTAGATAAAATCAACCCCATATTAGGAAAATTGAAGAATTGAAGAAACTATAATATTAATATACATATCATTCCTATCACACTGCATGAAAAAATCGACACATGTTTCTTAAACCAAAATTAAATTTTGTATGTAATTATATTTAGAGGTTACATTTTGAATTTGAACACACTTGAAAATGGGATAATCCTCGAAACATGTTGTGTGAAATAAAATGAAATAATGCAAGGGTACTATGGTATTCATTTACAAAATAATTTATATATATATATATAAATTTTAACGATTATTGTTTTTGGGCTCTGGGCACCTAAAGACAAAAAAATAACATGGTCTCAGGCTTAAGTTTTGCCTTGAGACCTACGGTAATAGCTTCTTCCCAATGGGAAATTCGCTAATAGTCCGGTACTATGGTATTCATTTACAAAATAATTTATATATATATAAAAATTTTAACGACTATTGTTTATGGTCTCTGGGCACCTAAAGAAGAAAAAATAACATGGTCCCGGGCTTAAGTCTTACCATGAGACCTACGGTAATAGCTTCTTCCCTATGGGTAATTCGCTAAATATGAAAAACATTCAGAGATACCTTTGGTTATTACCTACATACTGAATTTCATGAAAATCAGACTAATTATATCTTTTATAATCGTCTCTAGGCTTCTGCACATCCCCACAGACATCACTCTAAAAACAACTCTTTTCGATTCAGGGGGCACTAATCTCTAGGCTCCTTTACACCCCCCCCCCACACACACACACATGACATGGACAGTCACTCTAAAACCACATTTTTCGATTCAGGGGACACTTTATTACACTTATACTTCTATTTTATACTTTTACACTTTCTCCTTATACTATGGTATAGGGGCAGAAAGTAAAAATGGAAGATTAATTACAAAGTGCATTCATGTTCACTCATCCTAATAAACATTTACCTGCAGTATGGGCTATATCAGTAACTTTTAGTACTGCACAGATTTTGTGTGGACCAATACCATACATGGTAGACTTGTTGACAATAAGGGCTTACACGTATATTATTTAGATATTTTTAATTGAATTTTGTATTTAATTTATCCACTGCAGATATGTTTGTGATAAGACTTTAGTGTGTTGAGCAGTTTAGGGGTTGTTACTTCCTTAACAAAGTGGACTTTGGTTATTTCTTCTCTTTAATTACTATTTACAGAACTAAGATAATTGCAAGTAAGTGAAATATAGTTGTTTTCAATCATAAAATAAACCTTTTTCTGTTAGAGGAATTATATATATATATATATATATATGTATATATATATATATATATTGTATAAGCAAGTTGTTAATATATAGGAGAAAGGGGATATTAAAAGAAATCAGTGTCCGACTCAAAACAAGCTCCACAGTCAAACTTGAAGCCAACAAAGCGTAATTAATTTTACTAAACTTGGAGGAAGAACAATGGAAGATAAACTGTAACACAACCAACACTAACCAACTGTACAATAACTGTCTACAGAAACTGATTTTCTCCCTCGCCCATTCCAATATGATTCTATTACTCCTGCCTGTGCACTTAGGTGACACCAACTTCTTTACTTAATTATCAACTCACTTGAGTTAGAAGGTAAATTTGTATATGACTTTTTCCAACCACTTAAAAATGTTTAAGGAAAAAAATTACTGAACTTTTGTTTTCCTTAGTCTTTTATTCATAGTGTATTTAAGATCCATACTAAATAAAAATATGAAGTAAAATTATTAGACCATTCAAAGAAATCAAATCGAAATTTTTTTTTATTATAATAATTTTTTATAAGGGTATAATAATTTAAAAATCAGAATTTTGAAAATGGGATTTGATGATCATCACTTTCCTGCTTTTTGACTTGAAACAACTCGATAAAGCTCACTATAGTTCATCACAAACTCACCGTCATGCCCTTATACCTGACACCATTGCTACAATTTAATTGTCATTGTGAATAGTAGGGGAAATAAATTTTTGCTTTACATAAATTACTAAGTACAAGTTTCAATGTTGTAACTAAAACACATTAAAGGAGAGGTTTGAGATAAATGTTAGGGAACATTAATTGCACAGCATTAACACAATACCCCCGTCGCAGCAGACCTGCGTACTCAGCGAATTTCCAAATCAATAATATAAAAATAATATATGGCAAGTTTAAAAAAAATCTGTCCATAAACATGAGAATTATTTGCCTATTCTCCATAAGATTAACATGGGAAAGAATGTGGAGGTATGCTGCTGTGAGGAACACTGAGTAGTCATTTCTACCATGAATAATGTTTATCTTAACATTTATACCAACTTTCATCAACATCTGTCCATAAATAAAGGAGTTTTCCTATTCCCTATATGATTATTATGGGAAAAGAGTAAGCAGGTTTGCTGCCATGATAAACACATAAACTATGATTTTTAAGCATAAATGGATAGATCTCAACCACATGAAGCTAAATATCAAGTTTTATCCAAAAATATTCATTAATATGGGAAATATTAATTTTTCCCTATCCTCCATAAGATTAACATTGGAGCCCCACAATACAACCTACTGTGTTTAGATTTTTTAATATCTCGGTAACTGTTGGTGATAGAGAAAAACTTTAAGGAACTTAATTGTGTAGTTTTTTAAGCTGATTCTAATGGTGAAATAAAATAAATAACAATATAATAATAAAATTAGAAATTTTTAAAAATTACATGTGAAAAACGTAAAATACCCCATTTTGGGGTACAAAATCCCCCCCAAACTACCCGTTCCCATTGACCGATATGTCTGGTTTACAAACTCGTCCGAGCACTTGTAGGAATACACGTCTCTACCAAATTTGGTCTTGATTGGACCATTTTTACGAGAGTTATCGTGTTCACAGACACATATATATATATATATATATATATATATATATATATAAATTTTAACGACTATTGTTTTTGGACTCTGGGCACCTAAAGAAGAAAAAATAACATGGTCCCGGGCTTAAGTCTCACCATGAGACCTACGGTAATTGCTTCTCCCCTAGATGGGAAATTCGCTAAAAGTAAACATTAAGCAAAAATGTGAATGTGAAATCTGCCATTGCTACCTTTTTTTGGCAAATGAAAAATCAAATTTAATTCATGAGCACATGGATTTGCTTGATAATCTATGGATTACATAGATTATCAAGCAAAAGTTTAAATATTTAAACTAAAATCATTTTATAGTGTCTTCCACGAAATAATGATTTTAGTAGGTAGGAGAAAAATGTCAGAAATTATTAATATCATATAATGTATTAATATAGATTTAAATGTACTGGTTATAATTTAATGTAAAACTCTTCAACATTGACCATATTTAGCCTAATGGCAATTCAAGATTTAAAGATTATTCAAAGAGTACATAAAATATTTTTTATAGTATATTATACTTAATAAATAACAGTAGAATTCCAATTATCCGAATTAATGGGGACCGGGACCCATTCGGATAATCAGAGTTTTTTTTTTTAATTGCCATTAGAGAGAAAAAAGCTACGTTTTGATATTGCACTATTTTTTTATTGAATTAAATGTAAGAAACATGATATTTTCACGTGTTTTAAATATAAGTAAAATGTACTTACTTGTTGTGCCTACAATGATTTCGCAGAGGGAAGGACAATAGTGAGCGAACCGCGCAAACACTGGTTTCGCGGGGGAAGAATAATAGCGCACTTAGACTCTTTTTGGACAAATTTTTGTCCAAGTGTCCGAAAAGTGATTCGGATAATCGGCGATTCGGATAGTCGGAGTTCGGATAATTGGAGTTCTACTGTATTTTAAATTAAATATTGTTACACTCAAAATGATTTTTTCAAAAACCGCGATATTTAGTTATCAGCCAGCTACAAATTTTCTAGTCATTTTTTAATCATTGATCATATATTTAACCATATAAATGAATTGTAATTTACCTGTAAATAACCAATATACTTTGCTACGAGGACAAGGGTTTTGAACCACAGCCAAACCCGTACAACTGGTAAAAGAGGTATTCATTATAAAGCTTAACTCTATCAGCTTAGTATCTTGTTGACTAGAGTCTTTAAAATACCCCTCTGCTACCCTCCACATGAAAGCCTCTTCGTCAGATACAAAGGAGGCACTTGCTATCTCATCGGCTGACCCAGCCCACATCTCATGAATGTTATAATGGCATCCCTAAAAGGAATGGAAGGAAATCTACGAGTACTAATGTCATTAAAATATCAGGCACAATAGTATTAAGATTAAAAATCCTAAAGTGAATCATCCCTGTATTCCAGAGTGTAGTATACATGTTAATATCAGATGACAATCAATTTATACATAATTTGATTTTCATTATTTGTACCTAGGAAATCATTTATGTCCTGTCAATACTTCATTGTTTTGATGGTAAATAGATGCAGGCGATCAAAAATTCTCCTTTAAATAAACAAAAAAATATTTTATCTAATGGTTTAACACTCCTCAATTAATGGTTTATTCTATGATTAGTTGATTCCGTAGACAACCAATGCAATGAGATGGAATTTCCAAATATATTATAGTACAAAAATAAAATATCCTCATCACAGCAGACCTGTGTACTCAGAAAATTTTCAAATCATAATATGGCAATAATAATATAAGTATGTGAGAAGATTGATCAATCAATAACTGTTGATAAATTAGAGTATTTGCCTATTCTCCGTAACATTTACATAGGAAAGTGTATGCAGGTTTGCTGCTTTGAGAAACACTAAAAGTAGGCATTTTTACCATAAAATATTTTCATTCTGACCATATACCGAGTTTTATCATTATCTGGGCATACATAAAGGAGTTGCCTATTCTCCCTAAGATTAACATGGGAAAGAGTATGCAGGTTTTTTGCTGAGAGGAACACGTAAACTATCATTTTTTAGCATATGTGTGACCGAGCTTTGCTCAGATAGAATAAGACGTGTATGATACAAGTTAATTAGCTAAATTAAAACACATTTATTACTCAATGAAAACATTTATATGGTTTAAATAAGACCGATATAATACACCTTAATTAATATAGCATAAACACTGATCATAAATGTAATGTCCCCGGATGGGGATCAAACTCATAACCTTCGGCACGTGAAACTTTGCGCTATCACTGAGCTGCGGCATCGGCCAAGTTTGGGACGTCGTTTAAGGTCTTTTAGCCAATCTCAATTGTTTTAGCTGATCATATACTGTTTATTTTATTATCCATATAGTTATTATTAGCCTGTGATCAACTGATTTTGTTAGAAACGAAATGAGGATTGAAAAGCAAAAGAGAAATTTAATTTACATCAATAATTGGTTTGTTACAGTGGCTTCAGCAATACAACAAATAAAATTTCTATCAAAACACAAAAGATTATGGAAATACTTTTCTCTGCTTTTATTTCGCACAGTTATTTTACCCTTTAGTTTTTACAAATTGTTTAGTAATTTGATAATTTTTCATTTATACATAAAATAAATATTTATGCAAAACCGCTATCCATATATATTTTACTACCATTTTCAATCAACAACTGTCAAACGGTTATAAACAGATGTTTTGATTTGTATTGTTTACATTTCATTCTCCCTCCATAAGTGTAATGTTAATTTTTTAGATTTTAAACTTCATATTACAAGAAAACCGAAATTTTGCTGGACATTAGACCTATCTTGAACTTATTTTCTACTCGGAAATTAGTTATTTACAAAATTTAAAGAAATTCGTTAGAGATGTTTTCGAGATCCATGTGCGCATATATATATGTATATAATTTAACGACTATTTTTTGGCCTCTGTGTAATCAGAAATAGTGAGTTCAACAATTTTACAACAACCTCAACATACTCCATATAAATGTTTAACAATAAAACAGAAGGGTTTAAACATTTATTGATAATGAATAGCAACATATGAGATGGATTACCATTGGCAAAAACACCATACGCCATGTGTTGTCTTTCATTTATTCACATGCCTTCACAAAATATACATAGAATCTATTCCTACCTTCAAGGGCTTGCTATTTTTAGATCTTACCCATACATCTTCTATCCTCAATGCAGCTACTTCCTCATGGAGCAATGAAAATAACAGCTATTACCTAACAAAATTATCTAAGAAATATATCAGTATATCTAAGAAATACTGCTATTTTATTGAGATCGTATATTAATTTATTAACAAAAAACTATTAAAGATATTATTCTGGCAACATCTGAAACATTCTTTCTGTAATTGAAATTTTTCCTTGCCTAAATTTTAAACATCCTCTTCATTTGAAATAGTATGTGTAGTAGTTTAACATTTGGAGTTTAAAGGATAGGGTTGGAAATTTTATCATGATTAATGTTGGTTTCAAAAGTGATAACAGTAAACCTTCCTATGATTCTTTGCACACCTATATCAGTTCTAATTCTGGAAAAGTACAGATTAAACCAGGTCAATTAAAAAAAAAACACCCTTACTAATATTACGTTAAAATGTGTGTAAAAGACAAAATGTGGTTTTCATATCTATCGTACCAACAAATTATTATTTTCAAACATTTAACTTACCTATTTAAAATGTTTCAGCTAGGGATAAAAGAATAAGTAGATAGGTATTGCAAATTTATTTAACAAATCCCATAAATTGTTGTGGAAATGATTTGGAAATCTCTTAAAAATTCAATACACAAACAGGTGATGTATGCAGTGACCGTCTGAAATTTCTAATTACGATAGCAAAAAATAAGCAAGTAAAATGAATATCAAATGTTAAATAAAGAGTATAAAATATATTAAATGTTTGTATTTGCATGTTGTATATTTGAACAAAAATTTATCTAGAAATATTACATATTACAGGAATATTATATTACATAATACAGTATTGAAAATAGAGTGTCACTTGGTAAAATAATGAACAATATACCTTATTTACACACAGAAATTTCATTGGACGTTCAATAATCTAATTTATTGAACTATAGAAAAACATTTATTGAATTCTGGTTTCAAATTTGAGAAATATTGCATACTAATGAATTCCATGATGACTATAATATATCTTAGAGGAATTTAATACACTTTAGAAAATAGGAAGTGCAAATAAAAGGAAACATAGCACAGTGTTAACGCTGATAATAAGAGAGAGAGGCGACATAATTTGTGTCGAGAAAATTAAGAAACATGTAGGTAGTTCACAATTTACTTTTCCTTTATGTAAAATAAGGAAAAGGTTTACAAAAACTAACAACTTATTTAAAATTCTAGTAGAGAACACAATTTTTTTACTAGCACAGTGTTAAGGAAATACACTGAATAAAGGTAGACTCAATATTTCACACAAGATGTTTATGTAATTTTCGGAAATCCAACAGAGGAAAGTGGAAAATTTGTCAGCCCTGAAAGAGTTAACGAGCTCGAGCTCGTAGCACAAACATTGCACGGAAATCAAGTTAAATATCCAAGTACAAAGGAACTTTCGATCTTAAAATCGACGATGATAAAGGATAGGAAATTATTGAATCAGAAATGTGTGTCGCGTGTAGTATGAGATGAGGTAGGCCCTACCTGTGGTGTAGCGGGAGCGGGACACATCTCGCCAGTCGCCACCTGTGGCTGTGGCGGACCGGCTAGACGCTGACGCGCATGTCACGTCACACCGGCCAACACCCCGGCCCCGGCCACGGCCACGGCCACCCCTCACGGTAACTCAATCGACGTACGCAGTACGCTCCAGTCAATTATCTAAGATCTATTCCTCTATTTTCCATTTAAATAATGAAATTAAATATACTGTATTCCGATGCCTCTATGCAAAATCAGTGTCCAATAGTGCGGTGAACTGTCACGACCAACTCAGACTGTTTCAAACCGGCCTTGGGTTCAGATTAGAATCTAAGTTATGAATATATTATACTAGCTAAAATACCCGCACGGGTAAAAATTGTTTGAGAGAGGTTACCTTTTCTCTTCGGCATGAAAAAATGTTCTAAAATATGAAAATTGAATTAAGAAAAAATGCTTTAACAATTATGGTAAAATACTATTCACATTAAAAGAGGTATTTACTAATAATATTTTATAACACTATCTGAAAAGGTTATCAACACGAGTGTCTACAACATGACAAAGTCCGTCTGTTAAGTAATATTGGGAAAGGATAAGGAATAAAAAATGTTTGCATTTACTTTCCTGTGGGAAATAGGTTAGATCATGGATATGTGTAAAGGGAATGGTTTTAGTTCCTCTTAACAACTGTTCTTTTTCATTCATCTTATTATTTATATTAAAAATTCAATACAACAGCTCTAGTAGTTTCTATGGAAACTTGTTACATGTTTTGACATGGATATGTCTTAGTTCTGGGGGGGGGGGGTGTTGGTGATTTTTAAGATGGAAAACGATGTAACAGGTTTCAATAGAAACTACCAGAGCTATTGTATTGAATTTTTACAATAAATGAATAAGAACAGCTGTTTAGATGAAGTGAAAACATTACCTTTAGACATATCCATGATCTAACCTATTTCCCACAGGGAAATAAATACAAAAATGTTTCATCCTAAAAATCGCCAACACCCCCAAAGCTAAGACATACCCGTGTCAATATAACAGAGAAAGGCATCGGAGGAAAACTTAAAATTTACCATTTTCGGCAATGTTAATTTCGATCCAGCAGTTTATCTATTAAAACGAACTTTTTTACTTCTTCTTCCTGGACTGTAAAAAATTGTGTAAACAGATGGTGAAATCAGAAACTGCAAACATTGAAATCTAGGACATTTACAGTAACTTTCTGCTTCCCAAACTGTCAAATTTTAGTGCCCACCGCTGTTGACTTCAAGTAATTTTTTGTTTTCATTCTTTGAAAAACATTGAAACTTAGAATGTTTATAGGGCGTAGCCCTAAAGTGTTTATGTAAATGAACATGACTATGTGTTGCATGAGGTTGAGATCTACCTTTGTGTAAAATTTAAAACCGGTTCAGTATTTTTCGAGTTTACTTTCCACAACAAACCTAAAAACAAACATATAGAAACCACCTCTTCTTTACAATATTATATATTGTATTTCGGCTCTCTGGTTTCCAACAATAATCGCCTGATTCTGACGGTGACTTTCTTTGTCATTGGCTAATCTTAATTAAAGTGTCTGAGGTCGCCATGTTTGGCCTCGTGTTTGTATTCGATTGTTTCAACAGAAAATTGTGATAATTGAAGTAGCCGTATATAGCAACATCATAGTTTGTTGCTTCGCTGGGTGTTCCAAACCACCATCCCAACCCTTAATAAGACGGTTATTCACTGGAAACAAATTAAGTACAGTAATATCAAGTAACTCGTATATTGCTTTAACTAACGGCGTTAATTTAAACTCTTAAATTGCACAAATGAAAGGTTTCAAAGAGTGCATTGATTTATTTAGAGGTATCGGCCAACTTAACTTATCTTATAACTAGTACCGTACTGTACTTATGTGAATAATGTGATTGTGTTAAGGAAAATGTTAAATGGAAATATTCGTGAGATAATTTCTACTGGCATTTTTGACCCTGATGATGGGCGTGTCAGCTCTGAACGATGTAGGATAGAATACACCTACATTTTTTAAACGTTGACTGAAAGAAACCATGTTTTATTTTATTAACTCATCAGCCTGTAAAACTAAGAAAATCTACTAACAGATATCACTTTATTCTAATAGTCAGCTGCTGATTTAATTATTTACTTAATTCATCTGGAATCATAAACGGTTTTAATTCACTTTGTTACCGATGTTTGGTCCTACACAATTAGCGTTGACATCGTTGAGACATCTCCCTTGAGGGGAAATGTAAACAAACAACTGCTATTCATTTCATACACTTTTTGAGTACTAACCCATTTATAAATGTTGCATTGATTGTTGTTGAAGCTAGGCCATGAAGGAACGGTTACTTGGCTTCTGATTTAATTAATTTCATAAGCACTGTAACGGCTGATAGTTTCTTTTAAACTGAATAGAATATGTTTTAAATTACGAGTATAAAAAGTAAATCAATTTTTTACCAAGCAAATAATGGCAATAATTATAATTTGTGGTAAAAATTAAGATATAGTACTAGAATTTAACGTAAACATTTTATAAATATCATGTTCAAGAAATCACACCATCACGAAATAATTTTAAAAACGTCTAATTTTCTAACTGATAATTCTCTTACATAAAACTTGACAAATTTAATGTTACAACTTACAAAACTATGCTTAAAATTTACCAAAATGTATACAAACTTATGGATGCGGAATAGGTTGTAATGATAACATTCTCGTGTTTTAAATTTTAAAAAAGGCCATTTAATTTTTTTGAAATATGTTTACTTGTATTTACATTTGTTACATTTATATTAACGAATACACTAATTTCAATTCTGAAATACAATCCTAATAGACACACAAATTGCTGGGATCAAAAGATAATACGTTTGATAATAATACGTATTTAAATACTAAGAGTAATCAAATAGGTTTAACAGCTTCTATAAATTAAAACATATGATATGATAAAATGTTTTAGAACTGCTTTATGACCTAAGTGCGTAAATAGATAGTAGTTTACATTTTCTCTCCTTGCCTGAATTGCGTACAACTCTATTCAAGAAAATTTTATAAAAAAATGATATAATTATTTTTTATAAAAAAATCTACAAAAAACTTCAGACTCTACTAAGTACTCACTTTGGAAAAAATCTGAATATAAAATAAGTTCACTAGATAACGTAAGCAAAACAGATGTTGCATTGCAGATTTGTCGCTGTTTACATTTTATGTTGAGAGTATTCAGGTGTTTTGACATGTGTATGTCTGAATACGCTCTGGGGGTGTTAGCAATTAGAAATTTTCGACGTCATATTGTTATGAGAACAGCTATTTAGAAAAGCCAAAAGCATTCCCTTCAAATATATCCTTGATCTTACCTATTTCCCACAGGGAAATTAAGACTGTACGTTTTTATTTTTCAGATGACTTATTCAGTCTGAAGGGGTCTTCGTTCTTAAAATCGTGCAATACCAAAAATTGGAAAATATCAACTTACAATTGCATTTTTTATATGTGGATACTACCTACAAAATAATATGTCCAAACATAATAATGTATTGTTTTATACAAATCTGCTGTCAAAATTGGGATTTCCATTAATAAATTGCATGTGGTTAGGATAGGCCACCTCTGATAGGATTTAAAAATTGAAATTAACACCATCGCCTAAAGAGTGTACGAGTTACTTCATATTTATTTTTTTCAGTAAAACCCAGTTTCCTTCATTTTTTAAGAGGTGGACGGGTGGTTTGGGACACCCAGAAGAAAATCTTTAAAGGGTAGTCATTGGTTAACGACCCATGAACAATTTCAGAGTGCCGATATTTGCGAGTGCCGCGTGCGGAAGCTAGCACGAGAAAGATCCCGGGGTTACAAGGGGACGGGGAGTCACTTTCCAATAACCGCTGATAACATTCCCAGTTCAATTGTAATATCGAAATCTAATTAGTTTTTGCCGTAATTAGCGTCAGCAGTAGCGCGATGCGATTGGCTCGAGGTAATAGGGGAGGCAGAGCTGAATATTGAATACGTCACGACGTCACCTTGTGCGGAGGTGGCAGATGCGTGTGAGACTGCTTCTACAGTGGAAATCGTACGTGATACAATGGCAACATTTACGCGACGATCAGCTGATTAACTTACTGACGCCTCGTAAATGATAGAGTACAGAGTAATACAATGATACACTGAACACGACCACCTCTCGATTAACTAATTAATGCCTCGTGAATGATAAGAGTACAGAGTGATACAATGATGCACTAAACACGACTACCTCTCGATTAACTAATTAACGCCTCGTGAATGATAGAGAACAGAGTGATACAATGATGCACTAAACACGACTACCTCTCGATTAACTAATTAACGCCTCGTGAATGATAGAGTACAGAGTGATACAATGATACACTAAATACGACCAACTCTCGATTAAATAATTAATGCCTCGTGAATGATAGAGTACAGAGTGATACAATGATACACTGAACACGACCACCTCCCGATTAACTAATTAACGCCTCGTGAATGATAGAGTACAGAGTGATACAATGATGCACTAAACACGACTACCTCTCGATTAACTAATTAACGCCTCGTGAATGATAGAGAACAGAGTGATACAATGATGCACTAAACACGACTACCTCTCGATTAACTAATTAACGCCTCGTGAATGATAGAGTACAGAGTGATACAATGATGCACTAAACACGACTACCTCTCGATTAACTAATTAACGCCTCGTGAATGATAGAGTACAGAGTGATACAATGATGCACTAAACACGACTACCTCTCGATTAACTAATTAACGCCTCGTGAATGATAGAGTACAGAGTGATACAATGATACACTAAATACGACCAACTCTCGATTAACTAATTAACGCCTCGTGAATGATAGAGTACAGAGTGATACAATGATGCACTAAACACGACTACCTCTCGATTAACTAATTAACGCCTCGTGAATGATAGAGTACAGAGTGATACAATGATACACTGAACACGACCACCTCTCGATTAACTAATTAATGCCTCGTGAATGATAAGAGTAGGGAGTGATACAATGATACACTAAATACGACCAACTCTCGATTAAATAATTAATGCCTCGTGAATGATAGAGTACAGAGTGATACAATGATACACTGAATACGACCACCTCCCGATTAACTAATTAACGCCTCGTGAATGATAGAGTACAGAGTGATACAATGATGCACTAAACACGACTACCTCTCGATTAACTAATTAACGCCTCGTGAATGATAGAGTACAGAGTGATACAATGATGCACTAAACACGACTACCTCTCGATTAACTAATTAACGCCTCGTGAATGATAGAGTACAGAGTGATACAATGATGCACTAAACACGACTACCTCTCGATTAACTAATTAACGCCTCGTGAATGATAGAGTACAGAGTGATACAATGATGCACTAAACACGACTACCTCTCGATTAAATAATTAATGCCTCGTGAATGATAGAGTACAGAGTGATACAATGATGCACTAAACACGACTACCTCTCGATTAACTAATTAACGCCTCGTGAATGATAGAGTACAGAGTGATACAATGATGCACTAAACACGACTACCTCTCGATTAAGTAATTAATGCCTCGTGAATGATAGAGTACAGAGTGATACAATGATGCACTAAACACGACTACCTCTCGATTAACTAATTAACGCCTCGTGAATGATAGAGTACAGAGTGATACAATGATGCACTAAACACGACTACCTCTCGATTAACTAATTAACGCCTCGTGAATGATAGAGTACAGAGTGATACAATGATGCACTAAACACGACTACCTCTCGATTAACTAATTAACGCCTCGTGAATGATAGAGTACAGAGTGATACAATGATGCACTAAACACGACTACCTCTCGATTAACTAATTAACGCCTCGTGAATGATAGAGTACAGAGTGATACAATGATGCACTAAACACGACTACCTCTCGATTAACTAATTAACGCCTCGTGAATGATAGAGTACAGAGTGATACAATGATGCACTAAACACGACTACCTCTCGATTAACTAATTAACGCCTCGTGAATGATAGAGTACAGAGTGATACAATGATGCACTAAACACGACTACCTCTCGATTAACTAATTAACGCCTCGTGAATGATAGAGTACAGAGTGATACAATGATGCACTAAACACGACTACCTCTCGATTAACTAATTAATGCCTCGTGAATGATAAGAGTACAGAGTGATACAATCGCACACTGAACACGACGGTCCTCCGATTAACGTATTGCCACGTCGTTAGTGATAGAGTATGGAGTGATACAATACGACGGTCCTCCGATTAACTTATTGCCACTTCGTAAATTATCAAGTACGGAGTGATAAAATGGTGCACTGAATACGATGACGACCGAGTAACCAACTGGCACACCTCGTGAACGATAAATTACTAAGTTAATCGATACGAAGCATCTAATAATGCGAAGGTATGTTGATTGATGTGTTGTGTGTCTGTAAGATGTATTTTATTGTATCAAATGTAATCCTCTCCTCTGCTTAAATGATACATTCAGTTTATTCATTTAGTTAAAATGTTAATATTAAATCTTAGGTTTTGTCTTTTTAGCGAATTTCCCATAGGGAAGAAGCTATTACCGTAGATCTCATGGCGAGACTTAAGCCCGGGACCATGTTATTTTTTCTTCTTTAGGTGCCCAGAGACCAAAAACAATAGTTAAAATTTATATATATGTGTGTGTGTGTGTGTGTGTGTGTGTGTGTGTGTGTGCGCGCGTGCGTGCGTGCGTGCGTGCGTGCGTGCGCGCGTGTGTGTGTGTGTGTGTGTGTGTGTGTGTGAACACGATAACTCTCGTAAAAGTGGTCCGATTGAGACCATATTTGGTAGAGACGTGTATTCCTGCAATAGCTCGGACGAGTTCGTAATACAAACATATCGGTCTATCGGAAGGGGTAGTTTAGGGGGGTTTTGTACCCCAAAAATGGGTTTTTTGCATTTTTCCCATGTAATTATTAAAAATTTCTAATTTTATCTTTCACCATTAGAGTCAGCTTAAAAAACTGCACAATTAAGTTTCTTACGGTTACCGAGATATTAAAAAATCTAAAGACAGGACGTTGTATTTTGGGGCTTAAATGTTAATCTTATGGAGGATAGGAAAAAATAATATTTCCCATATCAATCAATATTTTTGGATAAAACTTGATATTTAGCTTCATGTGGTTGAGGTCTATCTATTTATGCTTAAAAATCATAGTTTATGTGTTTATCATAGCAGAAAACCTTTATACTCTTTTCCCATATTAATCATAATAGGGAATAGGCAAACTCCTTTATTTATGGACAGATGTTGATGAAAGTTGGTATAAATGTTAAGATAAAAATTATAGTAGAAATGCCTACTTTCAGTGTTCCTCACAGCAGCAAACCTGCACACTCTTTTTCATGTTAATTTTATGGAAAATGGGCAAATAATTCTCATGTTTATGGACGGATTTTTATAAAACCTGTCATATATTATTATTATTGAAATGAAATGAAATCTTTATTGATACAGTAAAAATACATAATATACATAATACATAAAACAATTACAGTTTTGTCATAAATTTAAGACAAACTAATACTATAAAAAGATAGAGTAAAAACTAAAATAGGATCAATAAATGTCGGTCCCGAGGTTGAAACCTGTGCGGGAACGTGTACAAATACAACACACTGTCCGCTCGAGCGGTAGGTTTAAGGTCGACCGGTCTAATTAATAACATAGAACAATCTTAACAGTAGCTATAGATAATAAATATTCCCTTATTAAATATAATGATAATACCAAAAGCAGATCAAATAATTTTTCCCGATATTTATTAATATTTATAAGGCATACTAAAAGTAACTTATTACATAACTTGACTTGAAAAAGACAGACAATTTTACAGGTTAAATTGATATACTATCACAACTATCACTTATCCGTGTACTTCTATCTAACTGTAGTGAAAAAACTTTCTATATTATTATGATTCAGTAAAAATACGTTCTTATTAATTTACGGAAACGATTTTCATTGATTTCTTTAAAGTTATCTGGTAATTGGTTGAAAAAGGTTGGTGCCAAAAAAGAAAAAAACTTTGTATATATGGTAAGATTTGGTTTAGGCACTGCAACATAGAATCTATTTCTAAGGTTTTCCCTAGGCCTATTGTAGTTGAGCCTGTTACCACTTTTACAATAAAAAACTCGTAAAACTTTAAAAAACATATAAGTTCCTGAGAGGTAAAACATTGAGATCCTTAAATAGAGGCTCTGTATGTGCTAAACGGGGTTTTTTTTTATATAAGTCTTATAAAATGTTTTTGAATAGGTTATTAATGGTTTCAAGGTTGAGAAATATGACCCTCCCCATATTGTGAGACCATATTCTAATTTAGAGTTGATAAATGCATAATACACAGTTCTAAGAACATTAGAATTACATAAAGATTTTAAGTAGTAAAATATCCTTAAAAATATTTTATAAGTTTTTCTTTTAGGCTATTAATATGAATTTTCCAGTTTAATTGGTAATCTAAATTTAAACCTAAATATTTAATTTCATTTACCTTTTCAATAATTAGACAATCACACATATTCTGAGAATCACAATCAATTCTATGGTACCTTACTGGGCTAGTAAAAGTTAGAAATCCTCTTAGGCTAAAAACGACATACTTAGTTTTCGGGCTTAAAACCATGTAATTATCTGTAAACCACAGTCTTAATAACTTAACATCACTTTGCATATTACATTTTAGCTGTTCAATACTATTTGCTTCATAAAATAAGGCAGTATCGTCTGCAAACGCTACCAGCTTGCCTTTAAAATTACCATTGCACAAATTGTTGACATATATAAGAAACAATGGGCCTGACAGAACAGACCCTTGTGGAATGCCATGTAAAATTTCAGTTTGATCACTCATCACTGAGTCAATCTTTGTTCGCTGTGTACGCCCTGTCAGATAGGACTTAAACCATCGGAGCGGTATTCCTCGAACTCCTGCATCATACAATCTACTGAGTAGTATTGAGTGGTCCACAGTATCAAATGCTTTCATTATGTCAATGAACAATCCTGCACAATACTGTTTATTATTAATGCTATCATATGTCAGTTTCATAATACCCCCGTCGCAGCAGACCTGCGTACTCAGCGAATTTCCAAATCAATAATATAATAATTATAATATATGAAAAGTTTGGTCAAAATCTGTCGATAAACATGGGAATTATTTGCCTATTCTCCATAAGATTAAAATGGGAAAGAGTGAGTAGGTTTGCTGCTGTGAGGAACACTGAAAGTATACAATCAAAAATTTTATTTTTAACATTTATACCAACTTTTATCAACATCTGTCCGTAAATAAAGGAGTTTGCCTAATCTCCATATGATTAACATGGGAAAAGAGTATGCAGGTTTGCTGCCATGATAAACACATAAACTATAATTTTTTAGTATAAACTTATGGGTCCTAACCACATAAAGCTAAATATCAAGTTTTATCCAAAAATATTGGTTAATAAGTGAAATATTAATTTTTCCTTATCCTCCATAAGATTAACATTGGAGCCTTAAAATACAACGTACTGTGTTTAGATTTTTTTATATCTCGGTAACCGTTTAAGATAGAGAAAAACTTTAAGGAACTTAATTGTGTAGTTTTTTAAGCTGATTCCAATGGTGAAATATAAAATTTGAAATTTTTAAAAATTACATGTGAAAAACGCAAAAAACCCCATTTTGGGGTACAAAACCCCCCCAAAGTACCCGTTCCCATTGACCGATATGTCTGGTTTACGAACTCGTCCGAGCAGTTGTAGGAATACACCTCTCTACCAAATTTGGTCTCGATCGGATCATTTTTACGAGAGTTATCGTGCTAACAGACACATATATATATATATACATATATATATATATATATATATATATAAATTTTAACGACTATTGTTTTTGGTCTCTGGGCACCTAAAGAAGAAAAAATAACATGGTCTCGGGCTTAAGTCTTACCATGAGACCTACGGTAATAGCTTCTTCCCTATGGGAAATTCGCTAAAATGTAATAAAGCATCATCAGTACCCATTTTTTCCCTAAACCCAAACTGATTTAAACTGAAAAAGTTATTTTTGTCTAAAAAC
Organism: Nephotettix cincticeps; assembly: GCA_023375725.1. Classification (NCBI taxonomy): domain Eukaryota; kingdom Metazoa; phylum Arthropoda; class Insecta; order Hemiptera; family Cicadellidae; genus Nephotettix; species Nephotettix cincticeps. The sequence continues at coordinate 100,416,138 of CM041786.1, read as the reverse complement.
TTTACAGCTCTAGACTTAATTATCTTTTCAATCAGTTTGGAAAAAATTGAGAGCAATGCAATTGGTCTATAATTACTGGTATTTTGTTTGTCGCCTTTCTTCAAAAAGGGGCTTGATCACTGCACTTTTTAATACATCGGGGAATTCCAAGAAGTGCCAAGTAGACAATGCCGGCGCAGCGGGGAAGGTCAAGACCATCGCAGTGGATTTGCCCTGACCCAGTAACGTATGTTCCATTCATCCCAAGCCATTGCCGACTGTCTAAAATGGGGGAACAACAACGCATGTGCGTGTGTGTGTAATGTAAGAAAATTGAAATACACCAAAACTTGACATTACATTCAGTAATAATTCAAAATTAGTCCTTGAGTCCCTAAATTAAGTAACCAGTGGACATGTGATACAACTACTCATGTGCCCTAACAATGCATGAATTGCAACACCAAGAAGAAAGTGACAGTTCCACCAGCCTTAGAAGTGGAAGGACTTGTTGCTGCTTTCCCAGTATTAACATATAAATATAATATAAAAAGGACACAGTACCTTACTGAAGCATTCCCCAGTATTAAATTCATTTTAGAAGAAGAGGCTCATATCTAAATTTATTAATTTCCCTCTTTATTATTTGTATTACAAGATCCCTAAGTATATGTGACCTGAAGTGAGGTAAAATACTCAATCTTGATTTTCACATAAAGACTAAAGATTCCTAATAACCCAAGTCTAAATTCAACATCTTAATTAGTTATTATTGTCATATGTTAAATTGAAAGTTTCATAATTATTTCTAACTTTCCTTATTCAAATTTTAATCAAACTTAACCTACTGCATTTATATAGATTCAGTGCAAATTGGACTTACCTTAAGGACAATTCAAAATTCATATTAACATTATAAGTTAAACTCAATCAATTAGACATGATTTGGATAATCATTTATCTTTATCAAACGTTATTCAAGGCAGCAAGATTTCCCGGACCCTGAGATAAGAATCCATGTTATTAATAAATTATGAATTTAATCAAAATACAATATTGAAATATTTCTATTATGTATCTAGCTGTTTCTCAATTACAGTATGTAATGAAGGCATTTTCGCCATCTTGACGAAGTAGGCTAGCGTCACTTTTGTTTCCTCAATAAATATTGGATTGTAGAATCAAAACCAAGACCATGATTAAATAAATAAAGAAAACAAGTAAAAAGTTATATTTAAAGAAATTGATATTAAAAGATCAAATATGAGGTTGAGGGTAACGCACCGCTAAGAGTGGTGACCGTGACAATGGATTGGCACACTCGTCCGCGGACCCGCTAACTGCCGGCAGCAGCAACCATCACCGTGATACTCACGCAGCACGCTGACGTGAGTAGAACCTATCGTACTGAGTATGCAGGTTTGCTCCAAAAATGGTTCTTTCACATGGTAATGTGCTTACATAAAGGCTGTTCACTTCGAAAAGATATGCACAAAATTTCATCAAATTATGTCAATAACTAAGCGAGTTATATCAATTTATCTTTTCTCCGCAAGAATTACAATGAATATGTAGGTTTGCTACCGTAAGAAACATTACATTACAACTAAAAGGATTTGCATAGCAAATTTTGGTGGAATATTTAAGTAAATAAGTTAGTTATTGATTTTTAGCTATTGTCCATCAGATTAACAGTTACAATATACTATATTTACCATTTTGAAAATCTCATTAACGAATAGACCTAGAATCATGATCCAAGATACTAAATTGTGCGTTTTTGAGCTGAATCCGACGGTAAACAGGAAAGTTTTAATTAAATTAGTTTAAACTATTCTATATACTCTTTTTAAATTATTCATGAAAAAATCGAAAAGCCATTTTTGGGATAAACCCCTCCCCCAAAGTGAAGTTAATGTAGTCCGATTGCGTTGCCCAACGAACTCATTCTAGATATTGCAGAAATGAACAACCCTATCGAGAAGAGGTTTAAACGTTTGTTTTTTATCACTTAGAGATATATGCAATGAACATATTGAAACTTTTAATGGACTGAAAAATAAAAGAAATTTATTCTTATCATTTCTTGCTCTGCAGAGCGTTGATGTTGCGTGTGTTACCGAGACACACCTTGTAAATAATGAACCATTCAAAATAATCGGTTATTCTGTATACAGAGAGGACAGAGTTCGTCCCATAGCATCTGGTGGCATGGCCATTTTTGTCAAACGCAACATCAACCATCACCAAATACATATACCTGCCGCGGTTAGCTACAATTGAAGCTGTCGGGATAAAACTTTAGCTACAAGGCAGCCACGAAGTTCGCGTAATATCTGCTTACAAATCTCCTAATAGACGTTTATTTAACCAAGTCATTAAACTTTTATTTCTCTACGTTGGTTCTGGGAGACGTCAATTGCCAAAATCGCACGTGGGGTTGTAGGGCTACCAACCCCTAATGGTGAACGGTTATTGTGTATTGCTAATGACTTGGATGTTAACATTTCAGCTCCGTCTGAATATCCTTGGAAAATTGGAGGAGGTTTCACAGATTTAGATGGCTCGGATGAATTAGAATCGTCTTCCACTTCTTGAGAGGCAGGTAAGGTATAGCCATGTTCCGCTAGCAGTTGATATTTATTTTGATTGTAAATTTGACTCATGTCAACAACATATTTTTTTGGTTAAGTGTTGACAGAACTGACAGTCTTCCTTTTCGATAGACGTATAAAGCCGTTGCCATAGTTGTTTGATTCATTTAAGTTGAAAGACGTTTCGCTTCCTTCTAATGTGTTGACAGAATTCTAGTTAGTAAACACAAACACAGGTTTTGACATTGTTTTATTTAGGTTAACTTTTGGTTGATGTTTAAAATGGGAATTATTTTTTACTTTCACAGTGGTACAAACATTTAAATAACCAAATTTTAAAGAAAATATATAAGAACGATGAAAAAGTGAACACTACAAAGTTAATGACGTTTCACTCAGATTAAATTCGCGAAATTCAAGCAATAACTAAGAATGAACTGTCTTAGCAAAGATTCCGTAATGTGTTTTACTAATTAGTAATTATTTACATTGTTTGAACAAATAATAGTTTTTAGCGAATTTCCCATAGGGAAGTAGCTATTACCATAGTTCTCATGGCAAGAGTTAAGCCCGGGACCATGTTATTTTTTCTTCTTTAGGTGCCCAGAGACAAAAAAAAATAGTCGTTAAAATTTTAGCGAATTGCCCATTGGGAAGAAGCTATTACCGTAGGTCTCATGGTGAGAGTTAAGCCCGGGACCATGTTATTTTTTCTTCTTTAGGTGCCAAGAGTCCAAAAACAATAGTCGTTAAAATTTTTAAATATATATGTATATTTTCACTATTTAGTTCATCAAGTAGGGCTACTAATATAATTATCTTTAAATAAGTCAACCGAATACCCTTAGAAAACATTTTAATTATTTCTTCGACATGTTTCGGGAATCATCCCATCTTCAAGAAGTACAAAATATATATGTATATATATACACATATATATGTATATATATATATATATATGTGTGTGTGTGTGTGTGTGTGTGTGTGTCTGTGAACACGATAACTCTCGTACAAATCGTCCGATCAAGACCAAATTTGGTAGAGACGTGTATTCCTACAAATGCTCGGACGAGTTCGTAAACCAGACATATCGGTCAATGGGAATGGGTAGTTTGGGGGGTTTTGTACCCCAAAATGGTGTTATTTGCGTTTTTCACATGTAGTTTTTAAAGATTTCCAATTTTATATTCCACCATTGGAATCAGCTTAAAAAACTACAATTAAGTTCCTTTAAGTTTTAGCGAATTCCCATAGGGAAGCTATTACCGTAGGTCTCATGGCGAGACTTAAGCCCGGGACCATGTTATTTTTTTCTTCTTTAGGTGCCCAGAGTCCAAAAACAATAGTCGTTAAAATTTTTATATATATATATATATATATATATATGTATATATATATATATGTATATATATGTGTCTGTGAACACGATAACTCTCGTAAAAATGGTCCGATCGAGACCAAATTTGGTAGAGACGTGTATTCCTACAAATGCTCGGACGAGTTCGTAAACCAGACATATCGGTCAATGGGAACGGGTAGTTTGGGGGGGTTTTGTACCCCAAAATGGGGTTTTTTGCGTTTTTCACATGTAATTTTTTAAAATTTCAAATTTTATCTTTCACCATTAGAATCAGCTTAAAAAACTACACAATTAAGTTCCTTAAAGTTTTTCTCTATCTCCAACGGTTACCGAGATATTAAAAAATCTAAACACAGTACGTTGTATTGTGGGGCTCCAATGTTAATCTTATGGAGGATAGGGAAAAATTAATATTTCCCATATTAATGAATATTTTTGGATAAAACTTGATATTTAGCTTCATGTGGTTGAGATCTATCCATTTATGCTTAAAAATCATAGTTTATGTGTTTATCATGGCAGCAAACCTGCATACTCTTTTCCCATGTTAATCATATGGAGAATAGGCAAACTCCTTTATTTATGGACAGATGTTGAAGAAAGTTGGTATAAATGTTAAGATAAAAATTATTTATGGTAGAGATGTCTAATTTCAGTGTTCCTCACAGCAGCAAACCTGCACACTCTTTCCCATGTTAATCTTATGGAGAATAGGCAAATAATTCTCATGTTTATGGACAGATTTTTTGTTTTATTACATATATTATTTTTATATTATTGATTTGGAAATTCGCTGAGTACGCAGGTTCTGCTGCGACGGGGGTATATTTCTATCTCCAACGGTTACCGATATATAAAGAAATCTAAACACAGTACGTTGTATTGTGGGGCTCCAATGTTAATCTTATGGAGGATAGGGAAAAATTTATATTTCTCATATTAATCAATATTTTTGGATAAAACTTGATATTTAGCTTCATGTGGTTGAGATCTATCCAGTTATACTTGAAAATTATAGTTTATGTCTTTATCATGGCAGCAAACCTGCATACTCTTTTCCCATGTTAATCTTATGGAGAATAGGTAAAATCCTTTATTTATGGACAGATGTTGATGAAAGTTGGTATAAATGTTAAGATAAAAATTATTTATGGTAGAAAAACACTTTCAGTGTTCCTCACAGCAGCTAACCTGCACACTCTTTCCCATGTTCATGTTATGGAGAATATGCAAATAATTCTCATGTTTACGGACAGATTTTTATAAAACTTGTCATGTATTATTTTTAAATGATTTGGGAATTCGCTGAGTACGCAGGTGTGCTGCGACGGGGGTATTTATATATGTATATATATGTATATATATATGTGTCTGTGAACACGATAACTCTCGTAAAAATGGTCCGATCGAAACCAAATTTGGTAGAGACGTGTATTCCTACAAATGCTCGGACGAGTTCGTAAACCAGACATATCGGTCAATGGGATCGGGTAGTTTGGGGGGGTTTTGTACCCCAAAATTAATTTTTTTTAAATATTTCTAATTTTATATTTTACCATTAGAATCAGCTTAAAAAACTACACAATTAAGTACCTTAAAGTTTTTCTCTATCTCCAACGGTTACCGAGATATAAAAACATCTAAACACAGTACGTTGTATTTTAAGGCTCCAATGTTAATCTTATGGAGGATACGGAAAAATTAATATTTCACTTATTAACCAATATTTTTGGATAAAACTTGATATTTAGCTTTATGTGGTTAGGACCCATAAGTTTATACTAAAAAATTATAGTTTATGTGTTTATCATGGCAGCAAACCTGCATACTCTTTCCCATGTTAATGTTATGGAGAATAGGCAAATGAATTCTCATGTTTATCGACAGATTTTGATCAAACTTGTCATATATTATTATTATTATATTATTGATTTGGAAATTCACTGAGTACGCAGGTCTGCTGCGACGGGGGTATTTTAAATCTTGATTGCCATTTTGGCAGTTTAAGAAACGTTTAAATTATTTAATCACAACTGTTGTAACAGAATTAAATCACAGCATTAATTTAACAATTTTTTGTAACATGTATTCATTATTTTTAATTTGGCCAGCATACAAACCTTTGATTTGTAATCATAAAACATAATCGCCAAAATATGTAATGAGAAAAATTCTATTTACACAGTAATAGGATGCCATCGATTACTACTTTATGCTTGCTCCATTGGCTTGCTTAATGGTTCAAATAAAAACAGCTGCTTCTTATATTAAGAGTTGACACAACATATTTTGGAATCCAAAACAATTTTATTTACCCATTAGATTAACATGGGAAATTAGAAGACGTGTAGAGTAGAGATTTGTGGGAAAATCGTCACAAAAACTATTAGACTTTCCTATTTTAGTCCCTAAAACAGATTACCAAATTTCAGCCACCTAAGCAATTGGGAAGTGGGAGGAGAATGAATGATGAGTGATTGAGTGAGGGCTTTGACATGTATATATACAGATACACACACACACATAAATATATACAGATTGTTTCAGAATTCCCTACCAATACTTTAGGGCATTGTTCCTGGGTAAGAAACATATCTAAATATCATATTTAAATCGTCCGGAAGTCCTTAGTTACTCACACAGCCTCCATTTTTTTCACTTATTATTTTTTTCTGAATGATGGTTTAACATACGGAATTGAAACTTTGCACAAACATTTATGACAACTAAACAAAGCTATAAAAAAATCATGACAATTTCTCAAATTCATAAAACAAAATGGCGGCCATTTAAAATTTTGTTTCCCAAATAACTCGTGCACTGTTGATGTAACAGAAAATTTACAAGAATAATATTTTTTAGAAAATTTAATTACGAATCGATTGACACCAAATTGTTTTAAATTAGACGAATATTAACTGAGATATGGCAGATTTAGTGATAGGTGGCCGCTGGAGCTTAGTTGCAGTGCATGTCGAGGCATGGGACTAAGGTCTGCCACAACAATGCAACAGCCTCCGTCTACTTACTGTCATTAAAATTCACACAAAACACCCAAAATTTTAAATCTGCTGTGGTAAAAGTCAAAATACTTATTTACAAACTAATCACCTGATTTCATTCTTGCCTGAAAGTTTTATTATTTCATTCATTGTAGTCAGTTTCTCTAACCTTTAAACTTACTTTTATTAGCCGTTAAAATATACTGTTTATTTAAAAGGCAAACGTGTTCTTAAGTATTCAAGAAAATATTTCGTTACGTTGTTATTTGTTTTTGTTCGTTTATTAAGTGTTCTTGTTTGTGTTCTTGTTCGTTTGTTATTTGTTTTTGTTTGGTAAGTGAATATTGATTAGATAAAGCAACTTGAAGTGGACCTAATGACTGACCGCACAAATGAAGAGTACTGCGACATGCATTTCATGTATGGAGCTGCATTAGGAAATTCATCTCAGGCAAGAAGATTATACGCTGAACGATTTCCACAAAGACAATTACCATGCATAAAGACATTTACTGCAGTCCACAATCGGCTACGGGAAAATGGTACTTTTAAGATCAATAGATCAGACGCAGGTAGGGATAAGTCTATTAGATCTGTGGAATTTGAAGAAAATCCCCGAACTAGTACTCGGAATGTTGCTAATGAAATGAATACGAGCAATGCCACTGTTTAGAGAGTTTTAAATGATGAGAAGCTGCATCCATTTCATTTACAAAAGGTTCACTCACTTGAACCCCGGGATTATCTTCGTTGTGTTTCTTGCTCTCTTTGGTTTCTTCACAAGTTGGCAGACGAACCAGATTTCCTTAAAAAGATTTTGTTCACAGATGAAAGTAGCTTCACTAGAGATGGCATATTCAATAGTACAAATAGTCACGTATGGGCAGAAGACAATCCTCACAAAGTTATTCAGAAACGAAATCAAAATCGATTTTCAGTTAATGTCTGGGCAGGTGTTCTCGGAAACCACGTCATTGGTCCATACATTCTGCCAAACCGACTTAATTCTCCCACTTACTTGGTCCTTCTCAGAGAAATTCTTCCGGAATTGATGGAAGACGTTCCGGTACAAGAAAGAATGGGAATGTGGTTCCAACACGACGGCGCCCCTGCTCATTTTGGGAACAATCTACGGGAGTACTTGGATGTGACATTTGGAGAGTGTTGGATCGGGCGAGGGGGTCCGACACTGTGGCCACCTAGGTCTCCGGACTTGACGCCACTGACTTTTACTTTTTGGGCGTATGAAAGAATTAGTTTACTCTACTCCAGTGGAAAATGAAGTTGAGTTAGTGGGTAGAATCGAGGAGGCTGGGGTCGTCATTCAAGAAGAAAATGCTAATATTTTACAGTTAATGGAAGTACGTTTCAGGGCCTTTAACCAAGGGGGGCGGAATTTTGAGCAACGTATTTGAAGTTTGGCTATGTTTAATGTATTGAAGTATTTATGTAAATAAAAAGCATTTTGTTAAAAAATCTGTATAAATAAAATTAAGAGTTTTGTCTGTAAATTGCTCAGAATTGTTCATTTTTTAGTTATTTTTACTTTTCGTGCATTAGAGAAGCCGAAAGCGGTCTTATCTCAATTTTTGTCTGTTTGTCGGTTTGTCTGTGACGCTCCAGGAGGCATTTTACGCCGTCTTCTCCGAAAAAACGGAAGAACTGATGCCAATGAAACTTATTTCATACATTCTCTACATTTCAGAGAAGGTTTTTAAAGGCTTATAATTGTCCGCCGACCCTTGAATAGTGAATAACGAGCATTTAAAAACCCAATTTTTACGCGATATTGGCCACATTTCGCTTCAGTTTTAAATAAATAACCTACTGGTAATAATCAGCTGTTTTTGTAGTTAAAAGATTTAATAGAAAGGCAAACAAACAGCTGTTGAATCAACATTAGTCTCTATATATAAAATTTAATGTATGTCTGTCTGTCTGTCTGTCCTTTATGCGTTGCCAAACTACTCATCCGATCGCCATGAAATTTTAGGAAGTTGCTCTATATGTGTCCGGGAAGGTTTTAGTGAAAAAATTTTTCGAAAACCCCATAAGTTTCCATTTTATGGCGTTTTAAATTTCTAATGTTAACCTTATGGAGAGTAAGTTTGTTTACAAATTGTCTACAATGAAAACATTTGATTTCTTAGCTACAGCTGATTGGTTTACTTTCCATTAGCAATACCGTATGCTTTACTATCCAATGCCATCTGAATCATTCATTAATGTTAAACTATGAAGTAAATGTGTACTGTAAAAAATGAACAGCTTTAATCACCACGTTAATAGTTAACGGTTTTAGGGGATTATGTATTTATATTTTTATTTTCTGTCTGATTAAAGTCACGTGTTTATATGATAATTACAATGTTTATATTATTACATTTATTATAATAATCAGCTGTTGTATATCTTTCCTATAAAAGCCGTATTACAGTTAGGGTTCGTTTGGGTTTGGATTGGATTTGAAAATTGTGAATTAATCCACTCAGATTTATTTGTTTTATGGGAATGATATTAATATGTTTTATCGTTTCAGTATTGTTATTCACTATGCAGCGACCCAGAATATATAACCTTTCACAATGAAGCCGTATTGCTATTCGACTTCAGAACATGGAAATCTTAAAGTTAACATGTGTTTACTGTGAGGCGTTACGAAGTTCGCCGGGTCAGCTAGTTAGTTTATATTGGTCATTGATTTTAAACCCATTTCGAAATCATACTATATTAAAAAGTTATTTTAACGTATAACTAATAATAATAAAACTGGGTATTGATTTATTTCTTCGTATTGATATGTTTGGGATTCAGCTTTACATTTTGGTATGATGATCTTCCTTCTTTAAACTGATTCCTACAACCCGTACAAAGGACGGGCTTACTGCTAGTCTTACCTAATTTTTCTCCAATCATGTAAAGTGAATTACAGTTATTCTAAACTTATGCCAAGACCAAGAAGGTTATGTTACATTTTATTATTGTTTGAAGTAATCTAAAATCATCTACAAATAACATACACAGTAGACGGAGGCTGTTGCATTGCTGTGGCAGACCTTAGTCCCATGCCTCGACATGCACTGCAACTAAGCTCCAGCGGCCACCTATCACTAAATCTGCCATATCTCAGTTAATATTCGTCTAATTTAAAACAATTTGGTGTCAATCGATTCGTAATTAAATTCTCTAAACAATATTATTCTTGTAAATTTTCTGTTACATCAACGGTTCACGAGTTATTTGGGAAACAAAACTTTAAATGGCCGCCATTTTGTTTTATGAATTTGAGAAATTGTCATAATTTTTTTGTAGCTTTGCCTAGTTGTCATAAATGTGTGTGCAACGTTTTAATTCCGTATGTTTAACCATTATTCATAAAAAAATAATAAGTGAAAAAACAAAATGGAGGCTGTGTTAGTAACTAAGGACTTCCGGACGATTTGAATATGATATTTAGGTATGTTTCTTACCCAGGAACAATGCTCTAGAGTATTGGTAGGGAATTCTGAAACACCCTGTATATATATATATATATATATATATATATATATACAGGGTGTTTCAGAATTCCCTACTTATTCCCTACTAATTCCTTATTTAATAATTTTGAATAAATCACGTAGCGTAGTTCGTTATATTTTTCATGTAATTTTTAGGAAGTGCGAAACTGATAGAACATGCTTCAAACAATCAATTTTGACACAGAGTACGCTTCTGTTCGGCAAGTCAGTTTGCCGACCGCTGAAACAACTAATTTCCCACTTGAGAGCGGACACAAGTGTTCCATGACACGGTCCACCTACCAGACCTGTTGTGTTTGTGTTCCAGTGTAATGACGAGCTTCACAGGTGATAAGGTCTATAAAAGAGTTCTAGTTGTGTCACAGAAATTATTAACATATTATGAATTATGTTATGCATCATAGTATAATAAATTTAAAAAATGTTACGTTTTAGAATTGTATTCTTCTGATTTTCATAATAATGAATGCGCGTATAAATATACCGCAGTATATACAAGAGTAAAAATAAAAATCAAACACACAATTAGGATTTAGATACAATGTTTACTATTCATAACCTATTTATAAAAATGTACAGAACCGAAATACCTGAAACAATAATGTCGAGAGTGAAAACGAACACCGAATTCTACAGAGCTTTGTGATTCCCAGACAGCCAATAAATACTTGCTTGGCAAAACGGTTTACACTTTACGGCGACAAAGGCATTCGACGTATTGGAATGAGAAAAAATACGTAGATACGCCACGGCTCTGAGATGTGAAACTCTTAATATTGTAGTCTTAGATTAACAATATAGTCCCTGGTGACCGAGCTTTGCTCGGATAGAATATTTCATGTATTAAACAAATTACAAGTTAATCTGAATTGTTTTGGCTAATCTTGTACTGTATTTAATTATCCATACAGTTATTACTAGCCTGTGATCAACTGATTTTGTTGGAAAAGGAATGAGTATTAAAAGGCAAAAGAGAAATTTAATTTAGACAAATTAATTAGTTAGTGTAGTAAATGAATACACGTTTTATAACAAAACTCGAAAGATTTTTAAATACTTTTCTCTGATTTAATTTACCACAGTTATTTTACCCTTTAGTTTTTACAAATTGTTTAGTAATTTGATTATTTTTCATTTATACATAAAATAAATATGTATGCAAAACCTCTATTCACATATTGCATATTGTTTACCACCATCTTCAATCAACAACTGTCAAACGGTTATAAACAGATGTTTTGATTTGTATTGTTTACATTTTGACTCTCCATAAGCGTAATGTTAATTTTTTTTAGATTTTAAACTTAATATTACAGGAAACCGGAATTTTCCTGGACATTAGACCATCTAGAACTCATTTTCTACTCGGAAATTATTTATTTCCAAAATTTGAAGAAATTCCTTAGGGCCGTTTTCGAGATCAGTGGGCAAACATATATACAAACCTTGCTCGTAATATAGTATTGGAATTTTGTTTATTTCTTTATTTCTATTTTGTTTTATACATTCACAATACAATACGTCGATTGTGAAACTAAAAATCTACTATTAAATCAAACTATCGAAGGGTTGAGATCAAACTATCGATAATAATAACTGACATAACCTAAACAACCAATCGGGAATCAAGAAAGAACTGCTACAACGTAAGTAACGTAACACCTGATTAGTCCAAAGTGACCAAAATGGTCGACAACTATTACTAAATCTAAATACTAAATCAGGTAATAATTTAAGTTTTATGAGTTTGTTTCATTTTATTTGCACTATGACGAAAATATAGTTCTTCACTCGAACCAAAAATTGTCTTTTTGATATATACTCGCAAATTTAACATCCACGGCTGTTTAACTTGTGATCGTATCAGAAACGCCCGTTTTTGGTCCAAGTGATGAATTATTAAAATATGTTCATCCGAAAATCAGTCAAGAATATAAATAATCCACGACTGATTAATATAAATTTATGTGAACGAATTTGAACAATTGCTTTGCTGCAATAGCAAGATGAGGAGAGTTGTAAATACTAAATAGGAAGACAGCAAAAAAAGATAGTTAATTTGGCGTGGCGGACAAAGATATAGAACCACTCAGGTGTTTATAGCTTCGTTTGTTAACGATTGTACCTCGAGACACTTCTTGGAAGTGAGTTAAAATTGAATCGATTGTTTCAAGCAAATAATTAGTTTACTTTCAAAGGTTGCTGTGAAACATAGCATAGACTAATTTAACTGTGTAACGATCATGGCAAAATATTCCGCTTATCTTTGTCAGTAAAGAGGCTAGTGGTAAAGTGTGATGTCCTTGCCCATCACATCCCCCCTTCACTCATATTAATTCACCTTAAAATAACCAATGCTTTAAGTACAAATGCACCTTTGTGACAATCTAAAATGAAGGGGGGGAGAAATCCCTCTAGGCTAGTCTAAAGGTACTAAACTAAGTGGTAGTATAGAGGGTGAAGGGGAAAGAGCCCAAGGTAAGACAGGAAAGGCTCAGACAGTTGTGCCCTGGCTCCTGACCTGTTCGGTTCTAGAGAGAAGAGTGCAAACAGTTAGCGCGTGATCTGGTGGTAGTTGTAGAGCGAGTAAGTGTACGTTCGGTAACACTGCACTAGGTAGTGCTTTAATAGCGTTTGTGCCGTTTTGAGAGATTTTCCAGCCAAGAAATTTAATAAAAACAAACTAATGAGTAGCAACTAAACGCCGCTCCGGTTGTCACCTGTCGAGACCGCTGTCAGGAACCGCGTTCGGACAGCGTGAGTGTTGCGATCGTTTTTGATCACACGAATTATTATTAATACTAGCTAAACATTTTAAATTTCCATTTTTCCAAAATTATTTAATTGGCTTTCACCACGGGGAGAGAGCGATGATGAAGTTACTCTGCTGATTTATTCGCGACACTGAGCTCACCCTGTACCCAAAAGAGAACCAGCAAAATTTGTCAATTGTTTTCAAGAACCCTGGAGTAGCAAAATATATATATATATAGATCAGAATTTTTAAACAATGGGTCTTTCATCGTTGACGAAATCCAAAATGTGAAATTAAAATACTGGCAAATACCTGCATGACATACACAAAATCACTCAAGATTCCGCTCAAACAAACAATTTAGTATTTTGAGCTATCACGCAAACAATCAATCAGTAACTGAGACATTTAAAATGGTAAACACAATACTGTGTCTAATGTTAATCTTATGGAGAATAACTAAAAATTAATAATTCACTTTTTTACTTAAAATATTCTTACAAAATTAGGCATGCAAGTCCATTTAGTTAATTTTTCCTATTACATCCATAAGATCACCAATTTAATGTTTGTTATGACAGCAGACCAACGTACTCGTTACCAATGTAATTCTTATGGATAATAGATCAATAATTGTTATAAGTCGCTTGTTATAACCTATAAATTAATTATTGACATAATTGAATACAATTCGGTTTGTGATTTTACTTATTTAACAGCCTCAATAAGAACAACATAAATTATGTTTTATGCCATTATTTTTTTGCCTTTTAACGCATATTACCATGTAAACAACCCTTATTGAAGCAAACCTGCATACTCAGTACTACTGTACTAGGAATTTATTTACGTTTCAATTGGATCCAAACCAACTCCAAAGTAAGACAAAATCTTTGATGGTGACTCACCAATGTTGAAAAAATTAGATATGGTTTAGTGTGTCATGGCCACATGAAATATATTACAGTATTTTTACTTGTATAAAAATGTAAGGATGGTAATTTCTCTTCTCACGCCAGCGTGCTGCGTGCGATCTCGTTTATATTTAAAATATTTCGCTGAAACCAGACCAATTAACGTAATTAAATGTGTCACACTATTAAACCTACATTTAAGGAAAATAAATCAAACGTACAGTTATGTTTAGTGAGATTACTGTTGTTTTTGTACCAAAACCTGTTTCTTAAACAGAATGAATTCCCATAAAATACAGCAATTTTGTTAACTAATTAATCTTGCAATAGTTTCTCTTACCTACTATTAGTGACATAATGTGGGATCAATTAATTAGTATAACTCGCTCATATGCTCACGCAGTTACACATATAAGTGCACAAAATATATTTAGAGTAAGAGAATATAACAATTTATTCTATAATTTCGGTTCGACTCAATTGAAAATCATATTTGTACTTAAACGTAAGTGTTCTAATTCCATGTAAAGTTATAAAGGTTCAACAACCAAACTGGTGGACTGGTGGTTCGGATTAGTCGGTCCAGCGAGTTAAAACCCACCTTTAGCACTCAATAAAACACATGCTAGTCCAGGAAATGAAGCATTTCACCTCGCAATTTTTTCGTCCAGCATGGATTGACTTGAAATGTTAACAGAAGATAGGTGATAGCCCAAGGATCAAAATCTATATTGAACCGAAGGGCGCTAAAGCCTTGGGGGTGGTTGCCACCCCATCTCGGGGGTGGGAATTTTTTGCCACATTTCAACCACAGGAATCGATTGAAAAAGTGATTCTAAGCAAAAAATGTTCAATAAATTTTTTTTGTAAAATCAATATTCTCGAAGTTATTCGCGATTGAAAGTAACACTTTTTAGAGGAAAAAATCGACGTTTTTGATCGTTTTTTTGCGGATAACTCAAAAATTATACATTTTATAAAAAAAATTGTGGACAACGAAATTGTAGCTATTAAAAAAACAAACAAAACGCTTATTCTATAATTTTTCTACGACCAATAGGAACCGAGATACGACCTATCCATAATTAGGTTTTATTTTCAAATGCAAAGACTGATAAGATTCAAAGTCAAATACCGGAAAAATAATGCTTTTTTCGTAGAAAATTTATAGAATGTTTTTTGAAGAGCATACTTAGATCTTTCTTTTAAAAAAAAAGGTCTATAGCATCAAATTTGACTGAGTTATGACAAAAATAAGGTCAATACAAAGTTTTTTATAAAAAAAATCTGTAAAAACAACCCCCTAACTACCCCCCTAATCAAAATTGATATTTAACCTCATGCAATTCTCTTTGCATATGTATGATTAATATGTCCAAGAAGTTTGACCAACTTAAATATTATAGTTTTCGAAAAATCAAAGCTTAACGTAAAAAAAATGGGTGGTGCTCGTGCGTAAATACACGTTTTAAATTGCTATATCTTGCCAAATTTTCACTGTACAAAAAATTTACTTACAGGAACATTTTTGTCATAAAAAAGCTACAATTTCGTTTTTTAACTTTGCTTGTACCTCTAATATTTTCGGAGTTATTTTGAATGAAAGGGTAAAAAATACAAAAAATGAGAAAAATCACTTTTGACTTTAAGCCTTGATTTTTCGAAAACTATAAATTTTAAGTGCAGGACGAAAAAATTGCGAGGTTTTACCTTTTTTCGAGCTTCATTTCCTGGACTATGCTGGATCTTTTGTATCTCACGGCGAGGTCTGATTGCTGTTCCAACTTCGTATCAACATTTACTTGATACTGACACCAAAGATGGTTTACTTTTCAAATTTAAATGATTTTGTATTTGAAAAGACAAAATCTTTCATTTGCACTAAAATTAACATTGTTTTTGCTTGCTGGATAGATTTTTGTTCTGGAAAATTTGTTCTGGTACGTATAGACGAACGTCTTTGAAAATTAAACGTAACATAAATGCCTTTACAATAATCAACCGGTTCAATAAAATCGTGAATTTACTAGCAGTTAAACCATTAATGGTTTCGGTTTTGTTACAAATTATCAACACCAATTATATTGCTTACCGTTTTGTTAGGAACCAGCCAAAACACTTGGTTTAGTTGCTTATTAAAATCGATCTGTGTTATAAGAAGTCTTAAATATTTCTTGTAATTTTATTTCTAAACCAATTTTTTTTAAATACTATTCTGTGTTGACTTAAGCAAGTGCGTAATTGTAAAATAACCTTCCCCACATAGAGGATAGCGTTTCCCTTCGACACATATTTAAATACTATACATTAACACTGAAATGTGTCTCGGTTATGGATATATCTATCTCAACTAACTATGTAAAAGTATTAGGTATAAACTATGTAACTACGTATTTCAGTCAGTTATTATGTATGAAATGTATATTAAGTTGGAAGAAATGAGTATATAAATTAACTTTCTGCGGCCAACGTAGATTAAGATAACTTAGGAGGTTTTAGGGAAGAATTTCCTTCTCATCAAGATGGAGGTGTTGACTCCCACTAGGTGAACTTATCCAACTGGGAGAGGAGTGGCTGTTGCCGTACAGTGTATCTATCACTGGTCACTAGTTATATTCCGAGTGCTCGACTCGCACGCAGTAACTAACCCCTACCCTCCCCTCGACCAGCAAACATCGATTTATCAGCCTTCGCCTCTCAATCGGATTACAAAACAAACAACGGTCATCCTTCCTCAGGAGCTTGGCCCTGTCCGTGTACATGGTAGCGTACGAACAGTACCATTTCGGGAGGGTGTATACCTATTCTACCATTTCGGGAGGGTGTATACCTATTCTACCATTTCGGGAGGGTGTATACATATTCTTCCTCAGGAGTTTCGCCCTGTCCGTGTACATGGTAGCGTACGAACAGTACCATTTCGGGAGGGTGTATACCTATTCTACCATTTCGGGAGGGTGTATACCTATTCTTCCTCAGGAGCTTGGCCCTGTCCGTGTATGTACACGGACAGGGCCAAGGTACTTTTCGGTACTTTTCGTAGGTACTTTTCGTAACCTACCATGTGGTAGGTTACGAAAAGTACCATTTCGGGAGGGTGTATACCTATTCTAAGTTACATTTCACTTTCTTCCATCGCCAAGCTTCGCATTACTGGTGTCATGCCTTGGTCTCTATTGTTCGTACTGTGACAGTGGAGCTGGTACTCCATACAATACTGACTCACACGCAGACCTCATTGGCGATTATTCAAACTCCACCATTACTAACAGGACATTATATTAACAGAAAAGAGTTCAATGGCCCAATTTCAGCAATACTCTACAGCTATGTGTTAGTAAATAGCGACAATTTTGGGAGAATTTTTAGGTAAAAATTAAGAGTGTAAAAGTAATTATCTATAATATTATAAAGAAGAGGTGGTTTCTGTATGTTTGTTTGTGGGTTTGTTGTGGCAAGTGAACGCAAAAAATACTGAACCAAACAGTTTGAAATTTTACACAAAGACAGATCTTAAACTCATGCAACACATAGGCATACTCATTTCCTTAAAATCCTTTCGGGCTACGCCCTGTGAACGTCCTAAGTTCCAACGTTTACATTTTTAGAAAATGAAAACATAAAATTACTTGAATATCAACAGCTGTGAACACTAAAATTTGACAGTTCGAGAAGCAGAAGACATGGTTGCTGTAAATACCCTGGGATTCAATGTTTACAGTTTTTAATGTCAACATCCGTTTACTTTACATTTTGACAGTTCGGTAAGAAAAATAAATAAAGTTAATTTTTACACATAAACTGCTGGATCATGGTTGCTGTAAATACCCTGGGATTCAATGTTTACAGTTTTTAATGTCAACATCCGTTTACTTTACATTTTGACAGTTCGGTAAGAAAAATAAATAAAGTTAATTTTTACACATAAACTGCTGGATCGAAATGAGTGAATTATTAGTTCGAAATAGTGGAATGGTAGATTTTTAATTTTCTCCCGATGCCTGCCTCTATTACTTTAGTGCTTATCCTCTCCCAATATATGACATATGTTACTTTGTCATGTTTAGATATATACTTAGACACGTGTTTTGTCATTTTGTAAACAATAAAGAATTAATAATTAATTCTTAATTGATAATTAATTAATAATTAATTATCAATAACTTAAATGTACCTGTAGAGCCTACACCTCTCAGCCTTTTTTACCCGTGCGAAGAACGGGTACTTTGGCTAGTTGGATATAAATACAGTATATTCAAATTTTCAACATTTTAATCGTATTTATGATATTCTTAAGACGGCGATATACCTCACAGAAAAATTCGCATTTCAGTGACTGATAGACATTATTTATTTATAAATGAAAAGAACAAGCAGATTCATTTGCCAGGCAATGGGAGGTTTGTTCCGTACTGGATCTCATGTACTATATTTTGAAAAAAAACTGAAATAAAAATTATGCAAACGGAAGCTGTTCAAAACACTATGAAATTCATTTAATTCAAATAGATAGGTTAAAAAGGCTCATAAAAATGAAAAAATACAATTACGTCCTTTTTCAAAAGATTAACAAATTAACAAAAGAAAATTATATTTCATCCATTTATTTAATTAGCATACAAAATTCGAAAATAATTAGGTAATATGTAAAATATATGTTTTGACGCCAGGCTTACAAAGAACGCTAAATTAACATCACTTGAAAGCAAAGCTGATCTTTGGCGGACAACTTCCCAAACACCTCTCTCTTTCGGAAGGTAACTGACATTTCCATTGCATGTAAATATCAAAATGTAACTAACACGACAGCAATACAGACGTACGGATTTTTAATAATGCCGCATTCTTACTAAGTAGTAGAACAAAATTTCAACTGTTTTAAATTATAAAGAAATGTGTTTTTCGTAAAAATAACACTGAGGTCTTCCCCAACAATTCAGATAATAATAATGCATTAGCCATTGCCATCATTTGAGGACACATAGGACACTCTTACGCAAAATAAAATTTATCAAATTTTTATAAACGAAAATCTTATTTTCGATCACTATTCAAATATTGAAAGTGGAGTTGCGATGAGCGAGTGAGAAAGAGGACGGATCGCCGTGACATCACCGTATCGACCGTGGCGCCGCCGCCGTCGCCGCAGCAGCGTGCAATTGCACATGTTGTATCGACAGCGACGGATCAGCTGGAGCTGCAGCTAGCCTGTGACATCCAGTGGAGAATCTTCACACAAGATTTGAAGGAAAAACACTTGTAAAAGCTTTTGAACCATAAAATAGTAAAACTATACAAAACCTTGATCTGTAACTGGAGATGACAACTAGAATACGTGTTTTCACTTCATCAAATAACAATGAGGCATTAATGTGTTTGTGTTCACTGTTGAATGACTACATTTTTAAGTGAATATAATTGATTTTCAATCATAAGTTGTATAGACTGTATCCTATGAAAGTCGCCAAAGCGATAGACGAGGGGGGGACGAAGGGAAAGTAAAATATTATAATGTTTGAGATAAAAAATAAATGAGAAATGCGGACGTACCCGACCATTGTCCACTGAAAGATTACAACACTCCAAGCTTGGGCACTGGAACAGATCGATGCGACTAACCGAAGGGCCAACAATTATTGAGTTTCTTATTTTTAACCCCAATAACTTTTCTGTAAAATTAAATTAGAGACAAGGAAAATGTAATACACCCGTCACAGCAAACCTGCATTTTCAGCAAACTACCTTATCTCCAATAATAATCCATCCAAACCATTCAAGGCTTATTATAAGTAGTACCTGGTGACCGAGCTTTGCTCGTTTAGAATAATACATATAAAAATTAATTAGAAAAATTAAAACACATTTATTAATCAATGAAAACATTTATGTGGTTTAAATAATTTTATAAACCATTTAAAATTTAATTTAATATTTTTAATATTTAAATTTAATATTAATTTTTTAATAACATTATGTGGATTTAATACACCATAATTAATATAGCACTGAACAAAAAGTATTGCCCCTGATGGGGTTAGAACACGCGACCTTCATATTACGAAGCCAGGCCAACACACTACCGCTGGACCACGGCGTCTGCCAAATGAGCAACGCCGGTTAAGGTCATTTAGCCAACCTCAATTGTTTTAGCCGATCATTTACTGTTTAACTATCCATACAGTTATTATTAGCCTGTTACCACCTGATTTTGATATAATCGGAATGAGGATTGAAAAGCAAAAGAGAAATATAATTTACACATATTAATTGGTTTGTTACAGTGGCTTCAATCAATACAACAAATACGTTTTCTATCAAAACACGGAAGATTTTGGAAATACTCTTTCCTGCTTTTATTTCGCACAGTTATGTTACCCTTAAGTTTTTACAAATTGTTTAGTAACCTGATAATTTTACATTTATTACATACATAAAATAAATATTTATGAAAAACCTCTATTCACATATTGTTCTTTGCCGTCTTCAATCAAGAACTGTCAAACGGTTATAATCAGCTGTTTTGGTTTGTATTGTTTACATTTTATTCTCCATAAGCGTAATGTTAAATTTTTAGATTTTAAACTTAATATTACAGCAAAACACGAATTTTCCTGGACATTAGACCTATCTAGAACTTATTTTCTACTCGGAAATTAGTTATTTCCAAAATTTAAAGAAATTCCTCGGTGCCGTTTTCGAGATCCGTGTGCAAATTGCTCGTATTATAGTATTGGATTGGATTAAACTAAAGAGCGAAAAGTACATGAGATTTTGAGAATGTTACCACTTGGTACTTGGTTGAGATAAAGAATAAAAGGTTTTCATCATTAATTTTCTTTTTAAAAAATCTTAAAAATGAGGAATTACTTGACGGGGTAGTACTGATATTTAGTATTATTATCGAATTCTTGCGAGAGTGTGTATTTACCGGGCTCTAAAACGATTCAAAGAGCTTTATTGATACAAAACATATTTCATGCAGAACTTCATCTGCCAAATACAGGTATCTTGTCACGTTTATATTATTTAAATACTTAAATACTATAACATTTATATATATATATATATATATATATATATGTTTGTATGTATATATTCAGTTTATTTATCATATAAAAACTAATGAAATAATCAAAATAACTATTTCAATCAAATACTCACAGCGATACAATTTATTTACATTTTAGAATTGAGAGTGTTATGATTGAGAAGTACGTAAGTGGACACTTTTATTACATAATCAATTACGCCTTTCATACTATACGAAATGAGTGTTATTTGAAATTCAATGATGCATTTCAAATAAATTAACAAAAATTCAACTGCAGGAAAATTAAAGATATTTCAAAAAATTATCCAGATCTTATTGGAAATATAGTTTCAGAAATCATGCTATCAACAAAGAGGGAAAAGTTACATTGTGCAGTCGTTGTAAAGACACGGTGTCAATTGAATTGATGTTGTCAAACCGTTCTGGCGTACACTCCGATAACACACAATAGCTTTTCAACATTGCGGCAAACCTCCACTCTCTACCCTTCCGTCGGAGGTGAACGCCGTGAACGTCAACCACGAGTATCGCAGTGCCACGACACAATGTCACACTACAATATACTATCCCTATCGCGTACACTCCGATAACACACAATAGCTTTTCAACATTGCGGCAAACCTCCACTCTCTACCCTTCCGTCGGAGGTGAACGCCGTGAACGTCAACCACCAGTGTCGCAGTGCCACGACACAATGTCACACTACAATATACTATCCCTATCGCGTACACTCCGATAACACACAATAGCTTTTCAACATTGCGGCAAACCTCCACTCTCTACCCTTCCGTCGGAGGTGAACGCCGTGAACGTCAACCACCAGTGTCGCAGTGCCACGACACAATGTCACACCACAATATACTATCCCTATCGCGTACACTCCGATAACACACAATAGCTTTTCAACATTGCGGCAAACCTCCACTCTCTACCCTTCCGTCGGAGGTGAACGCCGTGAACGTCAACCACGAGTATCGCAGTGCCACGACACAATGTCACACTACAATATACTATCCCTATCGCGTACACTCCGATAACACACAATAGCTTTTCAACATTGCGGCAAACCTCCACTCTCTACCCTTCCGTCGGAGGTGAACGCCGTGAACGTCAACCACCAGTGTCGCAGTGCCACGACACAATGTCACACTACAATATACTATCCCTATCGCGTACACTCCGATAACACACAATAGCTTTTCAACATTGCGGCAAACCTCCACTCTCTACCCTTCCGTCGGAGGTGAACGCCGTGAACGTCAACCACCAGTGTCGCAGTGCCACGACACAATGTCACACTAAAATATATATTATCCCTATCGCGTACACTCCGATACAAAATAAACGGTACCAGTGGACTGACACATACTTCCTCCCTTAAGTAAATATAAAAAAGACAATCTGTAATAAAACTATCATGTTCTACAAAGTAATTCTAAATATCATTTAATAATTGATAGTTCAAATTGTATGGGGGGAACCCCCCCCCCCGGTAATACCAAGCTTTTTTGAGCTGGTTTTGTTCGGTGATTTGACCTTACACTTCATACCAAGTTTCATGGAAAACGGGTGTAAAGTAAGGAAGAAATTTATTTTTTTATATTTTCCATAAGAATAACATTGGGCGCTTTCAGACAACGTACTGCGTTTATTGTGAGCAGTAAATTTAACTTTTCTCTGGAACCGTTAGTCGTAGACAAATAATTCAAAATACTAATTTGTTTAGTTTTTTAAGCTGGTTTCAATGGTACCAGTCAAATTATACTTTACTTTTATTGTTTTTGCTGAAAATTTAAAAATTTGATTTATTTGACATAACTTTTGAACCGTCATTTTTACAAACATGCGGGTGGTGTCAAATTATTTAGTGCTCTGTGCACTATAAACTATTAAATTTTAATCAAAATCGTTAGAGCCATTTTTGAGAAAATTGGATTTTTCGCGTTTTTTAAGGGTTTTTAGGGGTGAACTACCCTTAAAAATCAAAAATTCAAAAAAATGAAAAAAACGCCTGGAGATACGGTGATTATATATATACATGCCGAATTTCATCTAAATCGGACAAACGGGGTAGGCTGTGGCACTGTACACTTCCAGACATACACACACACACACACACAGACACACGGACGGACAGACATCACGCCAAAACCCACTTTTTTGGATTCAGGGGACCCCAAAACGGATATATCCCCTTCAACTCAAATTCTAAAATTTTGACGAAAACAATACTTTCTCCATA
This sequence comes from Nephotettix cincticeps, assembly GCA_023375725.1. Lineage (NCBI taxonomy): Eukaryota > Metazoa > Arthropoda > Insecta > Hemiptera > Cicadellidae > Nephotettix > Nephotettix cincticeps. The sequence goes on along the minus strand of CM041786.1, from coordinate 100,392,720 downwards.
TACTATGTATAAGGGGAGAAAGTAGAAGTGTTTTACTTTCTCCCCTTATACATAGTATATGGAGAAAGTATTGTTTTCGTCAAAATTTTCGAATTTGAGTTGAGGGTGGATATATCCGTTTTGGGGTCCCCTGAATCCAAAAAAAGTGGGTTTTGACGTGATGTCTGTCCGTCCGTGTGTGTGTGTGTGTGTGTGTGTGTGTGTGTGTGTGTGTGTGTGTGTGTGTGTGTGTGTGTGTGTGTGTGTGTGTGTGTGTGTGTGTGTGTGTGTGTGTGTCTGGATGTGTACAGTGCCACAGCCTACCCCGTTGGTCCGATTTAGATGAAATTTGGCATGTATGTATATATTCACGGTATCTCCAGGCGTTTTTTTCATTTTTTTGAATTTTTGATTTTTAAGGGTAGTTCACCCCTAAAAACTCTTAAAAAACGTGAAAAATCCAAATTTCTCAAAAACGGCTCTAACGATTTTGATTATAATTTCATTGTTTATAGTGCACAGAGTACTAAATAATTTGACACCACCCGCATGTCTGTAAAAATGACGGTTCAAAAGTTATGGGCTTTTAAATGTCAGAAAAATCAATTTTTACTTTCTCCCCTTATACGTAGTATATGGAGAAAGTATTGTTTTCGTCAAAATTTTTGAATTTGAGTTGAGGGTGGATATATCCGTTTTGGGGTCCCCTGAATCCAAAAAAGTGGGTTTTGACGTGATGTCTGTCCGTCTGTGTGTCCGTGTGTGTGTGTGTGTGTGTGTGTGTGTGTGTCTGGATGTGTACAGTGCCACAGCCTACCCCGTTGGTCCGATTTAGATGAAATTTGGCATGTATGTATATATTCACGGTATCTCCAGGCGTTTTTTTCATTTTTTTGAATTTTTGATTTTTAAGGGTAGTTCACCCCTAAAAACCCTTAAAAAACGTGAAAAATCCAATTTTCTCAAAAACGGCTCTAACGATTTTGATTAAAATTTGACAGTTTATAGTGTACAGAGTACTAAATAATTTGACACCACCCGCATATCTGTAAAAATGACGGTTCAAAAGTTATGGGCTTTTAAATGTCAAAAAAAATCAAATTTTTAAATTTTCAGCGAAAACAATAAAAGTAAAGTATAACTTGACTGGCACCATTAAAACCAGCTTAAAAAACTAAACAAATTAGTATTTTGAATTATTTGTCTACGACTAACGGTTCCAGAGAAAAGTTAAATTTACTGTCCACGATAAACGCAGTACGTTGTCTGAAAGCGCCCAATGTTATTCTTATGGAGAATATAAAAAAATCAATTTCTTCCTTACTTTCCAACCGTTTTCCATGAAACTTGGTATGAAGCGTAAGGTCAAATCACCGAACAAAACCAGCTCAAAAAAGCTTGGTATTACCGAGGGGGGGGGTTCCCCCATACCATTTGAACAATAAATTATTAAATGATATTTAGAATTACTTTGTAGAACATGATAGTCTTTATTACACATTGTCTTTTTTAAATTTACTTAAGGGAGAAAGTATGTGTCAGTCCACTGGTACCGTTTATTTAAATTTTCAGCGTAAACAATAAAAGTAAAGTATAATTAGTCACCATTAAAACCTGCTTAAAAACTAAACAAATTAGTATTTTGAATTATTTGTCTACGACTAACGGTTCCAGAGATGATTTATTACAGATTGTCTTTCTTGAACTTACTTAAGGGAGAAAGTATGTGTCAGTTCACTGGTACCGTTTATTTAAATTTACTTAAGGGAGAAAGTATGTGTCAGTCCACTGGTACCGTTTATTTTATGTAGGAATAAAGTATTATCTTATTTTATTCACAACTAGCTGACCCGGCGAACTTCGTAACGCCTAACAGAAAACACATGTTAACTTTAAGATTGGCCATTTTGTGAAGTCAAATAGCATTGCGGCTTCGTTGTGAAAGCTTTAAATATTCAACAGCTTATTATTATAATAAACCTAATATGTAAAAACATTGTGATTATTTTATTTGGCAAACATATAAACACGTGACTTTTAATCAGACAGAAAATAAAAAAATAATAAATCCCCAAAAGACCGTAAACTATTAACGTGGCGAATAAATCTGTTCATTTTGTACAGTGCACATTTACTTCATAGTTTTACATTAATGAATGATTCAAATGGCATTGGATAGTAAAGCACCTTGCTAATGAAAAGTAAAACAACACAGCTGTAGCTTTAAAATGAAATGTTTTTATTGTAGAACATTTGTAAACAAACTTAGTCCCCATAAGGTTAACATTAGCAATTTAAAACGCCATAAAATGGAAACTAATTGAATTTATGGAAACTGAATATGCCTAAAGCATGACCGGAGCAGAGACGAATCCGAAAAATCAAAGATCATTAAAATCGGTCCAGCCGTTCTCGAATTATAATGCGTGTAATAACACGACTTTGTTTTATATATTTAGATTTAAACGAGTGTCTGATTTAACTACAGCATCTTTACAGTCCTATACTGTACCTAACAGTCTTATTTAAGAAACATGTCAGCTTTAGTCAGTAAAAAGACAACAAGATCGCCACACAATCATCCTACAGTCATTTGTTATTCACATTTGGCTTAAAATACCAATCTGGTTAGGTCACTATTTCAATTTGTAATCTGATCTAATGGCTTTAATACCCATCTCTTTCAACCCAATTTTAATTTCCTGTACCATTTAACCTACATACAATCAACGATGTGTATAGCAGCACTCATGTACGTATACGTAGTTAGTTTAGGAAGAGGACAAGGCGCCAGGGGACATTTTCACAATGGGCCTTCGCGGGAGTTCTCACTGGCGAGCTGATTTGATACATTCTTCTCGGTTTATTACAAGTAGAAGTAGGAAAGGTGTCTTTATATTACTTTCTATAAATAATCAATATATGAATAATTAAATTTATTTGTTCAAGTGTACTAGTATTAAAATTCATTTAATATTTGTTTTCAATATAATTTATGTAAATTCTACTAATAATATGAATTGAATAAACAGCACAACAATAATTCAATACATTAGAACCTGTTACAATATTCTCAGTAAAGCCATAATCTCCAGTTGTAAAATGTTTACACGTTTCGACACACAAGCACTGAGCTCAAACCTCTACCTGCCGGGGGTTTTGACTCAATATCCGATTGAACTCCTCAATGAAATAATCAGCAAGTTTAATGGGAAATGACGGACGCTCGGGTGGGTCAAGGGTTTTCTGATGATAGGTGAAACCAGTTCCCCACGCACGCTTGCGTCACCGTGACGTCATGCCTTTAAATAGGCGAAAATAATAAACGCCACCGATAACATGTTACGACAAATCAAACCCGCAGAAATAAATGGATTGCAGAAAATATCAACTTAATAATTAAGAAATAAATAAAATAAAATAAATAAATTACTAATACTGTGATAATCTTGAGAATATAGGGATAACTTACAACAAATACAAGTCCTCCCTTAAATATTGAATACTTTCCGAACAGAGACGGAAACGTATCGACTAAAATAAAATAAATTGAAAGCAGTTTACCAGTTATAATTATTATATATTACGAGTTTTGATCGTAGGCCCCAGTAGTTGACGGTTAAGTTGTAATGTACTATATGTCCTAGTGTCTCGCTTAAGGTCTGGTGAAGTACATCTTAAAAGTTAGAAGAGAAAATTCACTGAATAAAAGATGAAGGCAGAAAGATAGGAAATAAGGGCAAATAATTAAGATTTTAAGATGTAAAGTTTATGTTTCAACAGATTTTTTCATGTAAACCATTCTGTTAGGTCAGCAGAGCCCAAAAAGTACTAATTTATCACCGTTTGAACGTTTTTGTTCGCTGTAATACAAAATGTCCATATTTTATCCAGACCATAAAAACCAGAACTCAAAAACATACCGTTAAACTCCTTATAGCGAATTTCCCATAGGGAAGAAGCTATTACCGTTGGTCTCATGTCAAGACTTAAACCCGGAACCATGTTATTTTTTTGGTCTTTAGGTGCACAGAGACCAAAAACAATAGCCGTTAAAAAGTATATATATCAATGTATATATATATATATATATATATATATATATTGTATAAGTATATTATATATATATATATATATATATATATATTATATATATGTATATTATATATATATATATATTTATGTGTGTGTCTTTGAACACAATAACTCTCGAAAAAAAGGTTCGCTAAATTTAGTTGAGTGCGGGTATTCCTACATTTGCTCGAACGAGTTCGTAATCCAGACATATCAGTCATTCGGAACAGGTTTTTTTTGGGGGGGGGGTTTGTACCGAAAAAATTGGTTTTTTGCGTTTTAAGAATGTAATTTTTAAAATTTTAAAATTTTATCTTTCACCAATAGAATCAGCTTAAAAAAATACACAATTTAGTTAGTGTAATTAAGTTTTTCTCTATCTCCAACGGTTACCGAGATATTAAAAATCAAATAAAAAACACAGTACATTGTATTTTGGGGCTCCAATGTTAATCTTATGGAGGATAAAGAAAAATTAATATTTCACTTATAAATCAATATTTCTGGATTAAAATCGGTATTTACCTTCATGTGGTTGATATCTTATACTTCAAATGATCAAATGCAAATGCTGTTACAGAGATATTAAAAAGTCTAAACACAGCACTTTGTACTTTGGGGCTCCAATGTTAATCTTATGGGGGATAAGACAAAATTAATATTTCACTTATCAATGTATATTTTTGGATGAAACTTGATATCATGTAGTTGAGATTCGTCCATTTACGCTTAAAAATCATGGTTTGTGTTTATCATGGCAGCTAACCTGCACACTCTTTTCCCATTTTAATTATATGGAGAATAGGCAGGACAGATGTATATGAAACTTGGTATAAATGGTCAAAGTAAAAATATTTTATGCTACAAATGCCTACTTGCAATGTTCCTCACAGCAGCAAACCTGCATACTCTTTCACATGTTAAATCTTATGGAGGATAGGCAAATAACCCTCATATTTATTGACAGTTATTGATAAAACTTGTCATATATATTACTATTATATTATTGATTTGGAAATTCGCTGAGTACGCAGGTCTGCTGCGACGGGGGTATTTTTAGAAATAGACTGATATGTTAATGTTTTCAATTGTGAATATTAAGTTATTTTTTAGATATTTACTAATGGTGGTGTATGGAATGTGCGTGTGAAATCTCACACCTTTATAAACTAAAATAACGTAACACAGCAGCAAAATGTGCAAGAAGAAGTCACAGTTAAAACTAGCAATAAGCCCGTCCTTTGTACGGGTTAGGATTCAGTTTAAAGACGAAAGATCATCATAACAAAATGTAAACCTGAAATCAATCAATATTGGTTAGTTTATATTGGTCATTGATTTTAAACCCATTTCGAAATCATACTACATTAAAGTTATTTTAACCTATAACTAATTATAATAATAGTGTAAATGTTCTAATCTATTTAATTGTAAAGTAATGCTAAATAATAAAGCTGGGTATTGATTTGTTTAGGATTTCAGGTTTACATTTTGGTATGATTATCTTTCTTCATTAAACTGAATTCTAAAACCCGTACAAGGACGGGCTTACTGCTAGTATTTATATAAACTAACTAACATTTTTTTGGAGTTTGAGAAAAATTCTGCGATTTTAACATATATTATAAGTTGTCCATCGCCGGATCAACGTGTGCTCGAAAAGCATATTACATAATAATTAAATAACTTAATTAATTGTTATGGATTCGTTTAAAAACCCAATTAAATATGAAGTATGTACAGCACGAGCTGGCCGGTCAATACCAGCAGCGTGAGTGTTGTAAAGTATTGTATAAAAGGCGAGGTAGGGATGAAAGGGTTTTTTCCTTGGGAAAGGTTCACTACACAAGTTTTAATGACATGTGAGTCATATGAGTGAGGCCCACAAAGAACGCCTCGCTGAGGCAATGTTTGTGTAATGAACGCTGGAGGTTTACTGGAAATACTTTGTTGTCAAAGGCATACCGCGCCGCCTCTGACTCCCCCTCCCTTAATATATACATAACTTACATTTATTACTTCATGAAAATCAAATTAAATTTACCTCCTTATCTACTTGGTCCAGCCTTGGGTCAACACAATCTACGAAAAAATACGCGTATTATCCTTCCCAACTAACCTGCATACTCTTTTCCAATGTAAATCATATAGAGAAGAACACTGTTATTTATGACAGATATTGATAAACTTGGTATAAATGGTCAAAATAAAAATTGTGTACATTAAAAACGCCTACTTTCTGTCTTCCTCACAGCAGCAAACCTGCGTACTCTTTCCCATGTTAATCTTATGGAGAATAGGCAAATAACTCTCATATTTATCGACAGATAATGATAACACTTTTCATATATTATTATTATTATGTTATTGATTTGGAAATTATCTGAGTACGCAGGTCTGCTGCGACAGGGGGTATTTAGGTTTCCAAAGGCCAAAACCAATAGTCTTGATACTAAAGCTTTGCTCTATCTCCAACGGTTACCGAGATATAAAAAAATCGAAACACAGTACGTTGTATTTTGTTAATACAATGTTAATCTTGAGGAGGATAATGAAAAGTTGATATTTTACTTTTTAACCTCTTTCTTTTCGATGGAACAAGGTATTTAGCTTCATGTGGTCTGCCATGAGAAATACGGTAATAGGTTCTTCCCCGTGGGAACTTTTCAACAAAATAATATTATATCAAAAGGACAAAAGGTTATGTAAGAGTAAGAGGACTGATTATAAAAATACAGATTGCCTTACAGGGATCATTCAGTTGGAACACAAATCTTAATGTACGTGCCACAATCGTACATTAAGATATGTCAGAGTCTATCATGTTTAAATGAGGGTTTACGCAATCAGGGCGTTAATTTCGCTGGTTACGCTCGGAACTGACCTGTTTATGTAAGATGTTAGATCCTCAATAATTAGGAGGCAGGTCTTCCTGCGGAATACCGTACAACCATCGGACAGAAGTGATCGATAAAGATGGTACATGTAGGCTAATTCTTAGATAAGTAAACAGAATCTTCAGAATCCAGACTCTAATACTCTGATAAGATTCATACTGCAACTGCCAAGTCCTCCACAGGAGCCATATCCAGGGGAACCACTAAAGCATGTCAAGTGAGCATTGTAGTCATGGAATAGGAGGCTCCAGTAAAGCTGACGAGACACCAAGACCATAGTTGGCTATTACACAGCCACCCAACTCCAACCCCGGCCAGATCACAGGACCCCCCGGTGTAACCAGACAAGGATGAAGCAGACACTAATTCTTCCCAGTTCTAAGGGAGGACTCAGCCGGGAGTCAATCAATCTCCAAAAGACAGCCAAGAAGGCAAAGGTGATAAGGAAATCCGTCACACTGGACTGGAGGTAGAATGCTATGTAGGTTCAGTGTTTATTCTATATTAATTAAGGTGTATGAAATCGGTTTTATTTAAACCAAATAAATGTTTTCATTGAGTAATAAAAGTGTTTTAATTTTGCTAATTAACTTGTATAATACAAGTCTTATTCTGACCAAGGTTTGCTAGAGCAAAGTATAGCTTAGCTACCAGAAAAGTACACCAAGTACTTTTATATAAAGTGATTTTTTTTGTTATTTAAATTAAAAGACTTTTAACCACCGCTATTTTGAAAATATTGAATAAACCTAAATGATACTTTGAGAATATTTTTCTCTTTGGCCATTAAATATGTGTACAAAGTTTTGTTTATGTATCCTTAATAACTGTTGATATATAACGTTTTTGTATAAAATACAAAATGGCGGCTAGCGGCTAAACGAAGAATTTTTCGACATATGTTTATAGGAAATTTTTTGTTTATCTTGATGAGTACTATCACTCCTCGAAGTTTGTCCCCGACTTTAATGAACACCCTGTATACAAACCTTGCTCGTATTATAGTATTGGATAAGAATTTTATTAATAAACTTATCAGCCTCTGATTTGAACCCATTTTTAAATATTAAATATACTCCAATCAATATGAACTTAGTTCTTAAGTTAAAAGAGAAAATTTATATAAAAATTAATTTAATGATCAACAATTATTTTAATTTTTTTATTGCACTTATACGTTTTTATTAAGGTGATCCCTAATGCTACTTTCTTAGGGGGGCCTAAATTATTCATTATGTTACAACTCTGATTTTGCTAGAGATAAAAAATTGTCAATTATTAGTAATAAGACTATAAAATTTTGTATGGAGAAAATGTTAAATTCGGTTATTTCTATTATTTTTAAGGGTGGTTAACCCCTTCCCTACCTATACACTCAAGACTCTTGGAGAATCCATATTTCTGTAAAACCATTTGTACACAATTTACACTATTAAAATGTTTTCGTTTTACTGTTTTAGTCCTAAAAATACACCAAAATGTATGTGGTTCAAAACAAGATTTTTTTTTAAAGAAAAGACCATTATATGTATATAACCAATATTTTCAATATTCAATCAAAACGTTATGTAAATGCCGCCATTAAAACCAACTGAATGCATTAGGTTAGTATTTGGAGTTATTGTTCTAAGAAAGTGGTTGTAAAAAGTTTAATTAACTTTTTACTACAGTTAATTTAGGCCTATAGTTAACTCTGTAAACAATGAAACTTGAGCTTACTTTCATTTACAGTAATTGGAGTTTGACAATATTAACATTTTTTGTAATAATCATTCCTTACAACAGTTTAGTTTATAGTGGTAAACTGAACTGCGATTGTAGGAATAGTTGTTAGTTGGAAGTGTGGGAAAAGTCAAATAAGCGCGGTACTGCAGGCAAGACCGGGAGATATTGAGTTAGAAATAGAGCAAAATATGTTTACTATTTGGTTATTTTTAAGGAATAAAGTATTTATCATTCAAAGATACTATTCATTTGGTTTGCAGACATTCTCAATGTATCGTGTTGAATACAATACATCAGCAACTCCCGTAGATAAATACCATCAAATAAATGCGCTTACAAAACTATTAAGACAACCGTAACTTTTAACTATCAATAATTGTAAACTTGTAATTACTATATGATGTTTTAAAAGTTATTTTACATGTATACAATACTCTCTCTTACACTAGCGTACAGGTGGGAGAAATTTAAATAAATCTGTCACAAACGTTTACCATTTTGTAATTTCATTATCTTTAAACAGAATCGACCATGCCCTCAACCGTCGGGTCAGTTCAGACATGAAGCCAGCGACCGATTCTGTTGGCTAGGTTCTTTCTTTAATACTGAGCGTGTATCAATTTTATAATTACCGTCAATTAGGCTACAGCACTGAACGCTCGCAATTTTTTGAAAGAAAATATTATTCACTGAATTAATTTAATAAAACATAAAAATGCTAGTATAAATATTCTTCGCCCCGTACATGAAGCCACTAAATCTTGATTTATCACTTATCAAAGGAAAGCGCCAAGTACCAGGTCCCAGGACGATCGGAGACAAAGCCCGGACGTGGTAATTGGGCCTAGGCCTACCAACACACTCTACGTGTGAACTGACTCGCGAGAATGTAGGGCGCTATTACCTTACATCTATCTACATATCAATATACACTGCTCAGGGCTTTCACCTCTGTCCTTAAGTGAGTTATATGTAAACTTTTGATAAGATTATATTTTGATATGGATATCTTAGCTGTGGGGGGGGGGTGTTAGCAATTTGTAAACATTTGTAGACGAAAATTTGAAACATAAGAACAGCTGTTTAGATGAACTGAAAACATTCCCTTTAGACGTACATCCATGGTCTAACCTATTTCCCATAGGAAAGTAAATAAAAAACATATTTAGCGAATTCCCCATAGGGAAGAAGCTATTACCGTAAGTCTCATGGCAAGACAAGTCCGGGACCATGTTATTTTTTTGTATTTGGGTGCCCAGAGGCTAAAAACAACAGTCGTTAAAATAGTTGTTGGAATATATATATATATATACATATATATATATATATGTATATATATATATATATATATATATGTATATATGTATGTATATATATATATATATATCAAATCTCACAGTTTTGGTTGTTTCCATCATTATGAAATCACTTTTGTTGTCACGTAACGTAGTGAGGATCCGTGACATTTCAAAACAATGGCCAGTATGAGCAGCTTTGCGACATAACCAAAAGCCTGAGTCTGTCTTTATATATGTATCCCTTATACCCACAAGGTCAACTGCTTGCCATTGCAGTTTACATGCTCCAGATGACGGCTTGCAGGTTTGGCATAATCAAAGTGCAAATTTTTCCAAACTTGCGAGTGGCCATATATAGAATATGGCCACTCGCAAGTTTGGCGCACCCAAAATCGTCGAATATATATATATATATATATAGGTATTTGTAAATTATATATATATGCAATACTATAATACGAGCAAGGTTTATTTATATATATTTTTGCATAGGGACCTCGGAAACAGCTGTAACAAATTTCTTTAAATTTTGGAAATAACAAATTTCGGAGTAGAAAATAAGTTCTAGATAGGTCTAATGTCCAAGAAAATCCCGGTTTTCTTGTAATATTAAGTTTAAAATCTAAAAAATTAACTTTATGCTTACGGGGAATCAAATGTAAACAATACAAATCAAAACATCTGTTTATAACCGTTTTACAGTTGTTGATTGAAGGTGGTGAACAATATGTGAATAGAGGTCTTGCATAATTATTTATTTCATGTATAATTCTATGAATGAAAAATTATCAAATTAGTAAAAAATTTGTAAAAACTGAAGGGTGTAATAACTGTGCAAAATAAAAGCAGAGAAATATATTTCCAAAATTTTTTGTGTTTTGATGGAAAACTTATTCTTTATATTATTTGAAGCCAATGAAACAGATCAATTGGTGTAAATTAGTTTCTCTTATACTTTTCAATCCTCATTCCGCTTCTCACACAATCAGTTGATCATAGGTTAAAAATAACTATATCGATAATTAAATAAACAGTATAAAATCAGCTCAAACAATTACAAATAACGTTTTCTAAAAAACCTGAAATAACATCAAAACTTAGCCGACACTGTAGCTCAATGCTGGTGCTACGTGCGGATTGTAATGAGATTCGATTCCCTTCTGGGGCAAGCTACATTTTTGTTCAGAGTTAATGCAAGTTAGTAAAAAAGTGTTTTTGCTATATCAATTAAGGTGTATTAAATCGGTTCAATTTAAACCATATAAACTGTGTTTACATTGAGTAATAACTGTATTTTAATTTTGGTAATTAACTTAAATAATACATTTCTTATTCTATCCGAGCAAAGCTCGGTCACCGGGTACTTTATCTATATATATATATATATATATATATATATATATATATATATATATATATATATATATACATGGTGTAACGGTTCAAATTCTGAGGGGGGTTACGTTTCGTCACGCTAGCGGTGCAGCTGAATTAACCCACCAGCTCGCGCGGTGATTGGCGCAGCCCGCGGCCTGCTGACGCACCCCGTTAGTTCGACTAAGCGCCACCAGCCGATCCGAGCGCCACCGTAGTCGCCGGCGGTGAGGTCGGAGACGAAGGCAGGAGCCTCACTTTTGGGCCAGGCGCGGAGCCGGCCACATCTCCTCCTCCTACTCCTGACTACCGGGACGCTAGGCCGACGACTTAGAAATATAGCAGGTGAATTGGATATCCACCTGATATATAGTTTGTGGTGTTTAAATAGTATTGGGTTATATTTGTATTTATCCTCTCTGGCTTTCCAGTAATTGAATTGTGCCCTTAGTTTGATATAGGAGCAACGCGAAATTGTGTTGCTTAGTTTAATTGAGATTCAGAGAATAGCTTGTCTATTTTTGGTGTAGGGTCGGCTCGAAGTTGAGCCGGCGTAATAAAGTTAGGAGCAACGCGAAGTTGTGTTGCTTTGTTTATTTGAGATTCAGAGAATAAATTGTCTGTTTTGTATAGGGTCGGCTCGAAGTTGAGCCGGCGTAATAAAGTTTAGGAGCTTTCGGAGTCCATAAAATCATCGATTTCTATCAGAGAAGATTTGGAGTTCACCGTTAAACACAGTGTTAACTAATCTATTAATTTGTTTATTTCAGAGAGCTTTTGTTTTGTCCTCAGTTTGGAAGGAAGGTTATTTTTATTTTAATTATTATCAGTGCGACTCCTGTACCTCAAGGTAAGTGTACGAATTAAGCAAGCACCAATTTAACTCAACTAATTAAATTAGTTTCGTTCGATAGGGTGACTCGAAGTTGAGTCATAAAGTCTAGACCTCAACCTAGGTTTATTAGGAAGTATATTATTTTCAATCTTTGGTACTTTTAATTATATTAGGCGTCGGTGCGAAAGAGCACCGGCATAAGAAATAGTTTGGGTTATTTGAACGCCAACGTGGCAATTTGCTTTCTTTTATATCAGGCGTCGGTGCGAAAGAGTGCCGGCATCGGGAACCAGATAATTACAGGCATTTATACTTTACTTTCCGTGTGTGCGATGATGAGTTACATATATTGAGATTGAGGCTTACAGTGCCATATAATAGACTCTACTGAGCGCACACGGAACAAATTAACTACCTTGAATAATATTCAGTTCTTAGTATCACAAAACCCTGGGGAGCTATCCGAGGTAAACCCAAAACACGAACCCCCCATTGCATTCTGTGTTACAATGTATATATATGTGTGTGTGTGTGTGTGTATGTGTGTGTGTGTGTGCCTGTGAACACGATAACTCTGATGGTAAAAATGGTCCGATCGAGACCAAATTTGGTATAAATGTGTATTCCTACATTTGCTCAACCGAACCTGTTCTCTAGAACTGTTGTAGTGCACTAGACTGCCACCGGGCAGGTCTTATAACCAAGTAAGCGCTTTCAACTCCTATGCACTGGTAGCCTAACCGGCTAAAGCGCTGCGCTGAAGAGCGTAACGTTCTAGCCATTCGGAAGTGCTAGGGTTCGAATCCTGACCATGAGCAATCCCAATTTGGTTTGAAAATGTGTAGTAGAGCGGAGAGGAGGGCCCACCTTAAATGAACGGTGACCGGCTTGGGTGGAAGTTGACGGCATTTGTAGGCTTAACTGGGATTGCAGTGAACACCTGTTTTGCTTTTGTGGTTGGTGGTTATAAGGGGGGGGGCATGTTTTATGCTTTTTTTGTTTAAACTTTGATATTTCAAGAAGATATTAGTAATTATTTTTATATTACAGTTAAGAATAAAAAGCTTGCCACTTCTAGGGTTAAAATCTGGTTCATATGTACAGTAATTGACCTTTGTATGATATATCTTATAATATTAGAGGATATATAGTGCAACAGAAAGAATCCTCCTTGTTAGAAACAAGATATAGTTACTTGTAAAAAATTGTAATTTTGACATAGGGTATAATAATATGACTGGGACAGTGGCGACGTCCTGTAATCCAGCTACTTGGAGCTGGAATTCACGAATTTCACGAAAGTCACGAATTGTGGATAGTTTTGAGCGATGGTTGTTGTGTGTAGTGAAGAAACACTACACACACCAACCATCGCAATTTAAAAAAATATTTGTGAATCCACACAAGAAAGTGTGGATTAACGTCCGCACTATTGAATACTGCTTTAATCCACAAAGACCATCCTCATAATTAGACCAATTTATAATTCAGAGGCCATGGTTCGGATTCTTCGGTTCGGAGATTGTGTAGATTCAGAATCCTGGTATCCTGACTGGGGGCTGGCGGGTGATCAGCTGCAGGAAGGACAAAACTCATCAATCTTTAGTGTCAATTGATGATTGATGAACGCAGTGCTCTTTTGTTGAAGGAGACGGACTGGCAGATCTACCAGGGGATCTCGAGAACTCCCTTGAGGGTGCTCTCGGGTGTGGGGTTTGTACCATCAGGGTATGACACTAAACCTCCTCCAGGCAAATCTGCAACACAGTAAGGCTGTGATGGCAGTCCTACACAAGGCCACAGCAAGAGGAGGTGTGGATGTTGCTCTCATTCAGGAACCGTGGGTTCGGAATGGGAAAATTTCAGGATTAGGTGCCCTTGGGGGGCAACTAATCTCTTGTTCTGTTTCGAACTCGGGGGCTTGTGTGTGAGTCAGGAGCGGCCTGGCCCATTCGCCAGTTCCCGGGTTCTGTTCCAGGGATGCAGTTCGGACGATATGTGGGTCCTCTGGTAAACCGCTCCTCCTTGCGTCCGTCTACAAGCCAGGAGATGCGGCCGCGGTCCCTCCGGTTGAAATGGTGGCGCTGGTGGGGATGGACCTGCTTGTGGGGTGCGAGTCCAACTCCCACAACTCCATCTGTGGTAGTAGGGAGACCAACCGAAGAAGTAGGCAGCTTCTGGATTTTATAGCATCTATAAAATCTATTGTAGTTTGTCTATAGCTATAGGTTGTCGGCTCTGTGCCAACTTTTTATAGACGATTTGGTAACTCTGTGATAGATTTAACACTTTATTCTGAGGGGCTTCAGGACAGGGTCATAGGTTGGCACGTCTCTCCTGAACCCTCCTCTCTTTTTGACCACTGTCATATCCTCTATGCTATAAGGGACTTAATGCCTGTTTTGTCTGAAAAAATTAGCGGCAAATGCCTCCGCTATCTCATCGCCCCCTCCACCCCAACACCGTCCAGGCTCATAGACGGCATGCGAACTTGACTCGACCTTAATCTCTTTACAACACTCCAAAATGATAAGGGATTCCCCACTACATTATCCTCCAAACACTTGGTATAATTCAAATAATCCTGCTTAATCAAATATTTACTCTAAGATCATAACATTTTATATGCATTAAAATAGAACTCAGTATTAAATTTTTTGTATTTTCTACGTGCTTTATCTTTCTTTCGAATTAATTTAATAGTAGCATAAGAAAACAAGACAGGATATTTATTTTTAAAACTACGTTTCATAGGAATATGTAAATCAAGCTTAGAATATAATAACCTATGAAACTCTATAACACAGTTATCTATATCATGAATATGTGAGTAGAGGTGCATTAATATTTATTTTATGTAAATCTAAATAAATAAAAAATGATCAAATTAGTAAACAATTTGTAAAAACTAAAGAGTACAATGGTGAGTCCAATAACTGTGTGAAATAAAATCAGAGAAAAGTATTTCCAAAATCTTTCTTGTTTTGGTAGAAAACTTATTCATTTTATTGCTTGAAACCACTGTGACAAACCAATTAATTGGTGTAAATTAAATTTCTCTTTTGCTTTTCAATCCTCATTCTGTTTCTAACAAAATCAGTTGAACAATGACTAATAACTGTATGAATAATTAAATAATCATTATACGATCTGTTCAAACAGTTGAGGTTGGCTAAAAGACCTTAAACGACTTAACAGGCTTGTCAAACGCCATAGCTGTGTACTAGCGCGGAGGATTCACATGCGGAAGGATACGAGATCGATTCACGTCTGGGAAAGCTTCATTTATGTTCACAGTTTATACAAGTTAGTAAAAAAGGTGTTTATGCTATGTTAATTAAGGTGTATCAAATCGGTTTTATTCAAACCACCATAAATGTTTACATACATTAAGTAATAAAAGTGTTTTAATTTTGCTAATTAACTTATATAGTAATACATGTCTTATTCTTTACGAGCAAAGCTCGATCACCAGGTACTGCTTGTTACTACTGTGTTTGATATTAGTAAAAGATTTGTGTTACAAGTAATTTTGTACGGTTCGTCATCATCACTATTCTCATCAAGTAATATTTCTCGAATCGTATCACTTTTTAATGGATCATCACCTATATTGAATAAATCACTAGGGACGAAAAACTAAAATAACTAACAATAAAACTAAACTATATAATAGTGGTGTGGCAATACAACAATAAAAACAAACTAGCTCGCACGTATCATAAACAAAAACTCGAACACAACACGGCTAGTAACATCAGCAGTCTGCTCTGAGCGAGCAACTCAAACATCATTCGAAAAATATTTTTAAAAAAGTTTTTTTTGAATAGGCAACCCAGACTAAAATAAAACCAAAAACTTGTAGGCCTAAATATTAATGACTAAAGAATACATTGTAAGTACCAAAACCTGAATATACGTCAAAAATATTTTGCTACGGAATTAAATAAGGCAGCCCGATTTAGGATCGGGCGTCGGCTGATGGGAAAAATAAGCTAGCCCAACCTACCGTCTGGCATCGGCTCGTAAGTGTTCATATTTGTGATTTAATAAACGTAAAAACAAAATCCATGCAAAAAATTAAAAATCAAACAGACCTGAGGAAAACGGTGCAAGGGTGTTGCGCATGTCTTGAATACGTTTATTCATAGTCAAGCATAGACGTAGTCACATTGCCACAATCTACAACAATGACTGTCGGTTAAACATGCAATATTTTGCAAATCATGCAATGTACCTGAAAAAATTAATAAAAATTGGGGACTATTTATTTATTGTATAAAGCTACTACTAACAGTATCCAGGGAGGAATGAAAAACGTAGAAGTGAAATATTAGGCTAGGCTTAATTTTTTTGTATTCTGAATGTTTACTAATTCAGCTTATTACAGATATTTATATTTATTCTTCAGTGCATAATATGATAAGGCAGGGCCAACTTTAGAGGCATTTTAACATAGTCAAAGTGTCATACACAAAAGCTATTTGGGAAAGCAGACCAAACCCAAATGGGCATCCCGCGATTTGAAACCATGACCTCTTGCACAGAAGTCTAAGACACTAATCACTAGGCTAGCAAGACACCCAAAATCTTCATATATCTTTAAAAATTTTAGTCTATATAGCCTAGTGTATTCCAGGGGTTTGTTTTGTTCCTACCATAAAATTACTGTGCATCTTAAAATAAAAATTATGTAGGGGATACTGTCACTTAAAGATTTAACATTCTATAAGTATTTCTTATACATGCTCAGATATTCTTACAGGAGATCCAAACTACGTTGGTATTTCAAAATGAATATGAGTGAAGAGTCAACATAATGAATGTAGGCCTAACTGATTTTGACATGTAGCTTTGTTACTGACAAAGATCAGCTAGGCTAATTTATTTGCCAAGATCATTCTTCAATAGCCTAAGAATGATTAACAACTAGGTCCAGTATTGAACCATAGAAAAATTGAGTAAAGATTTTGCTCATGATTGAACTGGCATAAACTAACTTCCTAAGTGCCTAGTATTGAACTAGGCATATTAATGATAAAATAATTTAGCTGACATTTTTATTTTTCTTCATATTTTTTTGTTTAAGAATTCAGGTTTATATTTTGTTATGTTAATAAGTATCTTTTTTCTTAACACTGAATCACACAGGACGGGCCTACTACTAGTAGCTATAAAACTAAATCAAATTGATGCTCATGGACAATCTCACTCACTCTCTCCAGTTGGCTCAACTACTCTCCATGCAGTCTCATACAACTTGTACTACTAGCACACTGATCTTCACTAGTGTTCAGAAAGATTCTAATTTATAAGCCATGTGCAAAATTGAGTGATAAGTCAAGGCATCCATGCATGTACTACCTAGCAACAAAACAATATGTGGGAACACATGCCACTAGGTTTGTAGTTCACAAACTACGTCGAATTTATTTTTCTGTCAAAGAGTAATTGTTGACAATTACCGATGACGGAAGTGCAATATGATAATTTGAACCAATAACAAGTTATTCCTATTTCGGAACATTTGCTAACACCTTTGGCTAGTCATGATAACTAATTCAATTACAGTAACCCGTTGTCTCCAACTAATCCACATAGCCTTATGGGGATGGAAGTTGAAGTTTTGAAAAAATTGCAAACTGCCATGAAAACAGAGTTAAAAATTATGAAGCATATTTAACAGGTTTTTCCTTAATAATAGAGGTCTAAATTTAATATGATATATGATCAAATAATGGAAATATCTCCTCATTATCCTTGTTACTTTGATGTGACAAACATACGATTTAATGTCATATGTAGATAATTATTTGTTTTCTTTATTCTGGTTTAATTATTTCCATTAAGATCAAACTAATGTTATTTATTTTAATTTATTTTACTATTAAATATATCATGAGTCAGAAAGTATTATTATTCCACCATAAAATCACTCTCCACAATTGGTTAAGGGGCCCAGAGGGCTCTGACTCGTGAATAAAAAATAACTTCCCAAGTAATAAAAGTAACTTTGTTTCAATTCAAATTTGCTACCGTAGTCTGTCTAAATTAATAAATAAATAAAAATAAATAGTAAAGTCTTGTTTGTGTATCATTTCATAATTTTTCACATGCAATGGCAATTACTGTGAATTGTATAGAATTGAACCCCTAAACAAAAATAATTATGATACTAGTAAACTACAGGCAAAATCCATATTAATAAGATCTAAATGCAAAATATGACTTAACATTAATAATTTCACCAGGTGAAATATAAAGGCTTCCACAATTTCAAAAGATGTTTGGAAGTAAGATTTGTGTATCTAAAGGTCCTGTCCGTAAGGCAACACTTCTTAAGAAGCTAATCCTTCACAAAATGAAAGATGGGGGACAATGTAAGAAATCATTTAGATCAATTTGTAGATGTGGTTGATAAACTTGCAGAACTAGACATACACATAAATGATGATTTTTAATCAATAATGATGTTGCACAGTTTAAGTCAATCTTTTGAAAATTTCAGAGTAACAATTGAATCTTGAATTTTAAGATCAAATTAAAATAGTTGAATAATCTGAGGCTAGGCAAAAAGTTGTTGTTAATTTTAATTTTGAAGATGCTTTTTTCTCCAAAACCCTTTTAAAATTAAGTACAAGAAGATAGAGATCACAATATATTATACAATAACGACAGACGCTACGGTAGAAAATACAGAGTTGACATATCGCTTGTAACTATCAATATGAGATCAATCAAACATATCAATAGTATAATATCTTGATAGATAATTTATTCCAGAGTAATACTATAAAAAGAAGCAAAACAGGTGTTCACTGCATAGGTGTTCATTGCTTATGATCGGGATTCAAACCTTAGCACTTCCGAAAGGCTTCCAACATTTCACTCATCAGCTAGCGCCGTTAACTTCTCGGCCACCCGTGCATAGTCAGATATAGCACTTAATATGCTATAAAGCATACTCTAATGGCAAAACAGAGAACTCATTGAGTTAGATCCAGGCTTGATTCACAGGTGGCTGTTCGGCAGCACCCCCGCACAAGAGAACTGTTTCACTAAATCGTGCATTGTACTTGACACTTAAATTTTTGGGATGGAAACTAAAGATGATCTATAATTCCTTAGTAAGTTACTGAAAGAGTTAAACAGCCTTAAGCCAATATGGAAAGCAAATGTACAATTATTTTGTTTCTTAAACATAGCCCAGACTGACACTTTGTTGACATCCAATAGCTCATAGTCAATTGGTTGAATTGTTAAAGAAACTAAGTGGGTATACAATACTTTAAACTGAAACAACAGAATAACATTCTATTTATTAAGTTACATTAGCCTTAATGTTGGGGGACCTATCAGTAGGACTATCTTACTTCACTTAACATTGAAAACACAGTAAGTAAACAATAGCTCCTTGGCCGAAAATATTTTAAAACTTAATTTATTTCACAAATTGTAAACATAAAATGCATAGGCTGCGAGCATTTCTTACACGTTAAGATCATAAATGATTAATATGCTAAGGAAATTAAGCAGCTTCATAAATGTAAGTATAATACAAATTTTATTGTTAAATAAATTTAAAACTCACCAGCTAAAAGGTCACACCATATCCCTTACGTTCACTAATAACCCAACTCGTTATATTAATTATTGTTCAACAACATACAAACACACCAACTGACACTTATCCTTTCACAGAAACACCATCTTGATTAGGTTGACAAACGGCATCTGGCAATAATGGCATAGAAGAGAAGACCAGTATTAGCACTAGCACCAGTCCTAATTTACCGTACTTGGGAAGAAAATGTCGTATGACACCGACTAGTTTCTTCAACATAAAACAACGATAGTTATCTAATAAATCTACATGTATTAAGCAACATGGATAAAAATTGAATATGATAGATGCTTGACGAATTCACAAATAGCGGCTTCTATTCGGGAGTTCAAAACAAAAAAAAATAGTAAAACAGTTAAATTTTGCGACCAACCTCAAGTAATTCTCTTTAATAACATCGTATATCATTGGAAAAGGCCATGTGGCCGTGACCCTATGTTACGATATATTGCAGAGCGTTGATAGCACTGTTAAGTAAACCTGCACGTTTTGCGCCCCGTTTCATACTGAACAGAAACTTAATTTAATTTAACTCTTATACGCAATATGAGTTAGTAGTGTTGCTCTCTTGGCTCAGGAATGAGGTTTACGAAGCAGAATGAATCGTTTGACCTGAACAACGATTTTGAATCTTTAGCCAGCGTATTTGCTAATGGGAAAGATGCAATTAACAAACATGGTTCTTTGTTACCAAACACTATTCGGTGCATTATTTGTGGACCATCAAACTGTGGAAAAACAAATGTGACGTTTAGTTTATTAAATAATCAAAACACATTGCGGTTTAAATACCTGTATGTGTTTAGTAAATCTTTACAGTAACTTTAAATTAATTTTAACTTCCAAAATCATGGAAAGGCTGCCAGAAATTCGATACTTTACATATGAAAATTGTGATGATGTACCAAGTCCAGAGGCTGCAAAGGAAAATTCAATCATGATATTTGACGACGTAGCATGTGACAACCAAAATAAGAATTAGGGCTTACTTTAGTATGGGTCGTCATAAAAACGTGGATTGTTTTACTTGACACAATCTTACACTCCAATACCAAAACATTTACTACGAGACAATGCTAATTTGTTAATCCTTTTCGAGCAGGATGATTTAAACTTAAAACATATATACGATGAACATGTTAACAATGCCATGGCTTTCAATCAGTTTAAGAGTTGGTGTACAAGTTGTTGGAATAAGGCTCGTTACAGTTTTGTGGTGATTTGTAAGGATTTTGACTTGACAAAAGGTCGTTATAGATGTGGATTGGATACGTATTTGACGGTTATATAACAAACGAACTCTTTGTAGGTAGAAGTAAAGCATGGAACTTATGCAAAGGAAGGTCCTTAAGGCTGGTAGGAGGGGGAAGATGGCGGTAACCAAGGCTATGGAGCTAAATTTAAACTCCTTAAACGATCGACAGAGTGGATGGTGCAAGTAAATTGCCTCGTGTGTTTGCTGTAAAGGAAAAATTACAACGTTTGGTCGGAGCAGCGAGGAAGAAGTTTCAGACGTTACGTCGAGGTGAGGATGAACTGTGTAATTCTGTGAAAATTGGTGGTAGACCTTTTGTTCAGCCATTGCAAAAGGCAGTGATAGAAGGTCTGAAGACGTTGACTCCGAATGAGGAAGAGGGAGAAAAAGGGGAAGAGGGAGGTAAAAGAATAATCATTTGTAATAGCTGAAGATGCTCTTAACACATCGGTGGGTGATTTGAACAAAACCTTGGACTCATCAACGCAGACGGAACATAGCATACCTAAGCGGTATTTTGATCGCATTGCCGATCCAGCATTGGAGCTTAATCTAAATTTGATCTTACCTATGGAGGCCGCCCAGATGGCACTGGTGGAACGCTTATTGGAAATTCAAAAGTTACTTTCAGCGGTTCAAAAGTAACTCGTTCAAAAGGTAAATCGTTAGGCTTACTAAAGGTTTAATGGACAAGGTGGCAAAGGCAAAGGTGGTGTACTTTTGTTTTGTAACGTTTGCTCGGACTTTCATGAAAGTTCCGAGCAAAATTGCAGCTTACTAAAGCTCATCATCAGTCTTATTCAGCTTAAAAGCAGGTTAATTCAAACAGAGGAAAGAAATATGTTTTCGTGATTTCTCCACTATTTAACCCCAAGCAGAAACATGGTTCTACGTCTACTGGCACTTCTGATTTTATTGAAACTACGCCTGGTATAGAACCAGATGTTTCTATAGGAAGTGGTGTACACATAGGGAAACAGATTACTTACAACACTAATGTTATCACGCTTGTCAACAGACTCAGGCTTTTGGTTATGTCGCAGTCAGCTGCTCATACTGGCCATTGTTTTGAAATGTCACGTATCCTCACTACGTTACGTTACAACAAAGTGATTTCATAATGATGGAAACAACCAAAACTGTGAGATTTGATAGCCTTATATACAGTGATGTAGTGCTAACAAAAGCTGTGCCGGAGCGGTGTCCTGAGAAGGACCGCTACGCCATAGCGGTCCTTCTCAGGAAGGCCATTATTCTTTGGGGGGGGGGGGTAATGGGTAGTCAAAGTCTTTAAGTTCCTCAGAAAGCTTATTAAGTGGGCAAACGCGAAGAATTGTGCACAATGATTTGATCTATTTAAAAAGGAATTACATAAACCGAAGTTTCATTTTGCTAAAGCGATTAGTGACGCTCCTGGGGTATCTGTTGTGTTCATGCAAAATATTGCAGTCGAAGGCAAACGGCCCTTTTTTAGTAAGGGTTCACTTTCTTTCTCAACCAAAACTGGCAAGTGCAGGTCAAGGAAGAAGAACATATTTGTAGATGATTTTACTCACCACACGGAGGAAAATCCTCAAATTTTAGTTTGTAAAAAACACCGCAACTTCATCGACATTAAAGGTTGTTCTGTAGAAAGAGGGTGTGTTGAAATAAATATCTTAGAAGGAGATTAAAGCGAATATGATTTAAATGGTTGAAGTCTGAAAATACAAATAATCTCAAAAATTCTTAATCAGCCTCAAGTTTGTTGTAAAAATAAATATTTTTGAATTAAAAAACTAGATACCATAAAAAGATATAGGTCTAGCGTTTTATTTCAGTTATAGGTTGTATTGTACTGGTAAAATTTGTGGCGATGTGATTTTGGCTTAGACTAAAGGTATTATAAGTTTCGGACGTGCGTAAAGGAGAGGTCTTGTAAGAAAAATTACAAGTTGTTTTTAAAGGTAATACAAGTTTTCGACGAGAGAACAGATGAAGCGTAGTAATTCTGTGCATAGAGGTGCCCTTTTTTGAGTATAATTACAACGTTTAAAGAAGTGGGACGACTCCGAATGAGGAAGAGGGAGAAAAAGGGGAAAGGTAAAAGAATAATCATTTGCTTTAATGCTGGATGATTTAAAGTGTAGGTGATTATGAAATAAATATTAAACAGAATAATCCTCGGTATTTTGATCGCTCAAGAATCTAAATTTATAGGTCCAGACCGCGGTCAAGTAACTTCAGCTTATATAAATTTCAAAAATTGCGAGCGTTTTAAAAGTCTTTGGACAGTATAAAAGAGTTTAATTTATTTAAAAAGTAAATGTTTTTTTGTTTATGTAGTTTTAAATTTTTATAACCCAAAAAAAACATGTTTCGTTTATAACCCAAAGTTTAGATACGTTGTGGCTTCTGATATTATTCTAATAGTTTGATACGTTCTTTAGAGAAGGTATTATTACAAAAGTCTTTACAAACACTAATGTCAAAGTCAACAGACTAGTTATTATTAAGTGCTGCTCACTAATTGTTTGATAGCACTCTATCTACTACAACAATTGATAAGATGAAACAACAACGCTGTTTCTATATAGGAGGATGTGTGCTAACAAAGAGGGAGCTGTCCATACCGCTACGCGGTTGTCCTTCTTTTTCAGGAAGGGGGGGGGGGAATGGGTAGTCAAAGTCTTTAAGTTTTTTATTAAGTAGTGCAAACGCGAAGAATTGTGCACAATGATTTGATCTATTTAAAAAGGAATTACATAAACCGAAGTTTCATTTGTGCTAAAGCGATTAGTGACGCTCCTGGGGTATCTGTGTGTGTTAAAAAAATATTGTGCAGTACAGTCACACGGCCTTTTTTAGTAAGGGCTTCATTATCACTCATCAAACCCAAACTGGCAAAGTAAACTCAGATGTAGAAGTGTATATCACCACGGAGGAAAAATCCTCAAATTTTAGTTTGTAAAAAACATAATTTTGTTCTATTAAATTTAAAAATGATTATAATATTGATTAAATGGTAAGTATGAAATACAAATCAAAAATCTCTCTTAATCAGCCTCAAGTCTTTGTAAATTTTCCAAACTAGATTACCATATATATGGTCTTCAAGTAAACCCTTGTGTCTGATTTTGGTGTTACGATGTTGTTAGGTTAGGTTTAATGTGAAACGCCTAAAATTGTCTCGATATTGCGTGTTCATCATGAAATGATGCGAGCGACTCGCTTACCTACCACTTTATATAAAAAGGCAAAGTACAAATATAAAAATGAGTTTAGGCTGCACGAGCTGTGCCGGAGCGGCGCTCCGGACCGCACCGGCTCCACTACACCACTGCTTTTATATATATATATATATATATATATATATATAAACTGTGAGATTATATATATATATCAAATCTCACAGTTTTGGTTGTTTCCATCATTATGAAATCACTTTTGTTGTCACGTAACGTAGTGAGGATCCGTGACATTTCAAAACAATGGCCAGTATGAGCAGCTCTGCGACATAACCAAAAGCCTGAGTCTGTCTTTATATATATATATCCCTTATACCCACAAGGTCAACTGCTTGCCAGTGCAGTTTACATGCTCCAGATGACGGCTTGCAGGTTTGGCATACTCAAAGTGCAAATTTTTCCAAACTTACGAGTGGCCATATATAGAATATGGCCACTCGCAAGTTTGGCGCACCCAAAGTCGTCGAACGAAATATAAGAATAAGAATATTATTTATTCCAAATATTTATAATATATTAACAATTTATTCATGGAATTACTATTTCCATTTTTTTTATTTCTATTTATTAGCGAATTTCCCATAGGGAAGAAGCTATTACCGTAGGTCTCATGGCGAGACTAAGCCCGGGACCATGTGTTTTTCTTCTTTAGGTGCCCAGAGTCCAAAAACAATAGTCGTTAAAATTTTTATATGTATATTTATGTATATATATATGTGTCTGTTAGCACGATAACTCTCGTAAAAATGGTCCAATCAAGACCAAATTTGGTAGAGACGTGTATTCCTACAAGTACTCGGACGAGTTCGTAAACCAGACATATCGGTCAATGGCAACGGGTAGTTTGGGGGGGTTTTGTACCCCAAAATGGGTTTTTTTGTGTTTTTTTATATGTAATTTAAAATTTTTTTAGATTTAATCTTTCACCATTAAAATCAGCTTAAAAAACTACACAATTAAGTTCCTTAAAGTTTTCCTCCATCTCCAACGGTTACCGAGATATTAAAAAATCTAAACACAGTACGTTGTATTGTGGGGCTCCAATGTTAATCTTATGGAGGATAGGGAAAAATTAATATTTCCCATATTAATCAATATTTTTGGATAAAACTTGATATTTAGCTTCATATGGTTGAGATCTATCCATTTATGCTTAAAAAACATAGTTTATGTGTTTATCATGGCAGCAAACCTGCATACTCTATTCCCATGTTAATCATATAGGGAATAGGCAAGCTCCTTTATTTATGGACCGATGTTGATAAAAGTTGGTATAAATGTTAATATAAAAATTATTTATGGTAGAAATGACTACTTTTAGTGTTCCTCACAGCAGCTAACCTGCACACTTTCCCATGTTAATCTTATGGAGAATAGGCAAATAATTCTCATGTTTATGGACACATTTCAATAAAACTTGTTATATATTATTATTATTATATTATTGATTTTGAAATTCGCTGAGTACGCAGGTCTGCTGCGACGGGGGTATTTTTTTATTTATAAGTTTCGGTGTGGCCACTCGCAAGTTTGAATTTTTCTAAGTCTCTATGTGGCCACACGAGAGTTTGGCGCACCTAAAGTCGTCGAGTGAAATATTCCCACGTTTCGGTTCGGCCAGAAATCTCTACTGATAATGGTCAGTGGACAAGATACATTTTGGCCAGAATATATTCCTTAACAGATGGACGAGGGCTCGCTTTCCCTTACCATTCAGATGCAAAACCATGCCCGGTGTAGCATGGTCTGTAAAGTTTTAAAAGGGACACGAAGCTTCCCGGTGAAAAGGATTTCAACATGATTTTGATTCACTGATTTGTCACTGTATTGATTGAAAATAGTCAGCTAACCAAACAATTAAATTACCAACCAGTGTATCTACGTACCATATGATTCCAATTAACTCTTTCTTTGCCAGACAAATGAAAAAGAAGTCAAAATTGAAATTAGACTGATGAAAAATAAGAGATCAGCCGGAACAGATAATATTTCTCCCAGATTATTAAAAGAAATAGGTCATCTAATATAAACACACGTATTATAAAATAATTTTCCGAGACTTGGCAGTTTCCTGACTCATTAAAATTATCTGTAGTTAGGCCTATCTCTAAAAATTGAGATGCTCGGGTATGTGAAAACTTTAAGTAAATATCTGTTGTGTCAACCCTGTCCAAACTACTTTGAAAGATTGTATCTAAGAAGATTGTTGGCGTTCCTGACAAGAAATAAAATAATATCAAGTAAACAATGTGGTTTTGTAAAAAGTAAGTCGACCAGGATGCTACCATATATAACAAATAGTAAAGTAAAAACTTATAATCCGTTCCTCTCTGATGCTACATACTGCTTGGTAACAAGTGTAGTAAGAGCACTGACAGGGGGAAAAATGTTTGTATTAACTTCCCTGTGGGAAATAGGTTTATTAGATCAGGGATATGTCTAAAGTGAATGCTTTCAGTTCATCGAAACAGCCGTTCTTATACTTTTATATTTTAAATTCAATACAATAGCTCTGGTGGTTTCTATACCAGGTTTCTAAACCTGTTACATGTTTTCCATCTTAAAAATCACCAACACCCCCAGAGCTAAGACATATCCATGTGAAAAAGCTTTTGGGATTTTCTTTGACTTAACCAAAGTATTGGATACATGAATCACTCCTTTGTTCATTGAAAAGCTACTGCATTTGGCTTACCTCTTACTTGACCAACAGATGTCGATTTGTAGAGATGAAAGCCGTAGATAGTTTTACAGCTGCTTGCGACCTAACATCTCTTCTATAAGCACCATTGTAAGTGGAGGGCCTTAGGCCCCTTTCACACGATCCGGCGTGCGCCGTACGGCGTACGCCGGATCCGGCGTTGGGCTATGGGAGTATATCAGTCCTTTCACACGACGTCCGGCGCGCGCCGTACGGCGTAGACGCCGGTCCGGCGCTGAGATTCCCGCCGGATCCCCCTACGCCGCACATGCGGCGGCCACGCCGGACGACTTGGTGAAGGGCTATTGGTTCTTATGGGTGTATTCACACGGTCCGGCGAGCGCCGCATGTTTCGTCAGTCTGCGAGCTGCCACTGGAGAGTGAAGAGCCCATGTCCTCATGTTAGTTTCTTGCTTTTTCAATTTATCTTTCAGTTTTTCATGAAGTTCATCAAATGTTTTAATCGTCATGCGGAAATAAGAAAAAAAATTTTTCCTCACTTTCACGCAATGAGTTAAATAAAACTGAGAAGGACCCAGATGTTTGTCGATCTTGAGCCAGTGGATGAATCCAAAACCTCCTGTTCCTTCTTCTTTTCGCCGTCTCCACAGCAAGTACATCGCAACACTTTCTTCTCTCGTGAAGTTAACATCTCGATAGCTGATCCACAACTGGACAGACAAAATACAGGAGCGCCGTGCGGCGCGCGCCGGACCGTGTGTAAGGGCCCCTTTCACACGATCCGGCGTGCGCCGGACGCCGCGTCTGACCGCGCCGTCCGGCGCTCGCCGGATCGTGTGAAAGGGGCCTTAGAGGTGCTGTTTCTTCTCTTTGTCAACGACCTTCCATTAGTCGTTCAAAGGGGGGAAAATCTGTCTTTTCTCTGACTACACCTCGCTTACTGTCCGAACCGTCCCGTACTTGACAAAAGTTTCTTTACCAGAGCCAGTTGCCTGTTGCAGTGGTTTAAAGAAAATCTTCTCAAAATCAATTCGGCAAAAACCCAAATTGTTGATTTTTCCATTATATTCAATGAAAACAAAGAAAATTATTTCATTTTAGATGACTCTGAACTTGAAACCGCTGCACAGGTAAAGTTTTCAAGTTTTTTCTGGACGAAAATTTTAGTTACCATCCCTATGTCGATACTGTCTGTAGAAAAATTATTTTAGGATTTTTTTTCTTCAGCAATTGACCGAATTTTTTAATAAAACAATTATTGTCGTTAAGATTCCCAGATGGAAGGGAAACCACGGCCAATTCAAGACGTTTGACTAATGTGCGTGTTTGTGTGTGTGTATGTGTGTGTTTGTGTGTGTGTGTGTGTGTGTGTGTGTGTGTGTGTGTGTGTGTGTGTGTGTGTGTGTGTGTGTGTGTGTGTGTGTGTGTGTGTGTGTGTGTGTGGGTGTAGGTGGGGGGAAAACTGGGGCTGCTTGTGGGAATGTTGGTGTTATGAACGGTGGGAATTTTTAGTGGTGTCGAGTGGGGAAATTTAGTTTGTTTTTTGACCCGGAGACACTGCTCCTAAAGCTTTATTTAACTTTATTTTTACAAAGCAGATAGTTTGAAACTTTTGAAAGTTGCTTATGTTCATAACTTTCTTTTTTTTATTTTTGAATTTATTAAATACATGAGTAAATAACTTCTATATCAAACTTTTTTGTTTAATCACATCGGTATAATTCACCGTGAGTTTTTAATAACGGGGTTTATATATAAGTTTATTTGTTATGTAGGCATATAATGAAAATATTTATTCAAGACAAGTACTAGGCTATTAACGTATATTTGTCTTAAATTAGCATTTTAAACGATTTGGAAGAAAAAGGTTATTAAAAAAATGAATGATGGTAAGTTGTTTAAAATATTAGTAGGCTTGTTGATGGTCTATGTATTTTGTTTATTAGAGCTTGGGTCAGGTTAACCCTTTACATAGTAGCCTACTGTATTTTGCACCAAAATAGGATTGACATTTGACGTTTTAAAACTCAATCAGACGAAATTTGTTCAAATACACACACACACACACATATATATATACATACACACACACATAAGTATAACCTGACATAGATTGATTCATATGCTATAAATCAATAATTAAAGACACATCGATCCGCTGAACATGAACTTATGTGTTTTCGTTAGGTTCTGGGTAATCTGCAGGGGGTCTCTTAGGGTGGATGGTCGCGGCGGGAAGTTTCAGCCGAAAAAGTGGTGGCGCGGCATGAGGTTTTATTAGACCTGTTACATTTATTAGCACTGAATAAAAGTGAAAGTGTTCTACTCTCCCCTATTATTGAGGCCTGTGTCTCTGTAGCTGAGAGTTTTTCGTTTTGTAAACATCACTGGTTGCTTTCTACTTGCTTAGTTACTTTATTGAAAATTGAAGAATTGATTTAAAATATTTTAAAATGTTTTATTTTAGGGCGTTTGAACATAAAACACGTTTCTAACTATATTTACTCCATGTTGGAATGTTTTATTGAAAATAAAAAAAAATTTTCTCTTGAGGTGTGTTTTGAGTTTTCACCCTTACTCCTCAAAAGTTCTCAAATAATGACGTTTTAAAACATTGTTACTACTTAAAGGGTTAAAGTGCATTCTAACCTTTAGGCCCTATTTACATAATATGTTGACCTTGTCGGTAAATATAAGTGTTCTTTTTAAACTGCATACAAAATAATTATTTTAGTGGTATTAGAGCTTGGTGTTCTACTTCTTGTCGTGATTAAAATTAATTGATTCAAAGTACTAACCCTTTTTAAACTTTCTGTTTTCATTACAGTTTGCATTTAACATATTTATGTTTGCAGGACAGGTTGATTCAATCTCACCAAATCTACAAAAGTGGCAGAAAGCAGAAACAGACAGTGGAACAGTATATTACATAAAGTAAGATCTTTATTATCTTTTAAATAAATACAATTAAGTACAGTAGAACCTCAATAAATTGAATCCCATGGGGAACGGGTGAATTTCAAATTATCGAGTATTTTCAGTAATAGAGGTTTGATTTACAAAAACTGTATTCAGTGAAAACAATAAATATCAGGACAATTGATCACATTTTAAGATATGGTGTTTTATACTTTGCACATAAAAAATTACTAACTTATGATGTCCCTAATGATAAATATTGCAATTTTATGCACAGTAATATGTAGGCCCCCTATATAAAATTAAGTAGGACAGTAGTTAGATTTAATTTTGACACTTTAAGGAGTACCGTATTTTGCATCAAAATAGTATTGACGTTTTAAAACGTCTTTTTATGTTTACGCAAAAAGAAGTAGTTAACCTTTAAAACATCATTTGACAAAATTTGCATAGATATATTTATATACATTTTTATATAATTATAACATGATTCAGATTGATTCTTAAGTCATAAATCAATAATTAAAGTGATTTAGTTATGCGGTTCATCATCGGTTTATCTTAGTTCATCCTCGAAAATTGCAGAGGTCATCCAGGCTTTTTTGTTCGCGGCGTAATTCACTGGAATTTTTTTTATGTTCTCAAAACATCTAGGCTTAGCACTTTTACCTATAACCAAAAGCTTCTTTTTTTCAGTACCGGTCATGTTCGCACACACCAAAACAGTCAATCTAACTTTGGACAGTTTTCCGCCGACACATTTTTCATTTTTAAATTAGAGCGTCTTATCTGGGGTTAGTTTGTAAAACAATCCTGATTCATCAGCATTAAAAATGTCTTCATCTTTGTAGGGTTCTCTCACAACTGGCCATGTTTCGGTCAACCAATCATTCGTGACACTCGGATCAACGGATTTTGCCTCACCGCAAATCTTTACAAACGAAATTGAATGTCTAGCCTTGAAGCGATCTATCCAGCTGTTGGAACAAGTGAAGTCGACTCCAAACATCTGTCCAAACTCCGTAGCTTTCACCTTCAAAAGTGGATCACTCACAGGGATATTGGCACTGCGACATTGCTTAAACCATGTTAGCAGAGCAACATCGATATCTGTGTGTTCACATCCCCTTAATCGTTTCACATTTTCTCCATCTTCTTTAAACGCTTTCAAAATCTTCTCCTTGTTTTATAAAATCGAACCAACAGTTGAATTCACCAAGCCGAACTCGCCACACACGTCTGCTATCTTGCGCCCCTCCTCGCACGCTCTTATAACTCGCACTTTATCTTTAATCGGCAAAACTTTTCGTTTAACACCTGCCATTATTTTTCAATCCTGTATTCGTTCATAAAAATAATGAAAAACAAACTGTTAAAGATGTACACTCAACTAACGATAGCTGCACGAACTGTAGGTATGCACGGTATCACAGAGTTTTGACGCGATGTGAGACGAGGCGAGATGCCACTGACATTGACCTTGATGACGGCGACAACTGATGTAGGGTAGTGTGTGGGGGGTAGGTAGGTTGGAAGGGGGGAGGGGTAGGGGAGGTTGGCGGCCAGACATCAATAAAATGCCGTTTCTAAAAATAGAATGGGGTATCTAGCTAAACAATAGCCGCGGCTCTCACTTTGCACCGCCGACCGAACTCTCTCTCTTCTGAATACTATACGTTGCCTTCCTGGCCCGATTATCTTGACGTTATAAACGAGGTCTTGGAAACTACTGACGATATATCCGAGGTTAATTACTATGTAAATACCTATAGTTTGGCGGGACCTAAATATAAATGACGTTATATCCGAGGTGACGTTATGGCCGAGGCCGCAATAACCGAGTTTCACTGTATTAAGTATAAACAAAAAAAAGCATAAAACATGCCCCCCTCCTTATAACCACTAATCACAGAAGCAAAACAGGTGTTCATTGTAATCCCAATTAAGCCTACAAATGCCGTCAACTTCTACCCAAGCCGGCCACCGTTTATTTAAGGTGGGCCCCCACTCCGCTATACCACACATTTACAAGCCAAATTGGGATTGCTCATGGTGGGGATTCGAACCCTAGCACTTCCGAATGGCTAGAACGTTGCACTCGTTAGCGCAGTGCTTTAGCCAGTTCAGCCACCAGTTCTTAGGAGTAGAAAGCGTTTACTTGGTTATAAGACATGTCTGGTGGCAGTCTAGTGCACTTCGTGAGCAGGCTTGGTTGCTTGCCCCCAGAGGGCAACACGGTCACGAAGGCGCTAGTGTCAAAACAAGTTCACTAAATTGACGACAGATGCCTCCACCTGCCACTTGTTACTGAATTTGTAAATGGGTCATGAATTATGACTTTGCCAGTTCTAGGGTTAAGAACTATTGACGGTCTTCGACCGTCAATAGATTAAGTTAGTAATGCTCATATTTGTAATTTCAGTCATGCCTCCAAAAGAACAGCTTGGGATCATCCAAAGTATAGAATAGCTATGGAGATGATTGAAGAATGCAATAACATTAAATATGCAGCTTATCGAACTGCTGCTAAACTCAACATATTGCAGAAGACATTGAGCTGTAAGTGTACCTTGAATATATTGACATGGATATGTCTTACCCTTCAGGGGTTTTGGCGATTTTTAAGATGGAAAATACGTAACAGGTTTCCATAGAAACCACCAGAGCTATTGCATTGAATTTTTAATATAAATGAATAAGAACAGCTGTTTAGATGAAGTAAAAAAAAATACCTTTAGACATATCTATGATCTAACCTATTTCCAACAGGCAAGTAAATACAAACATTTTTTCAGAATTTTCTTTTCTTGTATAATTATTTTTTGTTTTTGGTTTTTTAATGAAAGACCAATCGGTGCACATTAAACAATATTTCCCTGAACTGGTGTACCAGAACAGCCATCCCTGATCTCTACATCCTTGGCTACTTTTATAAATACTTTACTAGTTAATTTTTTGTACTTTTGTAATTTATGTTACTTATAGTTTAAATTAAGAACAAGGTACATAACCCGATTTAATTTAGCTATTTGTTTATAGTAGGGAAGTATAACATTTCCCTGTGTGTGTTTAACATTTTATCTGTGTTTTATTTTCACAACATTTAAGTAGAATTGTTGAGAGTATAAGTATAATTAAAAGTATAGTATAGAGATGTACACCTTTCCTGGTGTGTATGTCCAATTCTACTTGTATGCTTTTTTATGTTGTATATTTTCTAAGCCTGTGATATATTTTAACACCAAGGTGTTCTAAAGGGAACTATCTACCTAAATCCCTGTCTTGTTACTACTTACCGTAAACCTTTTGATGATGTACGCCCGGGCATCAAAATTCTGGGGCAAATGCCCAGAGCATATTTAAGTCCATAATGCCCAAAATCCATAAGCGCCCAGGCGTTTATTTAGTTAAAGCCAGTCAACCAAATTAATGGAAATGAATATTAAGACCATTCTTCTTAGTAACTTTTAAATACCTTATTTTACATATTTACATACAAGCCTATAATAAAATAAATAATTACTACACCTGTACAATATGTTATTTTAATGGTAGGAAGACTCTCACTTGTCTACTAGGGAAATAATATAGATTGAATTATTCATTATTTACCTTATGCATATATTTATGACTTCCAGGAGTAGAAGCCTTCTTAAATAGCAATTAGTAAAATAAATATTATTTAACAAATTTCCAATATAATGTTTATTCAAAACACCACATTGAAAATATAACTAGTTTTTTTAATGGTTTGAGTAGTTTGTCAACTTGTCTCTTGACAATGACCTGGTTAAAAAAATATGTATAACTAATCAGATGTTTTATTGTTTATTTAAAGTATTAACCCTTACCGGGTGGCTGACTAGATTTCTCGCAGCACAGTAGGGTCACACAGCGTGGAAACTGAGTTTTTTCACTTTCAGTCCTTTTGTCACATTTACTGCGCTGTAGTTCGCGAAACAACCGATAGAGTGCATGGTAATGTTGCTTTAACCTCTATGAACTCACAAAACCAATATGGCGGCTTTGTTGGATTTTCTAGTGACTGAAAATAGATGTTATGCGACTTTGGCCAGTATTCTAGCGCTCCCGAACTGCTACTTATGCTTATATACTTGAGGCTTTACGGCCAACTGACATCCATTGACGTGTGTTTATGTGTGTTGTGTTTGAGATGTAAACAGATAATGTAGTGTGAATGTTTGTGAATCTAAATACTAAAATAAAAAGTGAAACATGGCTCATCCAGACGAGCCGGAATTTGATGAATTCGTTGAATTTGATGAATTGAATACTTATGACTGTTTCGAGGCGTATCATACGATGCAAAACTATGTTTAGTGGTAATTTATGTAATATCTTTTAATTTTATTTACATGTTTCTTCTCAATGTTTTCATGTTTAAAATCAGTAATTTTTCATTTATATGACCATTTATGTAAGCCGACAAGTTTTATTTCAAGCGCTCAGAATTTTTGGCAAAATAACTTTTTTAGAGACCTGAAAAATAGTGTTAAAATGTTCAATAGATAAAAATAAAGCATATTTCTGTTTTCTACTTTATTCAAGTTACCTAAAACCAAAAAGAACATTGGGGAAATATAATTTTGATTTTATCAACCTAAATGAGCAGGGAGTGTGATTTTCAGTAGCGCTTTAAGGGTTGAAAAATGGAATCTTGGAGTCTTTGATAATCTATCTGAGTATTTATTTACTAGAGTATTATAGTGAGTTAAAATAGACCCCTCCCTTACAATGTTAATTTTACAAACACAACTAACTACTAAAGTCAGTAAAAGAATAAATACCCCCGTCGCAGCAGACCTGCGTACTCAGCGAATTTCCAAATCAATAATATAATAATAGTATATTAATATCAATAATATACAAGTATTATAGCCTATATGACAAGTTTTATAAAAATCTGTCCATAAACATGTGAATCATTTGCCTATTCTCCATAAGATTAACATGGGAAAGAGTGTGCATGTTTGCTGCTGTGAGGAACACTGAAATTAGGCATTTCTACCATAAATAATTTTTATCTTAACATTCATACCAACTTTCATCAACATCTGTCCATAAATAAAGGAGTTTGCCTATTCCCTATATGATTATTATGGGAAAAGAGTATGCAGGTTTGCTGCCATGATAAACACATAAACTATGATTTTTAAGCATAAATGGATAGATCTCAACCAGATGAAGCTAAATATCAAGTTTTATCCAAAAATATTCATTAATATGGGAAATATTAATTTTTCCCTATCCTCCATAAGATTAACATTGGAGCCCCAAAATACAACGTACTGTGTTTAGATTTTTTAATATCTCGGTAACCGTTGGAGATAGAGAAAAACTTTAAGGAACTTAAATGTGTAGTTCTTTAAGCTGATTCCAATGGTGAAATATAAAATTAGAAATTTTTAAAAATTACATGTGAAAAACGCAAAATACCCCATTTTG
The DNA here is from genome assembly GCA_023375725.1 of Nephotettix cincticeps. Lineage (NCBI taxonomy): Eukaryota > Metazoa > Arthropoda > Insecta > Hemiptera > Cicadellidae > Nephotettix > Nephotettix cincticeps. The sequence continues at coordinate 100,357,385 of CM041786.1, read as the reverse complement.
GGGTACAAAACCCCCCCAAACTACCCGTTCCCATTGACCAATATGTCTGGTTTACGAATTCGTCCGAGCATTTGTAGGAATACACGTCTCTACCAAATTTGGTCTTGATCGGACCATTTTTACGAGAGTTATCGTGTTCATAGACACACACACACACACACACACACACACACACACACACACACACACACACACACATATATATATAAATTTTAACGGACTATTGTTTTTGGACACTGGGCACCTAAAGAAGAAAAAATAACATGGTCCCGGGCTTAAGTCTCACCATGAGACCTACGGTAATAGCTTCTTCCGTATGGGAAATTGGCTAAAAAATGAACTATAATAATTAAAACATTATACTTATACTTTTAACTGAAATGGCGACCTACCCAGGTAGGTATTTTAAGCCAAGTATGAATGAGGAATGAATGTAGGATGATTGTGGCGCGATCTTGTAGTCTTGTTACTGACTAAGGCTGACATGTTCCTTAGACAGGACTGTTAATTAATAGCCCAACAGCCGATGGCAACTAATGGACCTACAGTTTAACAAGGAATTTGAACCACAGCCTCTGAATTACGAATTGGTCTAATTATGAGGATGGTCTTTGTGGATTGAATAGTGTGGACGTTAATCCACACAAGAGAACACTACATTCACCGACCATTTCTCATAACTATCCACAATTCGTGACCTCCAAGTAGCTGAATTACAGGACGTCGCCACCATCCCAGTCTATTAAATCTATTAAATATAATAGACTAGTTAAAACGGCCTAAACTAAATTTTTTATAAACGCCTAGTTTTTGGGCGCATAAAATCACTTTAGGCTAATGCCTGGGCATAATAAATAAAAAATAATTAATGGTTAGTAAAAATACCTTTATTTTTTAAGCGTTCCTCAGTTACAAAACTGGTTTTTGGAACAACTCAAGTCAACAAAGAACAGAAATAAAACAAATAATGTGTACTGACAAAGACCTCAACAATAACAAATAATCTATAATATTATAAAGAAGAGGGGGTTTCTGTATCTTTGTTTGTGGGTTTGTTTGTGGGTTTGTTGTGGCAAGTGAATGCGAAAAATACTGAACCGACCGGTTTGAAATTTTAGGCAAAGGTAGATCTTAAACTCATGCAACACATAGGCATACTCATTTCCTTAAAATCCTCTCGGGCTACGCCCTGTGATCGTCCTAAGTTTCAATGTTTACATTTTTGGAGAATGAAAACATAAAATTACTTGAATGTCAACAGCTGTGAATACTAAAATTTGACAGTTCGAGAAGAAGGAGAAGAAGAAGAAAGAGCTGCCGTGACCGTCCTAGGTTTCAATGTTTACATTTTCTAATGACAACATCTGTTTGCACTATATTTTGACAGTTCGGGAAGAAGAAGAAATAAAGTTGATTTTTCAGATAAACTGCTAGATCGAAATTAGTGAATTATTTGAAATAGCGGAATGGTAGATTTTAAGTTTTTTTCTGACGACTGTCTATTACATTAATCCTTATCCTCTCCCAATATTTGACATATGTTACTTTGAAATGTAGTAGACACTCCTGTTTTGTCATTTTGTAAACAATGAAGAATTAATTAACAATACCTTAAATATATCAGTAGAGTCTACACCTTTCAGCCTTTTTAGCCTGTGCGAAGAACGGGTACTTTGGCTAGTTTTAAAATAAGAATCATTTGCAAATAAATTGAAATAAAAAACATTGCAATTTTAACTTTGAGGAACGGGCGAAAAAAGTATGTCCCAAAAATGCAACCCAGTTTTTTGTTAATGTCTCACAAAACTGCACACTCCAAATAATGGTGTTTTTGCAAAGGATTGGTAAAAATATTATATATTCCTTATTTTTCACACTAGCAACATGATTTTTTCATTAGATTATCAGAAATTTATTTATCTATACTAATATTCAAGTAGAAATTAACAATTACAAAAAAATTTAAAAAATTTATAGTTTTTATAATTTTTTATATAAATATACATATTCAACGCAATAAAAAAAAAATGGGAAACATGTTTTTTAGATCTAAATATCATTAGTGATATGTGTTAAAAGTTTCAATAAATTTGGTGAAATATTTATAAAATTATAGTTATTTTGTGTTATAGGTTGTTTTGCAGGTATAAATATTGATATTTGTACATTCATGCATTTTTATACTATACATTTATCATTATTTACATTATATACATTATTGGCATAGATATGTCTTAGCTCTGGGGGGAGTGTTAGTAATTTGCGTGAACAAAAATCGAAACAGTGACGTCATTTGGCTAGTGACATCATAGATTGGTTATAAGAGCAGCTGTTTAAATGAACTGTAAACATTCCTTTTAGACATCTCCATGATCTAACTGTACATTTATAAACCATAAAACAATTACTGTTACCTCAATGCACTGTGAGTAGTGACAACCTTTAGTGTGCGTTAACAATTGCGCATCACGTTTCATCATCGGCGCCGAGCAGCTGACAGCTGCACACGCTTTATAACTCCATATGAAATATATTAATTGCAAAAAAAACGTTTATGGTTAAGAATATCATTGTACTGTACTTAAACATTAATATAAAAATAGTTATGGATTGAAATACACTTATAGAATTAAAATAACAAGTAGTAAAGTTTGCCGTCCAGATATCGACCGCCTGGTGTTTCTTGCTAGTGAAAGCGACCATTTATAAATCAACTGCCAGGTTTTTTCCCACATAAAACCTACCGTCCAGATATCGACCGCCTGGTCCTCATAGAATTTAAAAAACATTGAAAAAAGGTGATATAGCCAACCCTAAATTAGCTAAACATGCCAGGAATAATGATCACAAGTTTAAATGGGAAGAAACAACAATTTTACATGGGGAATCATGTACTCGAAAAACCAAATTTTTAGAAGCAGCTCTCATAAAAATTAATAAAGACACATCAGTCAAAGCAGCATTGAAGTCAGGTCTAATTGGTTCCATTTTTTAAATAAACCCTTTTCAGCTAAAATTTCAACACACAAAATAAGTACCCACATTTTCAGACAAACCTGCCAGCTCACACCATATGATGCTACGCTGCAGGCGCCCATAGAGATTCTTGGAGGAAGTATTGACCAGTCGGGAGAGGAGGCATTTATGTCTCACTTTCGACCCATGTGTTTGTTACCTTGTTCCAGGCCAGCTAGCTTGGAGGCACAGTGTAGTGTCATTGTTTTTCACATTTTATATTTTTAATTGCAACAGCTTTATGTGTGTTTACAGGGTGTCCAGTGACCGGGAAAATGGGAATTGTATGGGAATTTTATTTTGACAGGAATTATGTGAGAAATGTACGTGAATCTTAAATAAATACGGGTTTTGTACGGGAAATAGGGAAACTGCTATTTTTTAAATAATAATATTGCTAAAGATCGCTATCGCTAACTATAAAATATCTTTAAATGAATTATCGGTTTTGAATTAAATGAATTTATTGAATTAAAGGTTAGAAGCGATACATTGTTGTACAAGCTCCCTAATCGAGATTTGACAGAATGTTTGTGATGAGGCAAACAGGATGAGAGTGGACTGGACTGACTGAATGGCTAGTGCAATTTTCGGGCTCTTCCGCGGAAGCTCATGACTCTGAGTAACGCGACGAAGTACAAGTGACTTACAGATTTTACCCAAAACTGAAACCGCCGTGAACCTAGCTTTAACTGTCACTAACGAACCTAGCCCCGTGACTGACGAAATTGGATTTTACCACTCGCCGTTAAAGTGGAATCCGTTGTTAGATATTAACTGACCAAATTTGACCAGTTACAACCTTGAAATCTCTCGTTAAGAAACTATGAAAAGAAGAAGAATAATTGACAGCGTTTGTTTATTGTTGAGTCAGAACTCGTTTGCCCGACGCTGATGTAAATTATTCATTTGTGGTTTTACTATTAAAATAATTCATTTGTATCTCCAACTCATGATGGTGACGTAAATTTTTTAATTTGCTTTATTAGGCTTTTAAAATTATTCAACAGGATTTTATCAACGTTCTATTTTGTTTACGATTATTATGTTTTTTCAGGCACAAAGCAAACATTAAATTAATTTAATCTATTATAATAGTTAATTATAATAGCAATTGCAAAACAGGGATTACTTTGTCGACAGCTGTTATTATTCCTATGCCGATAAAATACAGTAGTGAAGTACAGTAGTTTATGTCTTTACGTCTTGAATTTATTTTGATCATAAATCCAATACTATAATACGAGCAAGGTTTGTATATATATATATATATATTTGCACACGGATCTCGAAAACGGCGCCGAGGATTTTCTTTAAATTTTGGAAATAACTAATTTCCGAGTAGAAAATAAGTTCTAGATAGGTCTAATGTCCAGGAAAATTCGTGTTTTCTTGTAATATTAAGTTTAAATCCAATACTATAATACGAGCAAGGTTTGTATATATATATATATATATTTGCACACGGATCTCGAAAACGGCGCCGAGGATTTTCTTTAAATTTTGGAAATAACTAATTTCCGAGTAGAAAATAAGTTCTAGATAGGTCTAATGTCCAGGAAAATTCGTGTTTTCTTGTAATATTAAGTTTAAAATCTAAAAATTTAACATTACGCTTATGGAGAATCAAATGTAAATTTGCACACGGATCTCGAAAACGGCGCCGAGGATTTTCTTTAAATTTTGGAAATAACTAATTTCCGAGTAGAAAATAAGTTCTAGATAGGTCTAATGTCCAGGAAAATTCGTGTTTTCTTGTAATATTAAGTTTAAAATCTAAAAATTTAACATTACGCTTATGGAGAATCAAATGTAAACAATGCAAACCAAAACAGCTGTTTATAAACGTTTGACAGTTCTTGATTGAAGACGGCAAAGAACAATATGTGAATAGAGGTTTTTCATAAATATTTATTTTATGTATGTAATAAATGTAAAATTATCAGGTTACTAAACAATTTGTAAAAACTTAAGGATAACATAGCTGTGCGAAATAAAAGCAGAAAAAGTATTTCCAAAATCTTCCGTGTTTTGATAGAAAACGTATCTGTTGTATTGCTTGAAGCCACTGTAACAAACTAATTAATTGATGTAAATTAAATCTCTCTTTTGCTTTTCAATCCTCATTCCGTTTATAAAAAAAATCAGTTGATCACAGGCTAATAATAACGGTATGGGTAATTAAACAGTAAATGATCGGCTTTGGCTTTTGGAAAAGACGTTAAACGACATCGTTCAATTGACTAACCTCGTAGCCGAGTTGTAGCATGTCGGCCTCAAGAACTATAGGCCGCGAGTTCCATCCACATAAATGTTTTCATTGAGTAATAAATGTGTTTAAATTTTATAATTAATTTTTATAATAAATGTCTTATTCTAAACGAGCAAAGCTCGGTCACCAGGTACTTGTTTATTTAAACGGGGATCTGTAATTATTGAACAGTGTAGTGTTTTTAACTCTACTCATCTCTAGAAAAGTGCTACTTATGTAAACAAACAAATAAGTTAAGTTTCTGCTGCTTTTATGTCACATTAACCATAACGTGGGCTTTCGTGTCCTGTGTCAGTTTTTTCTTCCAGTTTTGATTTGCAATGATTAGATTAGCGGTTTTATCTATTTAAGTGATGTTCAAACCATGAATATTGGAACTCATTTTCCACTTTTCACATGTTAAAATGTGGGAAAAAGTGAGTGAAAGTTGTGAAAAAAATGGGATATGTACGGGAATTTGGGACAGCCCATTCGTTGGACACCCTGGTTTACTTTTTTCCCCGATAGACTGCAAGTCTCCTCAGAGGAAGTAGCGACCACACGGACGGATACGGGAGCACTGGTTCTTAATTCCATGCGATGTGTTTGTTACCATGTTCCTGACCAACTAGCTTGGAAGCAGAGTGTAATGTCAATGTACATGTTACACATGTACATGTACATGATTTAATATTATTCTTAGCAGACATAATTTCATCTGTGAGACTGGTCTAAAATTCAGATTATTTTCAAACTCTCAGGCTTTTGGTGCTAAAATAATTTGTTTCAGCATCCCTTGCTTCGTAACCTTTCCCCAGTATTTATTCACTTTATCTACATATAATTCCTCAGGGATGTGTCCTGTATTTTTTCCTGAGACTGCATCACATTCTTTTATACATTGCCACATTTCCTTTACTCTCTTACTTTCTGCAAGAGTATCAGATATTGAATTTTTTTTCTCTGCTAGATCAACACATTCAGTTCGTTTCTCACGCTTTTGTGTTGCCACCAATCCTCACTGTCCCAGGATTTCCATTATTTTTTCCTTAAACTATTTTTAATCCTAATTTTATCAATAATATCAGAGCTTTTCAATGATTTTTGTCTTGTAACTCTTTCACTAACAGTTGGAGCTTACTTGTCATAAACTTTTGTTATGCTTGATGTAATATACGTCTCCACATCATCCACAATATTCAATTGTATAGCATAGTTCCAATTGAATTTAGCAATCTCTGCAACAGCTTGTTCTGGGTTAAATTTCGACAGATCTATCCGTTACAGTTTTATGTGTTTTCCTTTTCTTTTTACAAATAATAATACAGTATACTAGCTTGTGGTCCATCTTCTTTGCCCCTCTATGGTCCTTGATGTCTGATACATCAATAACTGGCTGGGTGGTGTAGTGGTTATAACACCCGCCTTCAAATCTGAAGTTCGCTGGATCGAATCCTGCAAGGGTTGAATCTGGACCCAGTCATCATTTGTCATTGGGCTATTAATTAATGATGCTTCCTCATAACAACAGGTCAATGTTAGGTAGTAACAAGACCAGGGTTTGGACCGTTCTTCATCAAAACGTAAAAAAATGCCTCTGGCCCTCTGGCGTAGAAATACACAAAATAAAATAACACCGGTCCTCTCAATCTCCGCCTACCTGTCCACAATAATGTGGCCAAGGAGGTTGTTGACGTTGTTGGAGGTTGTAGTTTATTAAGTAATGACTTGGATTCATTAGTTTCTTTCAAGAGTCGGCGTAGGCATATACCCATTTTTAAACAACCAGCCCACATCACTAGATTAGTATTGAAGTAATAGCCCAATAACAAATTATAGCTGGACCTCTGGTTTATGAGACGATCACGTCACCACTGAACCACCTGACTTTGAATTAATGCTGATTGTATCTGTTCAGTGGATCACGTGCAGCTCACTACAATTGCTGGGGTGTTTCACCGCCACCACATACAAGTTACCGAAAACGGCCTCACTCTTGAGTGTTCTGAGTTGGAAGCAATACTCAATGATATCTTCTTTGCTGCTTCCAAGGAAACTACTCGCCACCATTTCCAGGTTGAAGTCTCCACACAACTTACCCTACACTTTTTACTCAATGTCTTCGACAGGTATGTACACATACAATTGGAAGTCTATGATTTATAGTACATATACTTGGATATTAGTAAGAGAAGAGACTTTTCAGAGAGCTATTTAAACATCAGGATTCATTAGAAAAAATCATATAAGGTGTTATTTAAATTTGGCCAACTGCTACACAACACACTAGATACAATCCCAAGCTTAACAAGTTTGTGAAATCGCCACCAGACTTTGTCGCCATGTGTTGTGACAACAGTAAACCGCAATCAAAGAAGTTTTCTTTGTATGTTGTCACAACAGAAAACCACGCTGAAGTATAAAAGGGCTGTGAATACAAAAATGGGTTTTTTGTGTTTTCCCATGTAATTTTTAAAAATTTCAAATTTTATCTTTCACCAATAGATTCAGCTTAAAAAACTACACAATTTAGTTCCTTAAAGTTTTTCTCTATCTCCAACAGTTACTGAGATATTAAAAAATCTAAACTCAGTACATTGTATTTTGGGGCTCCAATGTTAATCTTATGGAGGATAGGGAAATAACGCTCATATTTATTGACAGATAATGAAAATACCCCTGTCGCAGCAGACCTGCGTACTCAGGGAATTTCCAAATCAATAATACAATAATAATAATATATAACAAGTTTTATTAAAATCTGTCTATAAACATGAGAAAAAGGGTGCACGTATGCTGCTGTGAGGAACATTGAAAGTAGGCATTTATACCATAAACAATTTTTATTTTTAACATATACCAATTTTCATCAACATCTGTCCATAAATAAAGGAGTTTGCCTATTCCCCGTATGATTAACATGGTAAAAGAGTATGCAGGTTTGCTGCCATGATAAACACATAAACTATGATTTTTAAGCATAAATGGTTAGATCTTAACGACATGAAGGTAGATTTTTTAGATTTAGATTATTGAAATGGCAACCTACCCAGGTAGGTATTTTAAGCCAAGTATGAATGAGAAATGAGTGTAGGATGATTGTGGCGCGATCTTGTGGTCTTGTTAATGACTAAGGCTGACATGTTCCTTAGACAGGACTGTTAATTAATAGCCCAACAGCCGATGGTAACTAAGGGACCTACAATTTAACGTGGAATCCGAACCACGGCCTTCTGAATTACGAATTGGTGTAATCATGAGGATGACCTTTGCGGATTAACGTAGTATTCAATAGTGCGGACGTTATTCCACACAAGAGAACACCACACCCAACGACCATCGCTCATAACTATCCACAATTCGTGACCTCCAATTAGCTGGATTACAGGATGACGCCACCATCATCCTACACTCATTTCTCATTCATACTTTGCTTAAAATACCTACCTGGGTAGGTAAATACCAAGTTTAATCCAAAAATATTGATTGGTATGGGAAATATTAGTTTTTCTTTATCCTCCATAAGATTCAGTTGTTATCAGTCAGTCGATAGGAGCGGTCACTTTATCGCTCCGACCGGTCTTAACCTAGTTTGTGCCTCTACCTGCCTAGTGCTAATGTGACATTGTGTAGTATTGTTTTAAGTATTTCTTCGCTTGGTTTTTTCAACTAGTCACCATGCCTGAAAAGTGTGGTAAATGTGATAAGGTTTTAAGTGAAAGTGATATTATGGGAAAATGTGTTGACTGCAAGTTGAGCTTCCACGCCACGTGCAAGCGAGCTGGATCTATGCAGAGAAACTCAAAATGCGCTTATTATAGATCTAAATTAAATCAAAGTCAAAATAATCCAAAAGTTTTCTGGAAATAAGTAAATGAGTTGACTGGGAGAAATAGTAAAAAATCTGCATTCCCAATTCGTAAATATCTTCCAAGTATTTCCTGTGTCACTCCAAGCATTTGCAAAGAGGTTGCTGATGATTTCAATATGTTTTTTCTCTGCTGTTGGTTTAAACCTCGCTAGCGCTATGGATGGAATACTGGTAGTAAATGACGTGGATTACAGGCAGCACACGTTGTTTTCACTACGCACTGTGACTGAACTAGACGTCATCAGACATGTAACTGCGTTAAGGGGCGGGTCTGCTCCTGGCTACGATGGTGTCTCGGCTTCCATTCTCAAAGATAATGTCAATGCCCTCTCCAAACCATTTCTCCATCTCATTAACTTATAATCCAGTTTATCAAACAGGATTTTTCCAGATAATTTTTAATTGGCTAAAGTTTTTCCTCTCTATAAATCCAGCTTGCACACAGAAAAAAATAATTTCAGACCGATATCTCTCCTAAGTGTTTTTTCTAAGGTTCTTGAGAAAATAGTAAAGGAACAGCTTGTTGCATATCTAAATCAAAACAATATTTTAGTAAATTGTCAATACGGTTTTAGGACGGACAAAAATACTTCTGATATTCTTTTTGATGTTAATAAAGAACTTTTTCATGCGTTTTCAGACAACATGCGCATTGCACACACTTTTAATCTTTCTTGAAGACTTGAAGAAAGCATTTGACAGTGTAGATAGAAGTAAACTCATGGACAAAATATCTCCTATAGGTGTTACTGGGAATGCTCTTGTCATGGTTTAGGAGCTACCTCTCTGACAGATGATAGACCGTATCTCTATGTGGCGTCACCAGTGATGAGTGCCCTGTGGACTATGGTTTCATTCAGGGAGGTACTCTTGGGCCAGTTTTATTTTTAATCTATATCAATAACGTTTCAAAACTATCGATTTTTGGAAAATTATTTCTTTTTGTTGATGACACTTTTTTAAACATTATAAATACAAGAGGTGGTTCGATTAAAATATACTTTCTCTCAATGTTTCTAAAACCAAGTTCATGCTACTGTCCCTCACTTCTTTGTCTGACTACGTTCTGGGCGAGTTGACTTTGCACAGTTGTAGAAATCACCTCAATAATGACTGTTCTTGTGAGACGATTGAAAAAGTGTCATGCTATAAGTATTTAAGTGTTATTTTTTACTCTCGAATAAAATGTACAGAGCATATCATGTCCCTAAAGAATAAAATTCGAAAGTTTATCTTTGCATTCAAACAGTTAAGTGAAATTTTGACTTTCAAAGAAATTAGAATAGTTTATTTTGATTTTGTGCACTCTCTTTTGTCTTATGGAATAATAGCTTGGGGAGGGTCTTACAGGTCACATCTTACCGGATTAACTGTGGTTCAAAAATCAGTTTTGAAAGCGGGGTTAAGAAATCCAGAAGGTACCCCTCCGATCTGTTGTTTCATGAGATAGAACTTTTTTCAATTCAAAAATTATTTCTTAAGGAGCTTCTCAGTTTCATTTTCAAAAATTTCGGTTCATTATTTTCCCCTATTTTACATCACTACAACACAAGATATGCATCCAGCATTGAAATTGTTGCTATCCAACAACAAAAATCCTTCTCAAAAACAAATAGCTTTTACATTTCACATATAATATTTTGAAACTATCTGTCTCATTACAGTAACATTAGGATATTTGATTCTCCATCACATAACATTTTCAAAATTAAGCTAAAGGATTGGTTATTGACAATCAGCGATGATGAGGCCGAGTCTCTTTTCTCCACAGTCTGCAGCGGACCCTCCAACAACTGACAACCGTTTGACTTGGACTGACTGACCCCCGCCCGACGCCCTCCATGCGGCTCAGAACGATATTGGTTTTTTGGCATCATCACTGTACTTGAATCGTATCCATTTTATTAAGTTATTCTTTTGCTTTTTCTCTATCTATATATATTTCACTGTGGAAGAATAGTTTTCTTACAAGATTTTCTCTTCTTATTTCATAATTTATATACATTTTACATCTTTTTACAAAATCTAAATTTAAAAAATTCTCATACATTTCATTTTTAATAAAAACAACTCGGGCCTATTCTAGGTCCCTGTAGGCCATTTCCTACTTTTTAAGTTATTTTTATTATTTTCTTATTATGTCTACAAAAAGATTTTTTTATTTGTTTATAATATCTAACATTAAAAAAATGTGTACATTTTAATTTGTAATATATTTTGTTTGTTTTTGGAATAAATCTGATTTTGACTTTGACTTTGATTAACATTGGAGCGGTAAAACAATGTACTGTGTTTAGACTTTTTAATATCTCAGTAACGGTTGGAGATTATATATAATTGGGGTTTTTGCGTTTTCATATGTATTTAAAAAATTTTTTAATTTTATCTTTCACCTTTAGAATCAGCTAAAAAAATTACACAATTTAGTTCCTTGAAGTTTTTCTCTATCTCCAACCGTTACTGAGATATTAAAAAGTCTAAACACAGTACATTGTATTACTGCTCCAATGTTAGTCAAAGTCAAAATCAGATTTATTCCAAAAACAAACAAAATATATTACAATAAACAATATTATAAACAAATAAAAAAAATCTTTTCGTAGACATAATAAGAAAATAACAGTGTACTTTTCAAAGTACACTGTGAAAATGAACTAAGTTTATAAACACGTGTCGTGTATTATGTAAAAATAAAATGTTTAAAGGGAGCTCAAGTTCATTTAATTTAATAATAAATAAATAAATATAAATATATATATATGTTTTTTTTGTTTTCATGTTGTACACAGTCACTATATTTTGTATTTCTATTTGCTTGAAAACATTTTTTAAAATTAAAACGAAAATTTGCAAACCACCACTCATTCATTCAGTCTACAACTAACTATACATTGTTTTAAAGTACTTATAATCATTTGGCACTTATGAAGAATATATATATATATTCTTGAGAATATATATATGTATAAATTTTATACGACTATTGTTTTTGGCCTCTGAGCACCTAAAGACAAAAAAATAACATGGTCTTGGGCTTAAGTTAACTTGCCATGAGACCTATGGTAATAGCTTCTTCCCTGTGTGAAATTCACTAAAACTTGTCATATATTATTATTATTATGTTATCGATTTGGGAATTCGCTGAGTGTGCAGGTCTGCTGCGACGGGGGTATTTTAATAACTAAAAAATATTCTTAAAATCCTCAATAAATAAAAAAAAAGTAAATTTCAGTTTTCTACTTTATTCAAGCTACCTAAACCCAAATAGAACATTGGGAGATTAATGTTTTGATTTTTTTACACTAAATAAGCAAGTAATGTGGTTTTTAGTAGCGCTTTAAGGGTTAATTGCTAGAATTTTATGGGAGGACAACACCCCCCAAGAATACCAAGCGCTTTTGAGTGGGTTTTGTTGGGTGATGTGACCTTACTCTGCTTATCAAGTTTGATAGAAAACGGTTGGGTAGTAAGGAAGAAATTTATTTTTTAATATTCTCCATAAGAATAACATTGGGTGATTGGGTGCTCTTAGACAACGTAGTATGTTTGCCATGGACAGTAAATTTAACTCTTCTCTGGAACCGTCAGTTGCAGACAAATAATTCAAAATAATAATTTATTAATTTTTTAAGCTGGTTTTAATGGTGGTAGAGAAATTATACTTTACCTTTATTGTTTTTGCGGAAAACTTTGACATTTAAAAGCTCATGGGAAACTTTAATATATACGGTTTTGTTTGGGAACTCAGCAAACTGCTATTTTTTAAATAATATTATTGCTAAAATTCACAATTATTTAACTTCTAAACATCTTTTAAATGAATTATTGGTTAAATATTGCAGTTAAAGGGTTAGCAACGATTTGTTGTTGTACAAGCTCCCTAATCGAGATTCGACGGAGTGTTTGTGATGAGGCAAACAGAACAACAGTAGACTGGACTGACTCAATGGTAAGTGTATTGCAGACTCGAGATTACTCGGGAATTTTCTGGCTCTTCCGCGAAAGCTTATGTCCCTGAGTAATGCGACGAAGTACAAGTGACTGAGGGATTTTACCCATAGCTGAAACCCGTCATGAACCTAGGTTTAATTGTGATGAACGAACCTGTGACTGATGAAATCAGATTTCACCACTCGCCGTTTAAGTGGAATCCGTTGTTAGATAGTTAATATCTGCAGTTACAACCTTGAAAACTCTCGTTAAGAAACTATGAAAAGAAGAAGAATAACTGACAGCGTTTGTTTAACGTTGAAGTCTTCTGCCATACGCTGATGTAAATTATTCATTTGTGGTTTTACTATTAAAATAATTCATTATTGTATCACCAACTCAAGATGGTAACGTAAATTTTTTTAATGTGCTTTATTAGGCTTTAAAATTATTTAACAGGATTTTATTATCGTTCTATTTTGTTAACAATTATTATGTTATATCAGGGATAAAGGGAACATTACATTAATTTAATCTATTATAATAGTTAATTACAATAGACATTGCAAAACAGGGATTACTTTGTCGAAATCTGTTATTATCACTATGCTGACACCGATAATCTAGCTGTTAGATTGTCAGCTGTCTGCTGTCAAAACAAAATACAGTAGTGAATTGATGTCTTTATGTCTTGCGCTTGTTTTTTTCTTAAATTCTTAATTTAAATGGGGTTCTGTAATTATTGAACAGTGTTGTGTTTTTAACTCTACTCATTACTAGAAAAGTGCCACTGATGTAAACAAACTAATAAGTTAAATGTCGGCTGCTTTTACATCACATTAACTATAACGTGGGCTTTCATGTCCTGTGTCAGTTTTTCTTCCAGTTTCATATTTGTTAGATTAGCGATTTTATCTATTTAAGTGTTGGGCAAACCGTCAATAATGAACTCATTTTCCGTTTTACAGGAAGCTAAAGGTGTGGGAAAAAGTGAGTGAAATTTGAGTGAAATTTTCATTCAGGAAATGTACAGGAATTTAGGAAAGCCCATTTGCTGGACACCCTGATAAACTACTAAATTTTAATGAAAACCGTTAGAGCCATTTTTGAAATTTTGATTTTTCACGTTTTTAAGGGTTTTATGGGTGAATTACCCTTGTTATAAAAATTAAAAAAAGAAAAAGAAAAGAAACTCCAGGAGATACGGTGAATATATGTATACCTAATTTCATCTAAATCAGACACACACAGACGGACAGACATAACGTTGAAACACACTTTTTTGGATTCAGGGGACCCCAAAATGGATATATCCACTCTCAACTCAAATTATTCAGTACAGTTTGATTTCAAACAGACAGATTAAGTAATACACAACCAAGATGGGCAAAATGAGACTGTAGGTAAAAACCTTTGTCTTAGTGTTATTTAATCTTCTTTTAATATTTTTTCATTAAGATATTTTTTTAAGGTGCAGGACAATACTCTTTCACCACAAGATGAAGTTTGGGTGAATATAATAATATTAAACTTTTATTTTACGATTTCAGGCAGGAATGTCGCCGTGTGCAAGTTCTTAGTGCCAAGATTGCGTTAGTATGTCTGTGTGCAGCCAAGTTGCAGGACAAGTACCAGTATTTATTCTCCCAACTGGCTGACCACAACAACTGCCTGCCACGCCGAAAGTTGCGAGCCATGCTGGACTCAATGGTGGCCATCACTGATTATCTGTCAGAGTCTCTTGCATTCTCTGTTGATCTCATTCCAGCGACAGTTGACTCTTGCTTTCAACAGGTATGAGCTTGCCTTCAGTTGATTTTGAGATGAAATATGTCGGTGTCACACCGGTACCTGACCAAAATCACCATGAAAAATTCCTTCACATGATGATTTTAAGTGTGTGATATTGAAATTCTTTCCTTTACAAGAGGCTTCCAAGAGTGTTTGAAGGAAAATATTCATAATATAATTCAAAATATAAATTTTCCTGCATGTCTAAGGAAATACAATGTTTATATTAAGGAAAATAACATTGTTTGAAAGTGGACAATATTGAATTTGAAACAATGAAAGTGAATTTTTATTTTAAAAATAATGAAAAAACAAAACTATAATACTTAACTGAATAACGTAAATGATTGTAAATATATGAAAAATAAAAGAGTACCTGGCGGATGTATCTGATCAGTGAACTGTAGTACTTAAAATGTCCCTTCAAATGTGACTTCAAGCTTGTGTCTTGAACAATGCGAGAGTTGGGATTGACTCAAAGTCCTCTAAAAAGTTGACTCGTTACATTCCCACCGCCTTTCTGTAAATATAAAGCAACAGGAAAGTTAAAATATGAAATCACTTTGGCCACAGTTACATAAAGAATAATGAAAATACATCAGACTTGTTTTCCAACATTTATGGTGGTATTTTTCAGTCACATGGACCCCTGGGAATTAGTGAAGATGTGTTCATGAATTGGCTAATGCAAGAACCCCAGTTGCTTGTTTGGTTGTCTACATTGTACCGCCTAAAGGCCGCTGAAAAAGGTAATTTTTTTACCATTCTTTTCAGTTTATATTTTAATATTCGTTCCCTTGGAACATGGTTACTCCATACTCTTAAAACATTTTTAAATCTCAAATGTAGCTTAGTTTATGTCAAGTTATGAATTATTTAGATAAATAACAAAATATCCTTTAACATAAGTAATATTGGATATTCTATTGATGAAATTAGTGAACCATCTCCTTCATTGCTTGCGTTGCAGTGAGTCATGGTGTAAGGTGCGGAGTGTGTCGTACATACCCCATTGTCGGGCTCAGGTATCGGTGCCTACGGTGTTTGGGTTATGACCAATGTCAGTCCTGCTTCTTCCATGGACGCCTCAGCAAGCGCCACAAGCTGAAACATCCCATGCAGGAATATTGTTGGGAGGTAGGTTTCGCCTAAAGAATAATAACAATTTATTGTTTTATTGTCTAACACCATATTATTAGAAATTATTTGACACCAAACGAACATGAAAACGTACCCTCCCCTCTTAACCAGAACCAATTCTTTAAAGAAGCAAAATAACCCTGTCATAGTAGACCCACGTACTCAGCAAATTTCCAAATCAATAACATAAGAATAATATATGACAAGTTTTATCATTATCTGTCAATAAATATGAGAGTTATTTGCCTATTCTCCATAAGATTAACATGGGAAAGAGTGTGCAGGTTTGCTGCTGTGAGGAACACTGAAAGTAGGCATTTCTATTATAAACAATTTTCATTTTTAACATTTATATCAACTTTCATCAACATCTGTTCATAAATAAAGGAGTTTGCCTATTCCCTATATGATTAACATGGGAAAAGAGTATGCAGGTTAGCTGCCATGATAAACACATATACTATGATTTTTAAGCATAAATGGATGAATCTCAACCATATGAAGCTAAATTTCAAGTTTGATCCAAAATTGTACATTGATAAGTGAAATATTAATTTTTCCTTAAGTTCCATAAAATTAGCATTGGAGCCCCTAAATGCAATGTACTGTGTTTAGATTTTTAAACATCTTGGTAACCGTTGGAGATAGAGCTAAACTTTAAGGAACCAAATTTTGTAGTTTTTTAAGCTGATTCCAATGGTGAAAGATAAAATTAAAAATTTTTTAATATTATGAAAAATGCAAAAAACCCAATTTTTGAGTACAAAACCCCCCCAAACTACAAATTGCGATCGACCGATATGTGGATTATGAACTCGTCCGAGCAAATTTAGGAATACACGTCTCTACCAAATTTGGTCTTCATTAGAGGTCTGCGGGTACCCGAAAATTCGGGTAAATTCGGGTAATTGCGTGAACCCGTGTGGTCGGGCGGGCTCGGCTCATCTCGGGTTTCCATTCGGGCGGGCTTCTATTAAATGTCGGGTCGGGCGGGTACCAACTACCCGAAAGGCATCGGGTTGTACACAATACTCGAGATAACTTTGAAAATAACCCGAGACCCAGGGTAATAACATTTCGTCCAAAATTTCTGACTCATGCCACGTTCACGCAATATTATCGAATACATATGTTCTCGATCGAGATGTCAAACTTCGAAGTAATTTTTACTGTCTTAATACATTAGATTGCACAACCTCAATGATGTAACCAGGACTTTCGTGAAAACCAGGCAACCAGCCGTCTCCCTCCCGGCTCAAAATTATTGTGTGTTCGCAGCTTATTATCGTATCCACGTGAAGCAGCTTACGCGATCAGGGAACCGTTCCTCCTTTTGTCGCAACAAAATAGTCGTACCAGTATGAAGCTCGTATTATTCGTGTTTCAAATAGTGTGATTTTTCAATCACAGTGAAAACTTTTAAACTGTGATTCGTGATTCTTTCAAGTGATTCGTTGTTTTTGCTCTGACAGCCTGTTGACGATGTTATATGACCAATACAGAACTGTGATTTGCTGTAGTGATCTCGCTCTTTCAGGATTTTCACTCAAATAAAATAAAAAAATCATAATGTTAAGGATATAACTGAATAAAGGACATAAATAAACTGTTTTATTTTTTAATGATATGTTCTGGATTTCCTCATTAGTGGAAACCCTAAAATCCGAACTGATTGGGACTAAAGCCTTTTCGTCCCGGGAAATAATATTAAAAAAAATAAATAATAATATTACACAGAAATAATATTAAAACTTATTAAAATATAATATTACGCACTTATTTCGTCATTGTATTCGAGCGTTAAGCGCCGGGAGACGAGGTGATTGAGAGGTGATGAGAGGATGATTTAATAAATTCATAAGGGCAATGACCTTGGCGGGTCGAGCCTGTGCTAAAAATAAACCACTTTCCCCCTGCCACCACCCTTACTAACAGGGAAGCGTAGTGTCTTTCTACTGTCTGTGTCTAGTTTAGTTAACGTTTACCTGCTGATAAGTGGGTATCGCTAACAACAGACATGGCTTGGAACATGTGAAGATTTTCTTCACTTGAACAGTTAAAGATAACAGACTTGAAGCGAGAAAAACCTGACTTTGTTAGACCTTAAATATAGGTTAAAATTGTTAAGTGATTAAGTTAATTTTTATGTAAAAGTTAATTTTTTCAAGTCATTAAATTTTTTGAATTAAAAATAAGAAACCAGGACAATATATACATAAGTCTAATAAACCCTTGGCTTAGGGTATTAACTCAATACATTTTTTGTGTTTTTTATTCTGCAATTAAATACATCCTTAGTTTCATATATACTTGAGAAAATTATTTCCCATTATTAATTATTTACAACTTAAATTATAATGAATTATAATTAATTAAATGGATAAAACTGTTGGGGTTAATATACCAAACAGAGTACTGTACAATGACTTTAAGGCCTATATGTGAAATAAATAAGTTGGTAAATGCAATGATAGGTTTCTGACTTGCATCAATAATGCTTAGTAGAACAATCAAAATTTATTTAAATTAACATTTTGCTTACTAATAAAATCTAAAGCCAACCTGAATTTTAGACTTACAATACCCGAACCCGACCCGAATATTAACTTGTAATACCCGAACCCGACCCGAAGATTTTGGGAAATCTGCTACCCAACCCGACAGTAAAAATCACTACCCGCAGACCTCTAGTCTTCATTGGACCATTTTAAAAAGAGTTATCATGGTCACAGATATGCTCACACACGCACACACATACACACACACACACACACACACAGATATATATACAGTGCAACTCGGTTATTGCGGCCTCGGCCATAACGTCAACTCGGATATAACGTCATTTATTTTTAGGTTCCGCCAAACTATATGTATTTACATAGGAAAAAATCTTGGATATATCGTCAGTAAATTCTTAAACCTCGGATATAACGTCAAGAAAATCGGGCCGAGATGAAGGCAACATATAGCTAAATAGAGAAAGTTCGGTCGGTGGTGCATCGTGAGGGCTGCGGCTATTGTTTAGCTACATTCTATTTTTAGAAACAGCATTTTATTGCTGTCTTACCGCTAACCATTTTTATATAATAGAGTAGTCAGTCAGTCATAAACCTAAACTTACGGTGTATTTCAAATTACCTTCATTAAATGTCTTAATTTCATGTAAAAAATGTGTTTCCCTATTTTTCCCTATTTTTTAGTTTTAAATTAAAATTATGTAACCTCTTTCATAGCGTCACTCTGATATAGCGTCATTCATTGTGTGGTCCCTTCAATGACGTTATAACCAAGATCCACTGTATATATATATATATATATGTGTGTGTGTGTGTGTGTGTGTGTGTATTATTTTATATTTCATTATTATTTTATTGAAATTATTGTTATTATTATTTTAATTGAGGTTAATTGTAAGAGAAGACCATGTGGTCCTAAATTCGCCTCACAATAAAAAAGTATTTTCATTCATTCATCTTGTAGAAAGTCTTGAATTTTTCAATCATAATAATTTTCATTTATAACCAAGATGCATTTGCTCTTATCAGCTTTTTTTATTATAGCTTTGTTATCTTTTAATTTATTTACTATGGAATCCATTACTTTTATTTATACATTTTGTGTGTTTGTATTTTTTTTATCAATGTCATATTTCTCTAGTTCATGGATAAAGTTGTTTCGGGTGATATTTTCATCATCCTTTTCATTGTTTCTAATTGCTACTTCGACATTCATTAAGTCATCTCTTGTAATATTCTCTTTGTGATCAAGGTTTGTGTTTTTATTGTATTTAATTAGTTTTGTTCATTGTCTGTAAATTTGATTGTAGTCCTTGATTGAAGTTCTTCAATGCAGTATTGAATTGATTTTAATTTTTGTCATACTTTTTCATAAGAGATTCCTTTTGTTCTTCTATTAAACATTGTATTTTCTTACTTTGGGTTATTTGTTTGTTTTTGGAAAGATCTATTCTGTTACACAATTCATAATTTCATAATAAAATAACATTAGCTACAAAGTAAACTAAAACAAAATATTATTTATAAACTTAAAAAAAAAATAGGAATATTATGGCAAACTAAAATATTAATAACACACACTAACACAATCGTCCTTTACCCGCTATACCCAGGCGTAACCTAACCACGCCCTCCCACCACACCTCAGTCATCCGGTCGAGATTGTATTGTTTCAAAGCCACCGTCAGCCATGAACGATTGTCTATTGATTTTATATTTTGAGGTAATGAGTTCCACAACCGGCAAGCAGTTACAGTGAAAGAACGATTAAACACTGTGGTTTTATGTCGAGGAATACGAAGAGTTGACGAGCCAGAGCGGGTGTTTCTTGCACCTCCCCCACCCATAAATTTAAAATTAACGCCCAGATAACGTGGAAATCCAAGATTGACAACAGAATGAGTAATTTGGACAATTCACATCTCCCTTAATTCAGAGAGCTTGAATATAATAGGGTGTGACACGATTGTCTCGGCGAAGATTGAACAGAAAACGAATGCAATAATTTTGAGTACGTTGTAATTTTCTTTGCAAGACTACAATCATGTGATTTACAGTGTTGCAGTAACAGAAATGTGGAAAGACAAGTGATTTTATGAGAAGAAGTCTGATGTGAAATGGCAAAATTCGCAACATTTTTTTCAGAGTGTGGACAGCAGAGAACACCTTTTTACAAGTATTCACCACTGTGTCTGACCAGTCTAGTGTTTTGCAAATAGTCAACCCCAGGCTTTTTACTTTGTCACAGTAAGGTATAGTTGTCCCATTAACAATTATCCTGGGGGTGGTGTTTCTGTCAATTCTGTGAAGTAAGCGTGAGTGTCCAAGGATGATTGGTTTAGTCTTGTCAAGATCTAGTCTGAGACCATTTTTGGCCGCCCAAAGAACAATCTTGTCAATGTCATGATTAGTTTGAGTGATTGTTTCATTCAATTCACTGACTTTAAAATGAACATATATTTGTAAATCGTAAGCATAATAATGAAACTTTGAGTGGCGTAGGACTGTCGAAATGTCATTATGTAAATAGTAAATAGTAGAGTACCAAGAATTGAACCCTGTGGAACACCACAGGATACAGCTTTCCAATCCAAAGTTAGTTGGTCTTTACATACACATTGTTTACGGCCGTGAAAGTATGATCTCATCCAAGAAAGTGAAGCTTCTGAAAATCCTATAATTTTTAGTTTAGCAAGGAGAATATCATGATTTACTGTATCGAAAGTTTTTTTAATCGAATTAAGTCGGAACTGTACACTGACTCTTTTTCATAGCCAGACGCATATCATCGATGATCTTTAATAAGGCTGTTTCAATACTGTGGAATTTTCTGAAACCTGATTGAAATGAATCTAGGATGTTATTTTCTGATAGAAAGTCAGATATTTGAGAATGAACTACTCGTTCAAGGGCTTTTGAAAAATGCTTATTGGTCGGTAGTCTTGAGGGCAAGTCGGGAATGAGATCTTATTTAGGGGACGGACAAGGGCAAACTTCCATTTTTCTGGGAATACACTGTTTTTTAAATCAATAAATAGATTAGTCATTGTACAGAAATTCTTTTATTTTTAGCTCTTGACCAGCATTCAATGCCCACATTTGTTGGCGGGCATTTTCTCTGATTTATTGATAGAATTTCATAAATCCCATGTTTTTATATATTAATAGTAACCATATAATCATATTTACGAAGTATAATAAAAATCGTTGAACATTTTTTTGGGCACTAATGTGTTAATGAAGCATTGAAAAGTCAATATGGGAAAAAGAGCATAAATAATTCAATTGAAGATGGAGATTTTGAAACAATTAACAAAGATCCCACAGAAGAATTATTCAAACTCCACTAATTCTACCATAAAAAATGTAAAACTATTCCGAAACATGTTCAAAGTTGATTAAAAATTATCATTCCGAGAGCTCTAACACTTTGTGGCCTACCAAGAACGCACAAAAAAGACATTCCATTTAGACCTGATGTTAATTAGAGAAACGCCCCAACATACAATTTGAATAAGTACTTACAAAAAAGACTAAACAAAACGTACATGAAAACAACTTTACAATAAAAATTAGCTATGAACTTGTAAATAAAATCAAAGAAATTTAAATTCCAAATGAAGCAATATTCTTATCATTTGACATTAAGAGTATGTACACAAATATCCCGGTTGAAGACACACTGCAAATTCTTAATAAAGAACTAATATAGAATAAAATATTAAAGAAAAATGAAACTATCAATATCATGAAACTAACAAAATTGGCAGTAAATCAAACAACCTTTTAAATAATCTTAATTCACTCTCAAACACAATAAAATTTACAAAAGAAACTCAAACTAACACAATCAACGTACTAGACATTACAGTAATTTTAATAAACAATCAAAATACACTTTTAAAATCTTTAGAAAGCCAGTCGTATCAGATTGTATAATCCCAGCTAATTCACCTGTGGCAGCAAAAGATGTCAACATTTTAAACAATTATACATAGACTTGTCATCCCCATGAAAAAAAACAAATTTGAATGAAGAAAAAGACTCCTTAAAGTACCTTGCTATTGAGAACGGATACAAACCCACACTAATCGAAAATCTGATGAGGATGAAATTAAAAAAGATTAAAGAAAAGAAACAACAACCTGCAAACAAACAGAATCCAACATATATATGTTTACCATACGACACAAAATTTAACAGAGCAATACGTAAAACATTTGATAAAACTAACTACAGAATAAGCTTCAAAACAAGAAATAACGTCCTTGACCTTAT
The DNA here is from genome assembly GCA_023375725.1 of Nephotettix cincticeps. Taxonomy (NCBI): domain Eukaryota; kingdom Metazoa; phylum Arthropoda; class Insecta; order Hemiptera; family Cicadellidae; genus Nephotettix; species Nephotettix cincticeps. The sequence continues at coordinate 100,334,590 of CM041786.1, read as the reverse complement.
CACTAAAAAGATAAACAGAAACACTCACACTACCAATAATTTATACACATTAGGAATATACCAAATTAACTGTCCACATTGTGACGTGTTTTATATTGGACAAACCGCCCGAACATTCAAAACCAGATACAAAGAACATGTACAAGTTTTTAATTCAAGAAACTATAGAAGCATGAAATCAAAAGTAGCAAAACACATGATTAAGAACCATCACAATTTTAAAAGTTTGGAAGAATACCTAGATATAATTACTGAATTTGGAACAAAGAACACTAAATTAGACATAAAAGAAGAACCAAACATTTACAAAAACTACAAAATACAGCCCAACAGATTAATAAATAATAAGCAAATACATACAAAAAATATTATATTTGAAAAATTATACAAATACATCCCAAAGACTAAATGAAAATCAGCTACTGATAAAGATATCAAACATTTATTTATATTTGATAGTAACTTTATTATACAGTAGAACCTCGATTTTCCGGGGTAATCAGCGGGAGAGGGGGCACGGATAACTGAAAACACGGTTAATCCGAATGAAGAAAATAATTCAAAGTATTCACGTAAAAACCGCCCTAGTTTATTATTAATACATCATTAGTTGTCAGCACGCTTTAAACAGATCTTCGTCACTGATAACTTCGAATGCGGGCATTTTGTTATCGCATACGAACCATTACTTACTTACTCTTACTCCTGTGGCCATGTAAACCCAAGATGGTTTTTAGCCTCGCCAACGACTCACCTCCATTCTTCTCTATCTTCTGCCAATTCCACTGTTGCTCCCAAAAATCTTGTGTCCTTTAACACTTGATCTCTCCACCGCAGTCTCGGTCTTCCAAGAGGTCTTTTACCATCGGGCCTGCCGTTGTAAACCTGCTTTATCAAGCTGGAGTTGTCTCTTCTCAATATGTGGCCCAGCCACCTCAGGCGCTTGCTTTTTATTAACGCAACTATGTCCGGCTCATGATAGCTCTCTCTTAGTTCTCTATTTTTCCTAATTCTCCAAACTCCTGCTTCATAAATAGGGCCAAATATTTTTCTTAGAACTTTATTTTCAAAAGTTATAAGCTTTTTTTCTGAAGATTTTGTAAGGGCCCAAACTTCACAGCCATACAGAATTATTGGTTGTAATATGGTCTTATAAATTCTGATTTTTGTCGTCTTACTTAGTAGTTTGCTGCTCAGCAGTTTGTTCAAACCCCAATAGCACCTGTCAGCTGTTTTTATTCTGTTAAGAATTTCATTTTCTTCCTTATTACTACTAACTATTGTTACTCCTAAATATTTAAATTCTTTGGTTAAATTAAAGCTATAGTTCAGCACTTTTAATGGTGTTGCTTCATTCACCTCTTCCCTACCTATCTTCATATACTGAGTTTTATCTTCGTTTACTACCAGTCCAACTTTCCTGGCTTCTATTAATAGAGTTTCCGCTAAGTGTTTTAGGTCTTCTCTATTCTCTGCAATAATTGCCACATCATCTGCATAGGCTAATATATTTATTTTTCCATCAATATAGGCACCACCTGCTGTCTCTTTCACTTTTCTTAGTGCTTCCTCTAAAACTAAATTGAATAATAGGGGAGATAAGCCATCTCCCTGCCTAACCCCTGTACTAACTTCAAAACTGTCTGTGTAATCTCGTTCTACCCTTACTTTACATCGTGATCCCTCAACACACATTTTAATCAAATTTATTAACTTGTGTGGTATTTTGTATTTGTTAAGGAGCGACCACATTTTTTGCCTTATAATACTGTCATAGGCTTTACTGAAGTCAACAAATAATATATAAATATTCTTATTAAATTCCCAGTATTTACTTATAATATCTTTTAGAACAAATATTTGATCTGTGGTTGACCTTCCCTTCATGAAACCTGCTTGGTGGTCTCCAACTATTTCTTCAATATACTTCTTCAATCTGTTCAACAGGATTTTAGAGAGTATTTTGTACGCTGCTTCCAATAAAGATATTCCTCTATAATTCTTACAATCTAATTTATCTCCTTTCTTATGAACTGGTATAACCACTGCTTCTTTCCAGTCATCTGGCATCTTCTCTGTCCTCCAAATTTTGACTATCATTTTGTGCAAATATTGCTGTATTCTTCCGCCTCCATGTTTTACCATGTCCATTGTGATTGAACTCTCTCCTGGGGCTTTGCCATTTTTAAATGACTTTATACCTGCTATAACTTCCTCGAAGGTTGGTTCAGGCACAAGCACATCTTCTGGTACTTCAACTGTTTCCATCCTACTATCTTCATCTTCATCAATTAAGTCCCCATTCAAGAGGTTACAAAAATAGTCTTTCCAAACATTCAGTACAGCCGTTCTTTCCCCCACCATCGACCCTGATTCATCTTTGATCCCGAAAGATTTCGGTTGGTAGCCTTTTCTGAAAAACCTTACTGACCTATAGAAATCTTTGGAGTTGTTTTTAGTTCTGTCTTCTTCTGCTATTAGCAATAGATTTTTTATGTATTTCCTTTTTTCTGATCTAAGAAATCTTGTGACTTCTCTATTCAGCCTATTATATTTTTCTCTTGTTTCTTGTGTTTCATATGTCAATAATTTTTGTTTCGCTTCTCTTCTCTGTTCTACGAGTTTCCTGCATTCCTCATTAAACCATGGTTTATTTGGTTTTCTTTTCTTACTAAATACTTTAGTGGCTGATTCCTTCAATGCAGTTTTAAAATTTGTCCACATATTTTCTACTTCTTCTTCATCATCATTATTCTCTTCTTCCAGTATTGCAAATCTGTTTGACAGTTCTAACCTAAATTCTTTGGCCTTTTTTTCTTCGAACAGTAACTGAGTTTCAACCTCTTTGTGCGTTTTCTTTTCAATCTTCAATCTTTGTCTCAATTTGACTAACACTAGGTTGTGATCCGTGCTGCAGCACGCTCCTCTAAGGCTTCTGACATCTGTCACTGTCGATAAGTGTCTTTTATCTATAATAACATGGTCAATTTGGTTTTTTGTAATTCCATTTGGGGAATTCCATGTTTCTTTGTGAATGTCTTTGTGGGGATGTTTTGTACTCGCAACAAAAAAGTTTAGAGCATTAGCAAAACTCAATAGACGTACTCCATTTTCATTTGATTCATCATGTAAACTGTGCTTTCCAGCTACTAGTGACCACATAGACTCTTTGCCAATTTTTGCATTGGCATCTCCTATTAGTAACTTTATATCATAACTAGGAAGGTTTGACACTACATCTTCTAATTGAGCATAGAAATCATCTTTATCCTCTTCATCACTTTCTTCAGTTGGTGCATAAAAGCTAACCAAAGATATATTCTTAAATTTACTCTTAATCCTAATGGTACATATTCTCTCACTAATTGGTTCAAACTTTATCACAGCCTCCAAAATTCTTTTTTTGATGGCAAACCCTACGCCTGCATAGTGTCTACCATCATCACAGCCGCTGTATAGTACTTGGTAACTTTTTGTGTTTATTTTGCCACAAAAGGGCCATTTAGTCTCTTGCAGAGCAACTACATCCATGTTATACTTTTCAAGTTCTTCAGATACTATATCTATTTTTCCTGGCACTGCCAGGGTTCTTATATTCCAAGTTCCAAATCGTAAGTCCTTTGTACTGAGCCGGGTCCGTTTTCCAATGATTCCATCCTGTTCCGAGGCGTTTCTTTGGCGATTCGTAACAGAGGTTTTTTTACGGGATTAGGTTGTCAGCCTTATGCCCAACCCCCAACCTGGAGGACCAGGGTATCCCTTCTCGTCTGGCTCCTACCTCACGAAGACCTGTCCGGCAAGGGAGGCCCTACCAGTAGCTACGCTACCGCCGGCATAGCTCTCGAGGTTGTCAGAGCACGCAAGCCCCACCGCCACATCAAGGCAAGGATACCTTCGGGGGGATACGAACCATTATCCGACATTTTTGCAAAGATTATAAACAACTTAATTTAATTAAAAATATTACAATATACAGACAAACAAACATTTAAATTGAAACAATAGATTTAATGAAATGAATTGAAAAACTATTTCAAAACTGTGACTCATCGAGAGAATAATCAAAACTGGCAACTAAAAAATCAAGTCAGTTGAGCTGTTGTTCAAACAAAAAACGGCTGAGGGGAGGGGTGATGACTCATCGACTTCTGGCAGTCTCCTTCCTTATCTCTCTTCCTTTGTCGTCTTCTCTCTCCCCGCTCACACACATGCGCAGTATCTATTGCGCAATCATGTGCATGTGTCGTCATGGCTACGGGCCAATCAGATACCGAGTTGTGTTGTGAACAGCCGTGTAGTGAAGAAATATTGATAGTCTGGCGCTTGCTTATTTCGTCAGAATGTTGATCGATATTTTATTTTTCATTCAAGTTCGTGTTTATCTACTCTTTAGTTAATACCCAGAATATTTTCAGTAAAATTATTATAATAATGTTCAGTTTGTTTCAAAACTAATATGACGTTAGTATAGAGTATTATTATCACGTATTTGAGATTAAAAAAGTCATGAGAAAATTGACGATGAAAAACTTCTTTTAAAATAATAATTTTTTGCCAGTTTTGGACCCCGGTTAACCCGCCGCCCGGTTGATCCACCCCCGATAATCGAGGTTCTACTGTAATAGGTCGGACCATGGTCTTATGGTCCAAAACATGTCAATTTAAATTAAAATTTAAAAAATTTTAACTGATATTTAAACTGTGTTTCAAATGTGTGTTTAGTATTTAAGCATAATTTTAGTTTAATAATCATTTTTTAACAATAAGAGACATTCCACATTTATCATGTATTTTTAAAAGAAATAATTCAATATCAAATACCCTTTGTATGTACAGAGTCAAAATAGAATAATCTGAGATTCAAATCAATTCAGATATTCTTAACAAAACGTTTACACAAACACCCATACATGGCAAGTGGAGGGGCTGACGCTTCGATCTGATTGGCCATAAAAATATGGCGTGACTATTTCTATCTTCAATTTAATGTACCCCTATAGGCACCCATGGTCAGTTACCGACGCTATCCCCTCTACCAGCCCACGTAAGTAGCCTTCGAACGCGCTCCGGGTGACGTGCGACTAAGCCGTCGCTCGTAATATATTACTTTAAAACTTTTAACCTCTCTCACTTAAGTCGCGTAACAGTGCGATCCCTATCTCAAGTTATTTGTTTCAAAGTAACTCAACAATAAAGTAACAGTGCTTTTAATTGCCCCTACTCTCATAACTGTGTCGTCGCGAACAGTGCGTTACTCGTGCGTGTCGACTCTCAAGTGCCGCCACCGATTCTTCTTCAGTGCTGCATCATATCCAGCAATCCCCCTGGTGATCCTTCACCCCCTTGTGGTCAGTGACACCCCCTGGTGTGCGCACACCTCCCTCAGCATCCCTCATCACTGCCGACATCCGGTCCAGCCGCCAACCCATAGACGTCCTGAGACCTCCGTTGCTGGCAGCCCACATCTATCCAGGTCCATGGTCTACGCTGGGATTCTCTATGTCAACCCCTAAACCCTATGAAACAATGGTGAGTCACAACATCTTTAATTTGTGTGTTCACATCAGTGCGTGTCCGCGTGACTCCCTCTCTCTCTCTCAGCACACCTATAGCGCGCCATTTCTCAAGATAAATTGTCCAATACTCTCCATTTGCTAATTTCCCCACTAAGCTATACCTCCTCAATTACAAACAAACACCACATATTAATCATTGGTCCTTCGAGCCGGATGGTATTGTACTTAGTTCTACGGATAGTGGACAATTTATCACTAATGAACTTTAATAACAAAAACAAGTGCTCATATAACTCTAAGGAACAGTGTATTTTCCATCTCCAAAAACTCTAAAATAAATATTCCCGTGAGAAAACTGTGTTCGTTTGCCCACAAACTTGTATTTTTTAAGTGCAATAACTTTCGTTGTAATTTAAATAAATTTATTTCACAAAAGTCCGCCATATTCACAATATGTTCGAGCGTCTCCGCTCCCCTCCACCGCATCATACCATTTCGTCGCTATAGCAACCGACGCTCACGTGACTCCTTCTACCAACGTTGCAAGGAAGTGCAACAGACACTTGTCCCCCTCCCCGCCACTCTGCTCAACATCCGGTAACTGACCTAGGTCTAGTCATTGATCGTAATAAACAAACATTCACAACTGTCACTGTCATACCAACTATGTTATAACAATATTAGTGCCAGTATTTCAACATGTGTATATTTAATGATAACTATTTCACCATTTGTAATATTCTTGATGAATTAAAATACAATCAAATCTCAAATATCTTTTAGATAATTATTATGTCTGTGTCTCTGACAATTGCGTTCAGTGTTGTAATCTGTTAGGTTCAATACTAAATAATGTTTTTTATATAATGAACTTTTATTTGTTTTTCGTAAAATATCGTGCTGAAACCAAAGCAATTTAATCAATCTCTTTTGTAAAGTATTTTCAATTTTTGTAATTAAGTTAATTATTGACTTGTTTACATAATAAGCTCTGACAATTTTACTGTCTAATATGCAATGTCTCTTTATTGGTAGAGTTTAATTAAGGGTATCCTATAGAACTCATACTATTATCTCTTTGTCACTAATTTGTACTCACGATATTTATTCCTCTAATTGTTACAAATAATAATTGATTTTCGCAATGGCTCCTAAAGAGTTTAAGTATGACACATACAGAAAGTCAACAGATCTGAAGCCCGTTTTACTAAACTTGAAGATTCTGTTAACAAAATAGTTGCTAGTGACACGCTACTAACACCAGTGCAAATCAGACAACTTAATACAATTTTTGCTGAGCTCAAAAAGAAACGGTCAGATTTTGAAGGTAATTTAAACCGCATTCTTGAAAGTGAAGCTGAAGAAGCGACAGAGATCACATTGTCAACTGACGTTGATCAAATTAATGACTTATACATCCGAATCTCGAGTGTTATTGAGGTAGCAATCACTCCAGACATTACGCCTACTACACCGCATTCTTCGGTTAGTGAAATTGCTAGCTTTCTTCCGACTTCAGCCATTGTCGGTGTGAAGTTACCTAAGCTTAACCTTCAAACTTTTGATGGAACCCCGCTAAAATGGATTTCCTTCATAAACTTGTTTGACACGACTGTACATAAAAATGCCAGTATTTCTAATGTGGCAAAATTTCAATACTTGCTCAGTGTATTGTTGGGCGAACCTCTTAACTTGATTAAGTCGCTTAATTTAACTGCTCCAAACTATGTGATAGCTTACAACTTATTGAGGGAACGATACCACAACACACGCCGCCTAACTACTCTTCATTTAAATCATATTTTAGATTTGCCGACTCTCGCACATAGCGCGCCTAAACAAATGCGTGCCTTTGTTACTACCTTCTATGAGCACACAGAAGCATTAAAGGCTTTGAATTGTGACGTCACGGAGAATAATCCTCTACTCTCAGCACACCTGTTGCGTAAACTGGATAGTAAAACAATCCAAAATCTCAAACAATACCGTTCTAATCAAGCCGATAATACAGAACCACACTCTTTACCAAAAGTATCTGAAATAATTAAATTCTTAAATCTGAAATGTTCTCAAATTGAGGATGCAAGTTTACATACACAAACTCATGATGTTAAAAAATCATACCCCTCAACCTCTTCAAAACAAAAGGGGTTTGACTCTCCTAAAAAGGTTCATTTTGCCCCTAAAGAGGTAGCCATGACCTCAACCACATTAAATACTTCAAACTCTCACAATCAAAAAACTCTGTGTTTTGGTTGCTCTCAAACTGGACATAAAATATATGCTTGTCCGACTTTTAAAAGTAAACCTCCGAGTGTCAGATATCAGATAGTAAAAGACAACAATAGATGCACTTCCTGTCTTGGGACACATAAAATAAAAGAATGTAAATCCACAGCTTCATGTATGACTTGTCGTGGGAACATCATTCTCTGTTGCACTTTGGAAGCACGCGCGTGAACCGATCACACACACCGCCCTCCACCCTTGCCACTGCGCCACAAGCCAAGAGTGCAAAGCCGTCTGATGCTGTGCTCACAAGCACATATCAACACTCAACTGACAATGAGCATATCACATTACTACTAGGTACTGCACTTGTTAAACTCACCGCCTCAAACGGAAATACCTATATATTCCGTGCCCTACTAGATTCGGGTAGTATGTCAGATTTTATTAGCGAACGTGCTGCTCAGTTATTAGGCACACGACGCTTGCCTTCGAACATTAATGTTGTTGGTCTCCCACAAGCTGAAGCTCATACAAAAGGCCTCATGAAACTTGATGTAGAATCTCTCTCTGGGCACGTAGTTGCCACCCAACATAACTTCCATGTTTTGGAAACTATTTCTGTCAATCTTCCGCGTGTAAATTTATCACTGGAAGTGCTCCTTAAAGTAAAGCCATACACTCTGGTGGACCCCACTTTTAATAAACCTGGTCCAATTGACATTTTACTCGGCGGAGCACTATATCCGCATATTCTGACGGATGAACGTCACTCTCTGGGCCAAAACATGCCTCACGCTCTTGGCACTCTCTTTGGATATATTATTGTGGGAACAGCTCCCTGTATCCCCGCTTCTGCTCAGGTCTCTAACGTTTCTGTTTCTCTCCTCTCTACTACTGACATGGATCTGCATAATTCTTTACAGCGTTTTTGGTTACAAGGAGAACTCCCGCCCTGTAGCAAAAAAACTACTGAAGAAATAAAATGTGATGAATTTTTTAACTCCACACATACTCGAGACTCTCAAGGACGATATGTTGTCCGCCTCCCTTTTCGGAGTGATGTAACCGATCTTGGCGTCTCTAGGCCTACCGCCGAACAGAGATTTCATTCTCTTGAAAGGAAACTTCAGAATAAAAATAACTTTGACTTTCGGAACCTCTACACAGACTTTCTCCATGAATACCAAGCTCTAGGTCACATGGAAAAGTGCCCTTCAATTGATATTAATAATTTTGACGAAGTAAAGTCTACTCCACTAACCGTATTTGTTGCCACTCCCGAGCCCAAATCGGATATACTCTCAAAATTCTCTTCTTGGAGAAAACTTTTACATGTAATGGAGTACATCCTCCGCTTTATTGACAAGAGCCGCCGGCAAGATCGTCGAACGGGTTCTCTTTCCGTCGCAGAATTGAAGACATCTCAACTTCGAATCTTAAAAATGGTACAACAGGAAGCCTTCGCCTCAGACATCCAGAGTTTGCAGGAACAAAGGATCTGCTCTACTAGACTACAGCGTCTAGCTCCATTCATCGATGAAGATGGAATGCTACGAGTTGGTGGTAGACTCTGACACTCAGAGCTCCCTCCTAATGTAAAACATCCCTGTCTCCTACCAAAGAAACATCACGTTGTCAACTTGTTCATCAACTTCATCCATGTTAAACATCTACACGTCGGGCCACAACTAACTCAATCTCTATTGTCTCAACATGCTTGGATACTCTCAGCGTGTATTATAGTGCGCTCCCGCATATTTAAATGTTTGATTTGCTTTAAGCAAAAACCCAGAAACACTTTCCCTCTAATGGGCGATTTGCCTAAGCAAAGACTTACTCCCGCTCGGCCTTTCTTATCTTCTGGTGTTGACTTCGGTGGTCCTTTCACCATAAAGGTCCATAATCTCCGTTCTATACGGCACATTAAAGCATATATATGTAACTTTGTGTGCATGGTCATGAAGGCGGTCCATATTGAAGTGGCGACTGACCTCTCTACTGATTCCTTTATAGCCGTTCTAACACGTTTTGTCTCAAGACGTGGTTTATGTTCTGACCTATACAGCGATTGCGCTACCAATTTTGTAGGAGCTAAGAATGCCTTACAGAAAATTATTCACTCTTCAGGAAAGCAGCAGGTGCAAGACTTCGCTACCGACCACCAAATGAAATTTCACTTCAATCCTCCTGGAGCACCACACCAAGGTGGCATATGGGAAAGCGCAATAAAGAGCGCTAAATTCCATCCCAACCGGGTCATGGGGAATCATGTGCTCACTTTAACACAATTTACTACTCTCACTTGTCAAGTCGAAGCAATTTTAAATTCACGTCCACTTACTGCTCTCTCAAATGATCCCAACGATGTCCAAGCTCTAACACCAGAACATTTTTTAGTGGGTTCACCATTAACTGCGGTACCAGAAAACTGTCTCAGCGATTTTCCGGACAACCGTCTCTCTCACTGGCAGCTTGTTCAGGCCTTGAAACAACGTCTCTGGAAGCGCTGGAGTAGGGAGTATCTACATACACTCCAGGAACGCCTCAAATGGTATAAACCTACAAGAAACCTTCAAGTAGGAGATTTGATCCTAATGCACCAAGACACTTCCCCCCATGTGTGGCCTCTTGGCCGAATCACCGCCGTGCATCCGGGTAATGACGGAACAGTGCGTGTGGTGGATGTGCGTACCAACAATGGTGACTATAGGAGACCTGTGTCTAAGGTGTTCCTCTTGCCCCTTGATTAACTCTCTCTTGTCGTGCCGCCCTGTTAACAAACTATAGCCTAGTGTAAATACTTCAAGGTTCTTTGAAGCTCACAGTTCTTCAAGGCGGCCGGAATGTTTAGTATTTAAGCATAATTTTAGTTTAATAATCATTTTTTAACAATAAGAGACATTCCACATTTATCATGTATTTTTAAAAGAAATAATTCAATATCAAATACCCTTTGTATGTACAGAGTCAAAATAGAATAATCTGAGATTCAAATCAATTCAGATATTCTTAACAAAACGTTTACACAAACACCCATACATGGCAAGTGGAGGGGCTGACGCTTCGATCTGATTGGCCATAAAAATATGGCGTGACTATTTCTATCTTCAATTTAATGTACCCCTATAGGCACCCATGGTCAGTTACCGACGCTATCCCCTCTACCAGCCCACGTCAGTAGCCTTCGAACGCGCTCCGGGTGACGTGCGACTAAGCCGTCGCTCGTAATATATTACTTTAAAACTCTTAACCTCTCTCACTTATCTCGCGGAACAGTGCGATCCCTCTCTCAAGTTATTTGTCTCAAAGTAACTCAACAATAAAGTAACAATGCTTTTAATTGCCCCTACTCTCATAACTGTGTCGTCGCGAACAGTGCGTTACTCGTGCGTGTCGACTCTCAAGTGCCGCCACCGATTCTTCTTCAGTGCTGCATCATATCCAGCAATCCCCCTGGTGACCCTTCACCCCCTTGTGGTCAGTGACACCCCCTGGTGTGCGCACACCTCCCTCAGCATCCCTCATCACTGCAGACATCCGGTCCAGCCGCCAACCCATAAACGTCCTGAGACCTCCGTTGCTGGCAGCCCACATCTATCCAGGTCCATGGTCTACGCTGGGATTCTCTATGTCAACCCCTAAACCCTATGGAACAATGGTGAGTCACAACATCTTTAATTTGTGTGTTCACATCAGTGCGTGTCCGCGTGACTCCCTCTCTCTCTCTCAGCACACCTATAGCGCGCCATTTCTCAAGATAAATTGTCCAATACTCTCCATTTGCTAATTTCCCCACTAAGCTATACCTCCTCAATTACAAAAAACACTTCATATTAATCAATGAACTTAGTAACAATATATATATATATATATATATATATATATATATATATATATTGGTATATATAATATATATATATATATATACTATATATTGGTTTAAAAATGATAAAAAAATTTATCATTTTTGTTTTCAAAAGGCCAAAAAATTTAAAAAACATGTTGGTGAGACCCAAAATTCAAAATTCCCGGCCCTTAAGAATTAGGTAATTGTCATGGCTGTGAACCATGCCACAAGCCCCGTTGTGGCATTTACAAAATTATACGTAATTCCACTGAATTCAAAAGCAGTGTGACTGACAAAGTTTATCCAATAGTTGGAAAGTCAACGTGTGAAACCCACAATGTGATTTACCAACTATCATGTAAATATTGTCCAAAAGACTATATTGGTCAAACATCGAATTCACTTCGAGTTCGTATGACTGGCCATCGTTTTGATGTGGTACATGAAGATCAAAGAAAACCTATTTATAATCATGCTTCTCACCACAACCAAAATTTTGAAGGCTGCTATGAGCTTAAAGCCCTTCACAAAATTAAACCACGATTCAACTCAATTGAAAATTACATTTAATAATTACATGTGTAAACCTCTATATTTATTTATTTATTTTAAAATGTAACCAAATCATATGTTCCATATTTAAAATTTACTGTTAAGACAATCAATCACCTGTTTAATTATTTAGTCTCTGTTTATTATTGTTTATTGTTCTCATTTCTATTTTCTCAAATGCTTGAAAACGTTTATATATTTACTAAACGAAAATTTGCATAACTTTTCATTTTCATTTTTCATTTATTCTATCAAACAAGTTGAATAATTATATATATATATATACATACATACAGGGTGTTTCCCGGCAACCCTGACAAACTTCAGGAATTTGTTCCTTGGGTTAAAACAAGGAAAAAATGTTATATAAACATAGGTCCTAAACCCATTTGTTTCATAGTTATGGTTAAAAATGTGTTTTTTTAGTTTTTTTTGTGTATCTAATGTACATTTTTACCTCTGGAATGCAAAATTGATCAAATATTTTGACAAAACTTTCATAGAAAGATAGAATATTAAATTTAAATGAGATTTCTTTGCTTTTTTGTACATAAAAATGGAGTATGGCTGAGAAAAATCTGTTAAAAAAAAAGTTTTTCCTAAAAAAATTGAGGTCAAAAATATTAAATATTTTTAATAGAATAAATATTATAATAAATAAATAAATAAGTTATAACAAATTTTGTTATAACTTTTGACGTCCTTTACTAACACAATCAATCAAGCAATTGGGTTGCAACTTTACCAAAAGTTGCGGAATTTAATGGAGAACAGTAAAATATCAACTTTTGTATACCTCTTATGGTGATTATTTTATGTAAAATTAAAGAAAATTTCATTTCACCCGGCGAACTTCGTAACGCCTCACAGTAAACACATGTTAACTTTAATTTTGGCCATGTTCTGAAGTCGAATAGCAATACGGCTTCATTGTGAAAGGTTATATATTCTGGGTCGCTGCATAGTGAATAACAATTCTGAAACGATAAAACATATTAATATCATTCCCATAAAACAAATAAATCTGAGTGGATTAATTCACAATTTTCAAATCCAATCCAAACCCAAACCAAACCTAACTGTGGCACGGCTTTTAAAGAAAGGATATTCAACAGCTAATTATTATAATAAACGTAATAATATAAACATTGTAATTATCATATAAACACGTGACTTTAATCAGGCAGAAAATAAAAATATAAATACATAATCCCCCAAAACCGTTAACTATTAACGTGGTGAATAAAGCTGTTCATTTTTTACAGTACACATTTACTTCGTAGTTTTACCTTAATGAATGATTCAGATGGCATTGGATAGTAAAGCATACGGTATTGCTAATGGAAAGTAAACCAATCAGCTGTAGCTAAGAAATCAAATGTTTTCATTGTAGACAATTTGTAAACAAACTTACTCTCCATGAGGTTAACATTAGAAATTTAAAACGCCATAAAATGGAAACTTATGGGGTTTTCGAAAATATTTTTTCACTAAAACCTTCCGGACACATGTAGAGCAACTTCCTAAAATTTCATGGCGATCGGATGAGTAGTTTGGCAACGCATAAAGGACAGACATACAGACAGACATACATACATTCAATTTTATATATAGAGATTAGATTAGATTAGATTATTGAAATGGCAATCTATCCAGGTAGGTATTTTAAGACAAGTATGAATGAGAAATGAGTATAGGATGATTGTGGCGCGATCTTGTAGTCTTGTTACTGACTAAGGCTGACATAAGGGACCTACAGTTTAACGTGGAATCCAAACCACGGCCTCTGAATTACAAATTGGTCTAATTATAAGGATGGCCTTTGTGGATTAACACAGTATTGAATAGTGCGGACGCTAATCTACGCTAGAGAACACTACACCCACCGACCATCACTCACAACTATCCACAATTCATGATCTACAAGTAGCTTGATTACAAGACATTGCCACCATCCCAGTCAAGCCAAAGTATCAAGTAGTAAAGTATCAAGTATGTAAGCGTGTGTAATTATATTTTTAAGATGATGGACTGGTGGAAATTTACCCTGGAAAATGAAAGTTTCGAACAACCGAACAACCTTGGACCATGTCTCAATGTCCGTCACTGTTGGGTTATCCGCCTTCTTCTTTTTCTCTACTTCCGCTTGGGTGCCGAGGGCAGAGGTTGTTTCTGCAGAACTGGGGAAGTCTGCCCCAAACTGGAAACAATATCAGAAGACTTCCACGAGCTCCTCAAATTTAATATGTGGTGAAGATTGATTCCCAGGAGTAGGATTCCTCCCTTCATGTCTTGGCTTATATTCTTCCACCCCGTTTATGCAGCTTTCATTACCGCAATCAAGTCCAGGCATTTCTGGAGATTTCTTCCTCTTCCTCTCTAGCCAGTTCTATGACTGATTTATAGGGTGTTGATCTTTATGATTCGAGTGGGGGACCAAAGCTGGGCATGAATTTCTCCCCAAATGTCTCCCAGATATGAATGGTCAGACCAGCCCTACCCCTACTAAATCCGTAATCGTCTGTTGTGATTTAGGGAAAAAATAGGCTATTGTAAATTAAGTCAGTGTTGTAAATATATCATTTTTCATCAAGAAGGCAGAAGAGCCTATTTTAGTTTGGGATGTAGTATGTCGTAGTTTGTTATTGTATTTTGTTAATGTAGATAATGTTGACTTAAATGGAGATATGGGCTATAGGGCTGAAATATAATAGGAACGTGAGAAAGGATAAGAAATAAGCTCCCTCCTCCTTTTAGTCACCTCTTATGACAAACAGGGGATACTGCGGTTCATTTTAAGGCTGGAACATTGATTGTGTTAAAATACTTTAATAGGTCACATGTTCAGTCAATCTTTATAAAAACAATATCGTGCAAAATTTTCATAGCTCGAAATTAAATTTTAAATTAAACATTAACCTTCTCTAACATGTATGGAATAATGAAAGAAGTTTCAGGTATAAGTTTTCCGTTATTGAAGAGTGGACGAACACATATGAATTCTTTAGGGTTACAGACTGACAAACAAACAAAGACCCAGGTTTTACTGGTGGACGAAACATAAAAATAACTTCAAATGTCAAAATTCCAAGTAAGGTACAGGTAGAACTAAAACTTTATGTATAAATATTGAACACATCATTGTGTTATGCAGTACAATTTATTATTTATTTTAGACAACCACAGGCCAAGCGACAGTAGCTTTCTTCAAGGCAATGGTCAACCGTTTGTGTGGCAACACTTCACGTCTTCAATACCTTCCTGTTCAGCCAGTTAGCACCAGCAATGAGTAATGTGTTTTTCTCTAGTTTCACTTGTTTCTCTTGAACTGAACTTATCACTTAAGTATTTTAACTATCATAGTCTTATAGACTGTAAAATTAAATGTTCAGTCTTATAGATTTGTATATCAATGGACATTCAATGGATATATATATATATATATATATATATATATATATATATATACTGTATATCCATAAAAAATATAAAATATAAAAAATATATAGGAATGTGTGTCTCTTAATACCACCGATTCTTGGATATTGGTATTGGTATGGAGAAAAGATCGTGTAAGGTTAATAGAGATATTGATACCAATTAGTCGACAGACAGAAATGTCCTATTTTTAGTCAATTTATTATTTTTGTTATTAAACAGTATTTGTTCAAGTTAAACAGGCAATATAGCTATTGATTCATCACCTTATCTTGGTGCACTTGTTACACTAGAAAAAGAAGGCCCATAATTTTTTCAAATTTTTTAGCTAATTATGAGAATTTATATTTCCTACAATTAGTCATTAATAATACTATAACTAAAAATCTAGCATTTCAATAACATTGAATTTAAAGCTATAACAATTATTATACAGTATTTAGTGTTGAAGATAAAATGTTTTCACTTCAGGAAACAATACATTTTTTATTCACAGTCAAACCGTATTTGAGATAAGGGACTGACAGTAGTCCCAGTGGCAGCCTGGTGGCTTGTTCACTGGAACAAAAACTATGATCTTGAGCTTTAGATGGGGGTTTTGATCATTGCTTGTTACTGTTTAAAAACTGGTTCCCATTTTCATTTTACCTAGTCAAATATACTCTCTTCTCTGCTGTGATACTATTTGTATAAAAATAGCTTTTTTCCTCTTTCTTAATGACTGATTTAAGAGGGGCTATTAACATGATAATTTAGAAAAAATATTTACAATATAAAGAAGAAAAATATGTTTATTTGTGTAGACTTTTATATATTTTACTTAGGTGTCTGCGGTACACGAAATTATGAGGTCGGTACGGTACACAAGAATAATGGCGCTAGTAACATTGAGTTCATCTTTTTATTCATAAGTATTTTACAGAACAATTAGTGAAAACATAGAGAAAGGGGCTTAAAAAAGATATCCCTATAATATCAGAAGAAATATTTTACTGTACTAATTTTCAAACTGTAATATGATTTTTTAAATCCATACACAAAAAACATATCACATTAAACATATTAATAATTAAAGATTATAATTTATGTCGTAACTAATTAATAAGGGGAAATAATCTTCTCAAGTCTATATGAAACTAAGGATGAACAAACAAAATAAAAAAATATAATGTATTTTATTGCAGACCAAAAAAGTCAGAAAATATATGAGTCAATACCCTTAGCCAAGGTTTCATTAGACCTATGTTTTATACTGTCCTGGTTTATTATTTTTAATTCAACTAATCACAATCATTGTTAAAAATTAAATCAAACACTTTCATTAAAATGTCAAAGGGCTCTTTAACCTAAAATGGTTATTTTAGTATAAAGTGGTTAATAGTTTAATATTACAGTGGAACCCCTCAAATCTGAACACGTTCTTAGGAAATCAAAAAAAGAAATAGCTGTAAATTATAAAAAATTTAATCACATAAACTTATTTTTCAAGGTTTAAAAAAAAACGTTTCTAGGTTCAAGTCTGTTATCTTTAACTGTTGAAGTGAAGAAAGTGTACACACAAACATAATTCCATGCCACGTCGGTTAGCAATACGCACTTACCAGCAGGTAAACGCTCACTAAACTAGACACAGACAGTAGACAGACGTGATACGCATCCCAGTAAGGGTGGGGGCAGGGGGAGAGTGATTTTTTTTAGCACAGGCTTGTGTAGAAACAATGGCATGTCATGGGACATACATCCACACGCCAAGGTCACTGCCCGTATGAACTTATTGAGTCACACACAGCCTGTTTAACCCCAATCACTGCGTCTCCCGTCGCTTACGTACAGTGACAAAATAAGTGCGTAATATTATTTTCCGGGAAGAACAGGCTTCAGTCCTAATTAGTTCAGATTTGAGGGGTTCCACTAATGAGGAAATCCAGAACATATTAAAATAAACGGTATCAGTGAACTGACACATACTTTCTCCCTTAAGTAAATTTAAAAAAGAAAATCTGTATTAAAACTATCATGTTCTTCAAAGTTTATCTAAATATCATTTAATAATTTATTGTTTCAAAAATAATCATCCCATTTCTGAAAATAAAAACAAGAGAGACAAAGTTAAATTAATTGTTCGAATTGTATGGGGAGAAACACCCCCCCCCCCCCGGTAATACCAAGCTTTTTTGAGTTGGTTCTGTTGGGTGATTTGACCTTACGCTTGATACCAAGTTTCATGGAAAACGGTTGGAAAATAAGGAAGAAATTGATTTTTTAATATTCTCCATAAGAATAACATTGGGCGCTTTCAGACAACGTACTGCGTTTATCATGGACAATAAACCTAACTTTTCTCTGGAACCGTTAGTCGTAGACAAATGATTCAAAATACTAATTTGTTTAGTTTTTTAAGCTGGTTTCAATGGTGCCAGCCAAATTATACTTTACTTTTACAGTTTTCGCTGAAAATTTAAAAATTTGATTTTTCTGACATTACCATAACTTTTGAACCGTCATTTTTACAGACATGCGGGTGGAATATATACAAACTTGCCAAATTTCATCTAAATCGGACCATCGGGGTAGGCTGTGGCACTGTACACATCCAGACACACACACAGACTCACGGACGGACAGACATCACGTCCAAACCCACTTTTTTGGATTCAGGGGATCCCAAAACGGATATATCCACCCTCAACTCAAATTCAAAAATTTTGACGAAAACAATACTTTCTCCATATACTACGTATAAGGGGAGAAAGTAAAAATAAAACAGTTTATTTATTTCATTTATTCGGTTATATCCTTAACATTATGATTTTTTGTTTTATTTGAGTGAAAATCCCAAAATAGCGAGATCACTACGGCAAATCACAGTTCTGTATTGGTCATATAACATCGTCAACAGGCTGTCAGAGCAAAAAGAAAGAATCACTTGATAAAATCACGAATCTCAGTTTAAAAAGTTTTCACTGTAATTGAAAAATCACAGGTAATCCAATCACTATTTGAAACACGACAAGTACGAGCTTCATATTGGTACGAGTATTTTGTTGCGTCTAAAGGAGGAACGGTTCCCTGATTGCGTAAGCTGCTATATGTGGATACAATAATAAGCTTCGAACCCACCATAATTTAAGCCGGCAGGGAGACGGCTGGTTGCCTGATTTTCCTGAAGTCCTGGTGACAGTGAGGTTGTTTTAAATTATCATTCACCAACACGCTATGAGTCAGTCTTACGTTCAGTATTTACCGTACATCTGGGCAGTGTTGCAATTCTATATTACTTGTAGAGTATAAAGCCTTTAACGGTCGGGTTTATTCAATGTTTTCGGCGGGAGATGTTCCATAGTTATATTTGATGGCAACTTAGACCAGATAGTAACTTAATTTTTTCTCATTTGTACCGTACCGAACTTGTACCGAAAAAATCTTGTACCGTACCGAGTTTCGGGACAAGGCTTGGAACCGTACCGTACCGTTTTTTCCGGTGCACCGCAGACCCCTAAACTTGTGTTGGTGTTGGTAGGTGCCTGGCAGGAGACAGCAGTGAGGAGAGTACTCTGGTGTCTTGTACGGATAGTTCCAGCCTCAGTTCCTCCGTCTCCCCTCGGCTCAATCCTTATGAAGAACTCATGAGCGTCATCAGTGAGTTGGAGAGGTGAGCAGGTGCCACGTAGTACGGCAACTCTTGAAATGTTTATCTAATATTTATTAACAAATCTTAATAATCATAATAACTCATTTTGCAACAGTATTTGCAGGAAAAATAATTTACTTCTGTATTTTGATCGTCTACCCCTGGTTTAGTTATTTTAACTTAACAGACTATTTTTTGTTGTGACATTTACAATTTTGCCGCATACTCATAATTTGAGCAATATAATGACGTGTTGCCAAATTTACGGCATTTGGTCTATTTCATTGTTCCGGTGTTCACATTACCAACAAATTTGCAGTACATAGTTTGTTTGTCCTTCTTCCTTTAGAACAAAAACATAATTCAATGTATCTAGTCGTTTTCCAGTTAATATTTGCCGACCTTTGTCTCAGTCCTGATACATTGGGTATATCATCTGGAAGTTGTATAGTAAGGGAATAGTGACCAGATAAACATTTTTCTGCAATTAAAACTGGATAAAATA
Organism: Nephotettix cincticeps; assembly: GCA_023375725.1. Lineage (NCBI taxonomy): Eukaryota > Metazoa > Arthropoda > Insecta > Hemiptera > Cicadellidae > Nephotettix > Nephotettix cincticeps. Next base: position 100,314,869 of record CM041786.1, on the reverse strand, counting down.
TTATCTATTGTAAGTTTGGGTTTAAGTTGTAATCCAAGTTCGTTCCCTACTTGATACTTGATACTTGATAAAATCTAGGGGAAAGCGACCTGAGATCTATTGTGCCCCCCAGACTAGTCTCTAGTTCTTGCCTAGAGAACCCCCTCTAGTCCTAATGCCTTAATAAAGTTTAGTATAACGAGGGGTTCTAACTTTGGGAAATCCTCCACCGCCACCTGGTGTGTTCCCAAGCTTCTGGCTCTCTTCTGACCTATCGCGTCACACTCAGCCAATAGGTGTCTAGGTGTTTCCTCCCCAGATTGGCAGAAGCGGCATTCACCCTCTTGGACAATGCCCATCTTGCTCAGATGACCCCTGAGCCTACAGTGTCCGGTTAGAAATCCCGTCAGTATCCTTAGATCGTTTTTCTTAAGCCTGATCATGGTCTCAGACCTTCTTATATTATGCACTCCAAGCATTTCCTTAGCCTGTCGGCATCCTGAATGAACAGTCCAGGCTTTCCCTCTGGCTTCCTTCTCTTCCTCCTTTAATTTCTTTTTGAAAAAGGAGTCCTCCAGTGCACAACCTGGCTCCGGTCCAACAAAGGGGGTGGCTGCCCCTACCCTAGCCAGTTTGTCTGCTACTTCATTCCCCTGGACACCTTGGTGCCCAGGTACCCAAAGTAGTGACAACTTGTTGCTCTTCCCCAATTGATCTAGACTGCTCCGACAGTCCCAGACCATCTTGGATCTGAAGGCTGCTGAGCTCAAGGCTCCAATGGCAGCCTGGCTATCTGAGAGGATCACAATCTCCCTTTTCATGTATCCTCTGCTTAGGTTGAAGTGTGCACACCTTTCTATGGCCTTGACCTCTGCTTGGAATATGCTGGGGGAACGCCCCAGTGATTCGTTGTATTTGATCCTGGGACCAAATACCCCTACACCAGTCCCCTCCTCGGTCTTGGAGCCATCAGTATACCACCTGATGACCTGATTCCCGAGGGAATTTAGGGTTTTCCCGTCCCAGCTAAGGTTATTTCCTAGCTCCACATGGAATTTCCTTTCAAAGTTATACTTTCTTACCATGGAATCCCTTGGTCGTTTCATCAGGACCCTTAGGCCTGGCGGAAGTAGCTCCCCGCAAATTGTGGAGGAAGTGTCAAAGCCACTCTTCTCCATTCTAAGCAAGGTCTCTCTTGCTGTTCTCTCTACCACAAAGTGTAGGGGTGTCAGATTCAAGATCACCTCCAGGGCAGCAGTAGGACAGGATCTCATAGCTCCTGTAATAATAACGCATGCCAGCCTCTGTACTTTCTCCAGGGCTTTCTTTGTTGCTTCAACTTTAGTTCTACCAGCCCAGACCACGCACCCATATGTAATGATAGGCCTCACTAACAGGGTATACATACTTCTTAGTATATATGGGTTACAACCCCACATCTTCCCCGCATACCTCCTGCATGTCATCAGGTTATTACTAGCCCTGTTGGTCACCTCCTCTATGTGTCTATTCCACATAAGTTTCTTATCTAGTATTAACCCTAGAAATTTCACTTCTGATTTCCACTCAAGCTCCTCCCCCCCAAGCCTGATGGTCTTCAGATGCTCAAGTCTCCTCTTTCTTGTGAAATGCACAAGTGATGTCTTCTTATGGTTGACTGACAGCCCCACAGACTCACACCAAGCCTCTGTACAGTCAAGCCCCCCTGAATTAGATCGCAGAGAGTGTTTTCGAACCTCCCTCTTGCGATGATGACCACATCATCTGCATATCCGATGCATCGCAAGCCCTTCTTGGTTAGTTTCCCAAGAAGCTCATCGACTACCAGACTCCAAAGGAGGGGTGATAATACCCCGCCCTGAGGGCACCCCCTCACTGTACCCATTTGAATAATTCTATTTCCTACGTGTGTTTCCACCGTTCTTGTGGACAGCATATTCCTAATCCAACGGGTTGTGGTCTTGTCAACCCCTCTACCTTCCAGTACCCCCTCTATTGATAAATGAGAGGTGTTATCAAAGGCTCCTGTTATGTCCAGGAAGGCACATAGAACGGTCTCTTTCCCGTCCAGTGCTAGCCTGATCACTTTTGTCAGCTCATATAGGGCAGTATCTGTTGATCTTCCCGCCCGATATGCGTGCTGTTGCTGATGTAGAGGGTAATCCCTCAGCACTTCTGACCTTATGTGGTTGTCCACCATCTTTTCCATTGTTTTCAACAGAAAAGAGGTTAGACTTATGGGACGATAGGACTTAGGTTGACTATTGTCCTTTTTGCCTGCTTTTGGAATGAAGGTTACCCTTGCCCTCCTCCATTTCGAGGGTATGTACCCCGTTGCTAAACTACATCTCATCACCCCTAAGAGGTAGGGCAGTATCTCCCTTTTCCCCTCTTGGAGTAGTGCCGGGAGAATGCTATCTATTCCCGGCGACTTGAAGGGCTCGAAAGAGTTGATGGCCCATTCTAACCTACCTGGTGAAATGACTGCTTTAGCCACTTTCCAGTCATCCTTTTGAGATCTAACTGCTCTTGGTTCTGTTGTCACCCCCCCCAGCGGTCTGCACCCTGGAAAATGCGTCTCCAGGAGAAGGAGAGTGCGTTGAGCCTCATCCTCTGTATAGCCCCCCGCCGGGGTTTTTAGTGACATTGTCCCATAAGTACAGTCCCTAACCAAGGTCTTGTGCAATCTGCCCCCCTCTGGAATAGAGGTAATTTGCCCACAAAACCTCCTGAAGCTGTCCCTTTTTGCTCGCCTTATCTCTTTGTTGTACAGAGTAAGGGCCTTGGAGTACCTTTGCCACCCTCCATCTGTTTTTGCCCTGTTGAACAGCCTTCTAGTTTCCACCCTTAGTTCTGATAGTCGGTTGTTCCACCAGGGGACATCCCGACTGGCTGGTTCCTTTTTGACCCGACAGCTAGAGACATATGCGTCCATAATGGCTGTGTTCAGATTCTCCACAGCCTCTTCCACCTCAAAGTTGCTAGAAACCTGAGAGCTCAATTGGTCCATATTGCAGCCTAATATCGACCTATACTTCTCCCAGTCCGTATTTCTGGGGTTTCTGCCATGGGTAGTACCCGTGATCGTCCCCACCAGACTAAATTCTATAATCCTATGATCAGAAAGAGAGGGCTCATCAGACACCCTCCACCTTTCGATGTTACCCCTCACACTGTTACTAGCCAGTGTGAGGTCTAGCACCTCCCTTCTGTTCTTCGTTACGAATTTAGGTTTACTCCCTACATTCATAATCTCTAGATTAGATCTTACAATAAATTCCAGAAGATTCTCACCTCTCCTGTTGATGTTGCTGCTGGCCCACACAGTGTGGTGCGCATTTGCGTCACATCCCAAGATCAGCGGCAGTCCCATCCTGTCGCAGTACTCTACCAGGCCCTGGACTTCTGGAGAAGGGCATTCCCTCTCAGCATCAAAATATCCAGAGGCCAGGATCACATCACGGTCGGTGCCCCCTATGCTTAGACAGGTTCTAATTGGCACTAGGTCCCGTGATAGGTACTCTGTGACACACATACACCTCGTATAATTCCTTACCAGAATGCAAGCCCTAGGTTTACCCTCCCTAGTGTCCCAAATTACCTTTGCATCCTTGCTCTGGAGGCCCATAATCTTCTTTCTGAGGACCCAGGGTTCCTGGATCAGCACCACCATCTGTCCCTCCCGGGAAAATCTTCTCAAGACCAAGGCCGAGGCTCCCTTGGCATGATGAAGGTTTACCTGGGCTATCCTAAAGTTGAGGAGATCCCTTCCCAACTTTTTCTTGAGGGAGGGCATCCTCCTCGCCATCTAGCAGTGCCTGCTCCTCCTCTCCCTCCATACTCTCTGCCATCTTGGGGGTTGCTATATTGAGGCTAGAGAGGTCCAGGTCATTGCCCTGTACATCGCTTCCCTCAGCTCCCCCTGGCTGGTTGGTCTCCTCCTGGTTGGAGTCTCCCGACTTCTCGCCTGCCTCCTTCTCCGTGGGCTTGCGCGCATGCACAGGGATCCTCCCAAATCGGTAGAAAATTTGGAATTCCTCCTTCTTGATTTGCTCCCATGCCTGGTCATCAATCCCAATGTGCAGGAGCTTTCCCTGTCCCTCCTCTTTACTCCTCAGAACCTGCCACGTCTGGGTACCAAGCCCCTCGTTCTGGCTTTCAACCAGGGACAGGATGAACTTGTCGTCCTCGCCTTTGCTTCTTGGGAAGAAGATCGTGACGTTATGAGACTTGGGTATATCGTCCCCAAGGCACGCCATCAACTCTACCCCCTTCCACTTCTGCAGCTGGGTGGCCTTACTCCTCAACCAGTCAGCAGTTTCTTGGTTGATGCACTCCACCAGCATATACCCAGGCCTGAAGTGCACGCCCGCAAACTTAACCTTGCACGAGGTACCTCTCGCTATCTCTCTGATGATAGCGTCCTCTAGCTGTGAAAGCTCCTCCTTCCCCAGCCTCAATTTAGGGTACTCCTTTGGGAGTACAGCAACTTTGACGAGTTTAGTGGTTTCTGCATATGTGGTTGCTTGCCCACGTGCAGGTGCGTAGGGTGAACCCTCTGTACCCACTCTCCTCCTCTTAGCATCGTACTCCCTCTGGGGTGGGGTGATCTCCTGCGTACTCCTTTTCCCCTGACTGGGCGCAGGTTCGTTCTGCCCTGCTGCCTTCCTTTCTTCTACCCTCTTCTTGGCATCGTCAGGTTCCATGCCCTGCTCCAGGAGTCGAAGGTATCTGCGGGTTCCTGCCCCACTCAGTCCCTGTCTACGAGGGTCGTCCTTACCCCCTGGTTCCCCCAGTTTTGGGTATCTAGCTAACGGTTGATACCTTTGACCCCCCCTCCTATGTCTTGCGGTACTTGCCCGCGGCAGTTGCTCCTGCCCTGTGTTCTTAGTATTTGCTTGTGCGGTACTTGCCCGCGGCAGTTGATCCTGCCCTGAATTCTTTTTATTTTGTTTTCCTTCTTCCATGTCTGTTCCCACGAGTAGCTAGGGAAATATTCGTCCGCCTGAACAGAGCCCCGCATGTCCAGGTAAGGCTACTTACTGCAGGAGGTCGCCTGGTATCCTGCAGGTACCGTTCTAGACACCATATATAAGGCCTGGTGCCATCCACTCCTCGGCACGGTCCACGTGACACCTTGAGTTGGCCTGAAACAAAGCGGAAGAGCAGGGGAGAAGATGGGAGAAGAAGAAGAGAATGGGTTTGTACAGATAGATGAAGACAGTCTATCCACGCATTGGAGGGGAGAAGAAACGTGGGTAGATAGAAAAGACCCTGCTCAAGAGGAGAGTAGAGAGTCTGGGAGGCTGTTTGCAGTGGCTTCGCCACTGGGCGGTGGGATCGCCAACCCCTACGCCGAAAAGTTCGTTCCCTAACATTACAAACATATTCATAGCTATAAATAAAATTTTCAAATGCCTCTGCCATTGTATTATCTTTCAGTATGTCAGTATTAAAGTTAGGGATACCAGGTCGGTTCCAGTTTTTTTGATTCCGATTCTTTAAAATCAATTCCCGATTCCGATTCCAACGATTCCAGGCACTGATTTAACCTCCGCCAATGAATGTAACACTTTAACCCTAAAAGTGTCCAATATATATTTTTCAGTTTCACCAGGTTTATAGGGATTTGCAAGCCTTTAAAAATCTTTATTAATTCTAGAAGTTAAGATATATAATTTTGTTCAGTATTAAAATGAAGGATTCAGAAATGATAAAAAAGTATGTAAATTATAAATATGAATATTTATTTAGTATTTACATGAACAAATAAATAACTACATTTATGAAAATATTTTTTGTTTACGTTTAAGGTTGTGAATTTTATATATACACATACACAGCAAACGTGAAAAAAATTAAAAAAGCAAGTTTGCTTAAAATTTAATGGTGAAACCAAAAATATATGTACTTATGTATAATTAATTTGAACAAAATAGAAAAAAAATTAATGTAAACCGTTGCTAGTGGTAAAGTCATGAAAATTGCAAAAACCACTAAAACTCATATTTTGAGTCCAAGCAATTCCCTTACAGCACTATTTCGAAAATAATCCCCTATTTTGATGAAAAAACAATTAATAATAAATAATTAATGTATTTCTCCATTAAAAACTATTTAAAACACAAATATATACACTGTAAACAAAATATGTTGCACAACAACTGTCAACAGCACGACGACAGCGGACAGAGCGATTTAGGAAAAAATAATATTGCAATTCCGTATTTTGATGACAACACAATCATAGTTAATGTATATCACCACTGAAACTTTGTTGCACAATAATAACAGACGACAAAGACAAAAAATTAATTATGAATCCATGATCAGACGGTGGCAGACGACATGGATAACAAAAGTTTTTTTCGTGATTTGTATCACGAAAAAACTTTTGTATAATTGTATAATTATACAATACTATATTATACTACTATATATTATATATTATTATATATGTATTATATATTACTATATTATATATTGTATAATTATTGTACTTTTGTATAATTGGGTATAATTGTTTATACCCGCAAAATGATTGTCCTGGCTTTTAGAATAGATTGATATAATAGGATTATTGTAACTTACTGATCAGAGAACACACTTTTTACTAAACTATCAACGTTTAAAACTCCCATCAAATTAGCAAATTGATGAACGGATAGACGAAAATGGCACTATGTCGTATTATAGGCTACTGGTATCCTTGTTATCGTATCGTAGTTGTGAATCTGATTCAGAAAAATAGTCCCGTTACGGTATATCGAAATATTGTAACCAATTATTTGTATGAAAACAAAAGTATTAAATGGACTTATTATTTTTTACAACTAATACCGTCAATAATTAGGCTATTATGGGAAATGAATGTACTTTTGTTTTGTTGCCGAAAAGTTCATTTCGCGGAATAATACTGTATTATTAACAGTATTCTGATAATCGGCATCGACGATGACATTCAATGTTGAGATTCAACAGGGTGGCCACTGTGTTGTCTGCTGTCTGGAGAGAAAGATTTAATCACCTATGAAAATTAAATTTTACTAGTTTTAGTCACCAGAGAGTATAAAAGTATATGCAATATAAAAACGTAATATGTGCCATAGAAAGTTTATATTTGTATCAATGGTTTAGAGGACCATAATTTGTCTTTGATTTGTATTGAGTGTATTGATTTTTGCTACGCGGAGTGATTTCTGAGTTTGTTTTATAGTTAAAAATTTGTTTTAGAGACGTTTGACAGCAGAGCTGTAACTTATGAATACTGGTAGTAATATCACTTCTATAATAACGAAATGTATATCATTTGAAAGTACTAGAGTTTATTCCATATTAAGCTTAAACACGATATTTGTATGACATTGTTTTTATTAATACAAACAATTTCGGCACCACTGGCGCTGTGACGAAGCTTGGTGTAACCACCAGCCACTCTAATGATCCTGTTGGGTGTATGTTGTATTTTTTGTTTTGGTTGTGTTAATGTGCCCATCATTTAAAATACAATCAAGTACAGTTAGTTGATATTTTCAATTTTCAATAATACAATGCTCTTTTAAAATTATATTTGATGAATTTTCGAACATAGGTTTAGTAATTTTATTCATTAACATAAAAAAACAATTCCAAACAAGTTAAAAATGTCAAGACTTTTTCAGAGGAACGTGTTAAAATTGGTTTTCTAAGCACTTGGTGTGCTGTGATATATATGTATATATATATATATGTGTGTGTGTGTGTGTGTGTGTGTCTGTGAACACGATAACTCTCTTAAAATGGTCCAATCAATACCAAATTTGGTAGAGACGTGTATTCCTTCAAATGCTGAGACGAGTTCGTAAACCAGACATATCCGTCAATGGGATCGGGTAGTTTAGGGGGGGTTTTGTACGCCAAAATGGGGTTTTTTGCGTTTTCCACATTTAATTTTTAAAAATTTCTAATTTTATATTTCACCATTACAATCAGCTTAAAAAACTACACAATTAAGTTCCTTAAAGTTTTTCTCTATCTCCAACGCTTACCGAGATATTAAATAATCTAAACACAGTCCGTTGTATTGTGGGGCTTCAATGTTAATCTTATGGAGGATAGGGAAAAATTAATATTTCCCATATTAATGAATATTTTTTGATAAAACTTGATATTTAGCTTCATCTAGTTGAGATCTATCCATTTATACTTAAAAATCATAGTTTATGTGTTTATCATGGCAGCAAACCTGCATAGTCTTTTCCCATAATAATCATATAGGGAATAGGCAAACTTCTTTATTTATGGACAGATGTTGATGAAAGTTGGTATAAATGTTAAAAATAAAAATTATTTATGGTAGAAATTCCTAATTTCACTATTCCTCACAGCAGCAAACCTGTACACTCTTTCCCATGTTAATCTTATGGAGAATAGGAAAATAATTCTCACGTTTATGGACAGATTTTTATAAAACTTGTCATATATTATTATTATATTATTGATTTGGAAATTCGCTGAGTACGCAGATCTGCTGCGACGGGGGTATTTTAATGAATACTATAACCCCTCGAATTTTGTCCACGACTTCAATAAACACCCTGTAATAATGTGTGTGTGTCTGTGAATACGATAACTCTCGTAAAAATGGTCCAATCGAGACCAAATTTGGTAGAGACGTATATCCCTACATTTGCTCAGACGAGTTCGTAATCCATACATATTACATACATACATACATACATATTAAAAAATCTAAACACAGTATGTTGTATTTTGGGGCTCCAATGTTAATTTTATAGAAGATAAGGAAAAATTAATATTTCCCGTATCAATCTTTATTTTTGGATGGAACTTGATATTTAGCTACATGTGGTTGAGATCCATCCATTTATGCTTAAAAATTATAGTTTATGTATTTATCATAGCAGCAAACCTGCATACTTTATTCCCATGTTTATCATATAGGGAATAGGTAAACTCCTTTATTTATGGACAGATGTTGATGATAGTTAGTATAAATGTTAAAAATAAAAATTGTTTATGGTATAAATGCCTACTTTCAGTGTTCCTCACAGCAGCAAACCTGCAAACTCTTTCCCATGTTAATCTTAACCTTTTGGGGTCCATTTAGTTGTACCCGGATAAGCCATTCAGGTCCAATTTAATATGCAATTAAAATTAAAGTTTTTGAAGTCGCTACATTTTATGGCTTTATATTGAATTAGATGTATTGGTGCTGGACATTTTATGTACTAATGATATATCCCATGATAGGTTTGTGTATTGTAATAACTATGGAAACAAATATATAATTTACAGACTTATATATATAATAATAAAAGTTGTAAAATATGGGGGTTTTTATTCAATTTTTCATTTATATCAGTCATTTTTTGCTTTTTATTGCTAATAATCCATGTCAAAACTTGTTAGACTCACTTGTGGGAAAAATTCTAAAAATAAAAATATCAGAATAAATACATATAACACTTGTTATGATAAAAAATAAAGTAAGAAAAAATATGAAAAATTACTCACCATAGTTGATTGTTTCAGATGGTTAGGCCTACAGTGTGACTCATATAAAAAACTTTGTCTCTTTGGATTAACTGATATATACTGAGTCAATGCCACGTGTTGAGGTTCAATTTTAGTAGAAAAAATTGTTATAAATAATTATTACAAGTCATAAAATCAAAATGTTCGATAGAATGAACTAGAAAAAATTAATTTCAAATTTCACTATAAATAAAAACACTATTTACAAAACACTAAACACACAGTATGGGATTAGGCCTATTTTTTACATCTTGTAGTCCTTTTTAGTATGGTACCTATCAAAACACAAAACACCCATTGGGATGAAGACCAGGCTTTTTGGGGCAAGTATCACAGAAGAAGGAGGTCTCTTTTCTTCCGCCAGCAACTTTTCTGTTTGAGCAAACAACACAGTCCTTTGTTTTTTCCCCTCACTTACTTTTATTGAATGGTATAGACCATTCGTTCTAATTGACGATTCGCTGTCTAGTGATGTTGGACGTCCTCGCTTGGGATGAATATTTCTGACGTCACTCACAAGCAACTTGATGAGCTCCTTGCGGTATGACATGTGTGTCACTGGACAAAGGTTCGTCCTGTTCCTTTCCATGTTGTACAAAATAAAACTATTTACAACTGAGACTTCTAGAATCCAGAAGTACAGCTTGCGCCACCACTTCAGCCTTTTTCTAGCAAAACTATAAGAAGAGCAATAGTGATCGCTCCGATCAACACCTCCCATTTTGGCAGTGTAATCGGAAATAACAATAGGTTTTGGGATGACTTGAACTATATTGTTTTTTCCTGTCCTCCTTATTTCTTCTACACTAGCATTGTGGCAAGTGCTTATCATACTGACAACTCGCTTGTCTTTCCAAGCTAATGCCAATAATTTTTGTTGCGGAAAGCAGCTACATCATGGGTTGAAAGGCGTTTTAGGTTTAGTTTTTTTCATTTTCTTGGGCAGGCCAGATCTATTCAAAATTACAGTTCCTGTAAAGTGGAAGCCTATGGCTCTCAATTCGTTGGCTAATTGTACACTGCTGTAAAATCTGTCTGTGTATAAAAAGTAACCAGATTGTTGGGTCACATTCTGTAGTTTTGTTACTAGGTGTAAAATGACACGGGAGGTAAATGGTAAGTCAGGGCGGATCAAACTATTGGTAGTGAAAGAGCCATAGTATGGAATGAGAACACTTACATATCCATTCGTGGAATCTGCCAGAACATACAGCCGCCGTAATCCCCACTTTGTAGGTTTTTTTGGGCTATACATTTTAAAGACTACACGGCCTTTGAAGCTTACTGTCGATTCGTCTGCTGATAAATACTTTTATGGCCTATAAACTTATAAAAACTTTGAACCAACATAGTCAACAATGTTTTTCACTTTACTGGCTCTTGAGTGCATTGATCTACCAGGAGCATCATGGTTAGGTGGTGAGACATGAAGGGCCCAAAACAGCTGACAAAATCTCTTGCGAGAGAAAATGTTCTTGGAAAAATCGGGAGAATCTAGCCAATCGTTTGAAAAAATACCTTCATAGATTTTTTTATTTGTCTGCCCATGTTTAGGAGCACACCATGAAATGCTATCATTTCCTTCACTGTTACATCAGTCCACTGCCACCAAATCAAATGTTTACGAAGAGGAGTAATTTTTGGAATTTTTTCTCTAGCATACCGGTTTGTTTCTGCCACAATTTCATGAAAAAGAGCCAGTGAAAAAAAACAGATGAAAAAAATATAGAGGTGATTCTGGCCTAGGCTCATTTATTGTAGGAACAAATCCACATTTGTTCTTATCAAATGGCATTATATTGAAATCAGGACTGTCTTCTGTCCACTCCTCCCAATCACTGTCTTCATCAGGTGTTCGATCAATATTAGGTGTAGGCCTACCTCTATGTGGTACATCTTCATTTTCTACTGCAGATTCCTGGTCATCAGACTGTTCACTTCTTTCAACAATACTTTCATCTTCTGACAAATCAAAGTCTGGATCTATGTCAGAGTCATTTACTCCTTCAAATAAAGCTTCTTCAATTTCTTCGTCCAATAAAATACTGGTATCACTTCCACCTTTACTGGTTGAAGCCATTGTTCAAATCAAAACACAACTAAACTTAAAATAATAATGAAAATGAAAATTGTAATAATATAAACAATAAAAATGTTAACCAAAATAGACACTTTGTATTGTAAACACAGACGACAGATCGTACACAAACCAATAACAATTACGAAATGTTGCACCGGCTCAGCTAACCTCACAGCTGCTGTGATAGCACTTGAGAAAAAATTCAAAGACCAGTAAATATTTTGAATTAACCAATCAAAGTATATATATTTAGTTTCTACACATATCACCGAATACTATGATATTGAAATCAAACATTTAAAACAAGTTTATCGTGATGTACGATCGCTTTAAAACAGTTGTGGGACACAGTTCACCGTCGGACCAGAACGGCAAATACGAGATGTCGGACTGAGTTCGCCATTGGACCGCAAAAGGTTAAGGAGAATGAATAGGCAAATAATTCTCATGTTTATGGACAGATCTTAATAAAACTTGTTATATATTATTATTATCATAATCATTATATTATTGATTTGGAAATTCGCTGAGTACGCAGGTCTGTTGCGACAGGGGGTATTTCGGTGGTAGTGGCTTGCAAATAGATAATCTATTAATTTTATACCCGGGCTGAAAACCATTCTTCATTAGTATACAGTGGAAGTGGAACCCCTAAAATCCAAACTAATTGAGGCTGAAGCTAAGTGACAGTAGGCGATTGGGGTTATACAGGCTGTGTGAGTCAAGTGCAGTGACCTTGGCGGGTGGATGTATGTCCTATGACATGTCATTGTTGCTAGGCGAGCACGTGCTAAAAGTAAAGCACTCTCCTACTACCCCATCCTTACTAGGATGCATCTTGCACCTGTCTATGTCTAGTAAGTGCTGATTATTGTGTATCCCTAACAGCCAAGCGACGTGATGATATCATGCGACCCTGGCTTGGGATTGCCACCGCGTGAAGATTTTCTTCACTTCGACAGATAAAGATAACAGAAGACTTTAAGTGAAAAACTGGTGTTTGTTCAATCTTGTATTGTATTTTTTGTTTTAAACCTTGAAAAATAGATATGTGCGATTAAAAAAAATTTTAATTTTAATTTTTTTTTCCTAAATTTGAATCTTGTTTTCCCGAAAATGCATTCAAATTTGGCGGGATTTGGTTTTTCCGGGGTTTGGATTTGAGGGATTCTACTGTATTTCTTATTATATTGGAATTTTTACTCGCATAGTGTAGGGCAACAGTTTTTTCCTTATTTTTCTTTTTTTTCATTTTCATTTAGGTATGGATTAGAAGTTTAAACTTGGTTTTCCTAGTTAAGTAATCTATGATTTTAGTATCATAACCGTTATTTATATCTACTTGATAACATTTTTCTCCTTTGCATATTCACCTTCCCTAAGGCGAAATATTAGTAAATGGTAAACCATTGATCTGAAAGCAGCAAGTTTTCTACTGATATGGGTGATTAGAATCTATTGGTATCAATCACTAAATCACTTTGAGTCGGTTTATATACACTACATATTCAGTGCGTAGTATTGTACAATCTTTGTGCATGTTTTATAATCATCATGACAACCATTAAATAATGGGCTTAACTACGCTGCTGAAGATAAAACGTGTACAGCGTTAAAGTGTAATTAATCGACACCTCAAGCAAAGAACATAGAAGATAGAGAAGGGCAGCCCTATATATAACAGTGTCAGAGATTTATTCGGGCCACCAGATCTAGCTGGGTGGCCCGAACGTCGAGTGTGCCACTGTCGTCAGTAATGCAGTATGGAAGTGGGTAGCCCGAATTGAAAGAACACGGTTCAAATCTCCATCACACGCTTTATAATTTTATACTCATTTTGAATCTTCAATGCTTTAATTGTTTTCATATTTTTATTTTAAATAGGAATAATTTTTCAAAGCTATTGTTGGTAAATATTTTTTATTTGTTTTTATTTATTTTATTTTATTTATTTTTTTATTTTTATGGACCCTAAAAATATTAAGGGAGATAAGCAATAGGATTGCAGATGAAATGACGAGACTCATAAATGTGAATATTTGAGTGTACTAGTTGTGTATTTTAAGTCTTTTAAAAGAGACTCTAGTGCAGTATCAGGCAGCCCGAAATGAGATTCAGTCCACCCGCTACAAATAAAAAACATTTATCACCAATAGCTTTAACAAATATCCATAGTAATTTTTAAAATTATATTCTTTGTAAGAAAATTATAAAACTGATATATAAAAACAATTAAAGCGTTAAAGAAAAAAAGGGGTATAAAAATATACAATTAGTGTTGGAGATTTGAACTAGGGCCACTGAATTCTGACACCGTATATTATTGTGTGGCAACACTGAACGGGCCTAGTTTAGACGAATCTCCAACAGAGGGCAGGAGCGCGGACCCCCTACGAAACATCCCATATGGTTGCCGTTCTCTATCTTCTATGTTCTTTGCCTCAAGGCAGTTTACAAAGGTAAATAACTTTAAATCATATTATTAGGTGTCAAGGCTATTGAATGATTGAATTTTTACTGCTATCGTAAGAATATTCCTATTAAATGTTTAATATGTGGGTTTAAGAGTCTTGGTGGAAGTCCTGGGTGAGTGATGCGAGGTTTTCTGTGACGCCAAAAAGCTCAGTCCTTGTTTTGAAAATGGATATTACAAATGACTTTTAGAAGGAATTAACATAGGTGGATATAAACATCAATGACCCAAAAAGGGTTAATAAGCATAGTTAACAGTGTTTTAAGCATATACTGATACTTGAATGTTCTTAGCTACTCTGCAGTCGATTCCAGATACGTCTCTGATCTATTTATACATTTTTTAAACCATGTAAAAGTCTTGGAACAGATTGTTTCAAATAAATTTATTAATAACTAATAATATTTTGTAATTTTTTTTATTCATATATAACATGGCTTTCCAGACAAACAAAGGATCTACTGGACTTAGCTTCTTCAGGAAGTAATATACTATCTAGAGTTAATCAACACTCACTGTTCCTGGAATCTCAAATTCACAGGCTGAAACAATTATCGGTAAGAAAATAGGTCATTTATAAATGTTAATTTTGAACCAATGTTGATTTTTTTTAAATAAATATTGAATGTTAATTAATGTGAATGGTTGAGTGGGATGAATGTGTAACATTTTGTCAATTTTTAAAGGACAATCAAACTCTCCTAAAACTTTATGAACTGTCCCTAAACTTTCTTTTGGAAATGAGACCAAGGACCAAGCAGGTTTTGTTTGGGCTAAGAATTCAGTATTTTTTCTACCAATTTTAAGAAGTATACAACAATTACAGAAAAAATCCTATAATATAAGTGAAATATGGAAATAAGAAAGATGATAAAATAAATTTAAACAGGCTTCATTATAATGTCTTTGTACAACTCTTTGTTTTAAATTCAATGGTATCAGTGGATTAATACATTCTTTATCCCTAAAATAAATCTAAAAACGATAACTAGAGATGAGGGAATAGTGATTTTTGGATTTCAAATCGAACCGAATTGAATATTTATTTACTATTCCGAATATAGAATATTTTCTGATTGAATATTAGAGTAAAGGTTTATTTTCATCCATTTAGGAGATCTTAAAAACTTTGGCGTGTGAACAGCCAAATTAAAAAATTAAAAATTAGTAATTACGTGGCTTACTGTAAATTATGTAGGGCCTATATATGTGATTTGCTATTCAATCCTCTCAAATACAGCCAAACAAATCAATCTCTTTGAAAAATAATACATATTGAAATAAGTAAAATTTGACATATTACTCATAGATAATTTTTTATTATGCTAAAACTATAAGTATAATAAATTGATGAAGTAATAAAAATTAGAATATAAATATTGAAGTAAAAACTAAAATTTTGTATCATATCATAAATAAAATTAATTTAGTAATAATTTATCGTGTTTACAATTTACAACAGTTGCATAGCATACTTTTTGTTGTTAAATTTATAAAGCTAAATTATGAATGGTTTAAGATTGCTTTTGAGTAGTTTCTTATCAGTTTCACATATATAAAATTAATTTAAGATACAACATTAGAAAATTAATGTAGTTATTTTTACAGTAGTTTTTTTTAACTCTTCGATAAATGTGCTAAAAGTACATTTTAGTAAGGACGTCATATGACGTAATAAATACCTCGTTTTAACCAGATAGTAATAGGCAGAGAAGTGAAAATATTTAATGAATTGAGAAATGAATTGGAACAAACTGGTTCAAATGTAAACAAACCCCCACTCCCTTCGGCCTATCCAAATATCAAGGTCATAATTTTGTAACACTGTCCCGCAACATGTGTTGTTGCTGTTGCCAAAATACATCCGGTAGGACTGTGAATCACAAATTTACTGTTTGTAAAAAGTGGTTTACCCCAAAATTTAATACCGTACTGAAACAATGTTTTATGCAACAATAATAGCTTCATGTTTCACGCTACCAGTGCATGCTAGATTTTTTATCACTGTGGCTGTGGTAATAACAAGCCTAGGAAAATACAAAACATTTTATCTTGACTAGCCATACCGATGAAATATTTGATAGACATAGACAAAATATTTAGTAACTGTAAGGTGTCTCGTCAAATGCTTAGTTTTTCTCATAGTCCATTCTTCATCATTTTCAATCAAATTAACAATAAACGGTGTTTCCACCGTTCTTGTAGACAGCATATTGTTAATCCATCGGGTTGTGGTCTGGTCAACCACGCTACCATCCAATACCCCTCTATTGCTAAATGAGAGGTGTTGTCAAAAGCTCCTGTTATGTCCAGGAAGGCGCGTACAGAGAAAAACCATTTATTAAATATATTTTAAGTGGTAAAATTTGAGTTAAACTTACATTTTTCTATTATCATTATTCTAAACCAAGAAACGTATCATGGCCTACTTTAGGGATAAATTATAAAGAGAAAATAAACTTTAATGCACTTATAAAACTAATTATTAGCAGTTCATAAAAGCCTAACTGTAATTAAACTATTATTCCGAAGTGGTCAACAGCCTGAGGCGGGGGGTTTTAGTTCCTCCTCCCTGCACAAGTTAGCACCTCCCTGATGGTGCATGAGAGCATTTCCCCTCGAGGAAAAGAAAAACTGTAATTAAACTAACAACAAATAATAAAACCAACAAACAAACACAACAATTGAACCTTGTTGTCGGTCACTTGTTTCGGTTTTGAGCTGTCTATAATGTCGCTTAAAACACAAAGGCATAAAGAAACAGTTCATAAATGAATGCTAACACATTCTAGCAGTCAACTAACAAACTACAGTGATATACCGCGACAAAAACAACAAAGATTGTTATTTTACTGGGAATCAATATATCACCTCACTGGCCCTATTTTAGAACGACAAATGTCGGCAAAACCATTAAGGGTTTAATATTTTTACTATTGCTATTTATTATTTTTATTGATTTATTATTGCTTATTTATAATAAGGAAAATTCCCACTTGACTTGCAATCAAGTGAATCTACTGCTTAGAATTTTAAATCTTAAGATCTAAATAAATATTTAATTTAAATATATGTATTTAAATTCACAGAAATATGTCAAGGATGAGAGACATAAACAGAGCCTGGAGAGGATGCAGAGTACACCCGTTGTGGCCACATCAGTACGTCATGAGTTTACAGGGCTCAGCCCGATATACACAGAGCCGTGGATGCCACATGGTCACCACTACATCAGCTGGTCTGAAGGTGATCAGCTGACAATGCCACTATCTGCCCAACCTCCCATCACACCGCAACAGGGAAGCAGGTATTTTAATGAAATGTTTTTCGTTTTTTTTAATTAGAAAAAAAAATTCCCGGTGCATAGGCAGATGTGTTTCATAAATTTTTTGTGATTTTTGTTGGAGCTGCTTCCAATTAGAGCTTTCAACAACCATATCAAATGTGATATGGTTCATTGTAATAACAATTTTTTGCTTATTGTGTTGACAGGGATTTTAAATCTTAACCACAGTTATTACTTACCTTATTACCTTTCTGAAATGACAATCTACCCAGGTAGGTATAATCAGCAAGTTTGAATTAGAAATGAATGTTAGATGATTGTGGCACAATCTTGTAGTCTTGTTACTCAAGTCTCTTTTCCTGGACAGTTCTTATTTTCTTGTAAAATAAAGTTGAAAGAAGTTTAAAATTGAAGAATTTAAAATTGGGCTTATAGAGATTTGAAAGTAAACAAATAATACCTAAACAGCTGTTTATAAGCTCACTCCTCGAGAATTTCAAGCCTTTTCCCAGAACTCAGAACTCTTTATTCGCCAGTAGATATTTACATAAATACATTGGTTTGTCACAATACATTGGTAAATTACTTAGAATTAGGCTTTCAGCTGAATTTCTCAACTGACCAGTTTTTAGCCAAGAATTCATTAATATTGTAAAAACAGTTTTTAAAAAGGCAACATTGAATTTTTTTTGAACAGCCTATAATTCATATTGCGAACTTCTTTTGGTAATTTGTTATAAAATTTACTAGATTGTATCAAAATTGATTTTTAAATTTTTTTTTTTAAATCTAGTTCTCGGAACATTTTGGGTTTCCCTAATGCGTGTCCCGTAAGCGTGGACTGCCCCCCGCTCACACACAAGATCCAGATTTGCTTTAATATAAAGTAAGCAATGGAATATATGTAAACTAATGACAGAAAGTATTTTTAGGTCCTCAAAAATAGGCCTACAATGATCCAATCTACCTACTCCTGCAATGATGCGTAAAGCACGTTTTTGAATTATGAGGATCTCTTGTATGTGCGGGGAGCAGCCCCACACCACAAGACCATAAGTTACATGGGTTTGAAAGAGGCTGCCTGCCACATGCCGTCCACGTCCAAAGAGCCACTGAGCCTATGCAGGGCAAAAACACTGGAACACAGTTTTTTTAAGTCCAATAATATGTGGTAGCCAATTAAGTTTCGGGTCCAGGGTGATACCAAGGAACCTAGGATTAGGAACATTGATATCAACCTGTTCTTCTCTTAAACTAAATATCAGGGTGGAGGTTTTCTCCTCATTTAAAGCCAATTGATTTGTAGACAGCCAATTTTTAACTATATTTTTGGAATTTTCAGAGTCTGCCAAAACTTGTCTACAATTTTTATTTACATTGACTACAGTGGTGTCATCAGCGTAAATGACGACAGTGGCAGGCACACTAGAGGTCAGGTCATTTATCATAACGAGTAACAGTAGAGGCCCAAGGACTGAGCCTTGGGGCACTCCGGCTGTTACTCGTTTCACATTTGAAGCACCTGATGCTGTCAAGACATACTGTTCCCTGTTATCTAAGTAAGAGTGAAACATTCTGAGTTCATTACCATCTATTTTATAATGTCTCAGCTTATCTAATAAGATATGGTGGGACACCTTGTCAAAAGCTTTGCTCATGTCAAAAAACGTTGCTGAAGCAAAGCTTTTATGCTCAAACGCATCTAAAATGGAATTAACCAGCTGAATGATGGCATTTGTGGTTGAGAGGCCTTTTCTAAAGCCAAATTGACTTTTACTTAATATATGATTACTTTCTAGAAAGACAGTGAGCTGCATAAAAATTACAAACTCCAAAACTTTGGACAAAATAGGCACAATTGCTATTGGGCGATAATTACTAACTTTGTTAAAACTGCCTTTTAGCGAATTTCCCATAGGGAAGAAGCTATTACCGTAGGTCTCATGGTAAGACTTAAGCCCGGGACCATGTTATTTTTTCTTCTTTAGGTGCCTAGAGACCAAAAACAATAGTCGTTAAAATTTTTATATACATATATATGTATATATATATATGTATATATATATATATATGTGTGTGTGTGTGTGTATTTATCTTTAAATAAGTCAACCGAGTACCCTTAGAAAACATTTTAATTATTTCTTCGACATGTTTCGGGAATCATCCCATCTTCAAGAAGTACAAATGTTTAACCTAATTTGATAATCTTAATTTATAAATGTAAATAAATGTCATATGATAATTTAAATTTCATATATATATATATATATATATATATATATATATATATATATATATATATATATATAGTACCTGGTGACCGAGCTTTGCTCTTTTAGAATAATACATGTATTATAAAAATTAATTAGAAAAATTAAAACACATTTATTACTCAATGAAAACATTTATGTGGTTTAAATAAAACCGATTTAATACACCATAATTAATATAGCACTGAACAAAAAGTATTGACCCTGATGGAGTTTGAACACGCGACCTTCGTTCTACGAGGCCAACTCGCTACCGCTGGACCACGGCGTCTGCCAAATGAGAGACGCCGGTTAAGGTGTTTTAGCCAACCTCAATTGTTTTAACCGATCATTTACTGTTTAACTATCCATACAGTTATTATTAGCCTGTGACCAACTGATTTTGATATAAACGGAATGAGGATTGAAAAGGATTTGGATTCACCAAATCTATATCATTGTTAGCAGGAATAAAAACATTCTCCCAGGTTTCCAATCTCAACATGGTACAAAATAAATTGGATTGCACAAACATAGACATTAAATAAATTTGTTTCAAAACCTGAAAATCGGTATAAGCTATGCCTTTAGAATCTACACGCGCTGCCGCGCATCGGGACGTTCGATGCATCGGGATTTCGATTACCTCTGTATCGAATCGCGATTCGATGCATCGAATCGAATCGAAATTTCTATACATTTTCGATGCATCGCACACCCCTAATTTTGATGGACAATTGATATTATAGGCCTAGGCCTATTTGTAATTTTGATAATATCACACGATGGGTTTGGGTAACACAAGCTATTGTGCTTGAAATTTTGACATCCAATTTGCCTATTGCTTAGGTGCCTACTTTCGCTGCTGTATCTAAGAAAAGCGCTTCACTGCTTTAGCTGTGAACTCATATAACAAAAGTTAGACAAATTAGGCATTAGCATAAGGTACGAAGCATAACATGTGGTTCAAAGGCTATCTCAAAGACCGTAAACCAATAGTAGAAATCACACAAACAAAAATGGAGCTACAGAAAGAACTAGGTCAAAACCTATGCCTTTGAATCATGGAGTACCCAGTTAGGTATTTTAAGACAAGTTTAACACGGAGTCCGAACCACTACCTCTGAATTACGAACTGGTCTAATTATGAGAATTAACGTAGTATTCAATAGTGCTGATGTTAATAGTTGTGGTCATCTAATTATTTATTTACTTAATTAGTGATAGTCAACTACCACTATATATTATGAACCAAAAGAACCCAATTAAAATATCTTACCATAAAATGCCATGTATCATTTGAGTAAATTGATACTCTAATGCATGTACCATTCTTTGTTTCCCACATTACTTGGATTTTATTTTCCAGGTTTTCTCAGTGGCTGGAAGAAACTTTTAGGCCACCAAAGAGCCAGTCCCAAAAACCAACAGATAGAGATCCGCCTATCAATGAACTACATTCTGACCTTGATAACATTCTTGGTAAACTTCAGGAAATGCTTGCTTCAAACTTCTCTCTTACAGGTGCTGGTTCTTTAATTATTAAACATATGATCATATAAACCCTAAAATTTAGTGAGTGTCTTTTAAACATTTTGCCTTCAGGATTGAGTAATGATTAAATCGTCTCTCCAATCCAAAGCCGTCTTCAATCCAAAAGTCTTTTGAACGTGACTAGTTTCGGGAACAAAATGTTTTCATTATCAAGCATACATTAGTCTTTAGGTCACTTCAGAACATGTCTTCTTGTGTAAATAAATTACACATTTTCAAAATAAACACTTAACATATGAATTTAAAATTTGTAGGTTTACTTTGTTTTTGTTTGTTAATAATTCTATCAATGATGTTGCTATGGTAGCCATTGGCGACAGCAATATATTTTAGAATAGTGTACTCACTGTTATAATTTTCAGGGGACATTGGATCTTCAGGAGTCTGTCGACCAAACTATGGTAAGCTGCCATTTTATAGATTGAGGATGATTGGACCACACATGGATTGTGTGGTCAGTAGTGGTGGGTTTTCTATAGATACAAAAACTGAAGTTGTTATTATTTTTTCAAACTTAAGAAATTTAACCCTAGAAATGGCAAAGTCGTAATTTACGACGCATTTACATATTCAATAAGAATTGGCAGGTGGAGGCATCTGTGGTCAGTTTAGTGAATTTGTTAGACACTATCGCCTACGTGACCGTGTTGCCATCTTGGGGCAAACAACTGAACCTGTTCTCGTAGAGCACTAGACTGCCACCGAGTAGGTCATATAACCAAGTAAGCGCTTTCAACTCCTATGCACTGGTGGCCTAATCGGCTAAAGCGCTGCGCTGACGAGCGTAACGTTCTAGTCATTCGGAAGTGCTAGGGTTCGAATCCCGCCCACGAGCAATCCCAATTTGGTTGCAAATGTGTGGTGTTGCGGAGTGGAGGGCCCACCTTAAATAAACGGTGACCGGCTTGGGTGGAAGTTGACGGCATTTGTAGGCTTAATTGGGATTGCAGTGGACACCTGTTTTGCTTTTGTGGTTAGTGGTTATAAGGGGGGGGCATGTTTTAAGATTTTTTTGTTTAAACTTTGATATTTCATGAAGATATTAGTAATTATATTTATGTTACAGTTAAGAGTAAAAAGCTTGCCACTTCTAGGGTTATATAATTGTCTTGTTCTATTTCTAAGGTAAATTTCAGATTATGGGAGATACTGTTGAAGTGGTTGTTTAGTAACTGTAGTTGTGAATTACCATTAAAAATTATGAAGGGGTACGGTACAAATAAGGAAAAATTAAGTCACTATCCAGTCTAGGTTGCCATCAAATATAACTATGGAACATCTCCTGCCGAAAACATTGAATAAAACCCGACCGTTAAAGGCTTTATACTCTACAAGTAATATAGAATTACATCACTGCCTAGATGTACGGCAAATACTGAACGTAAGACTGACCCATAGCGTGTTGGTGAATGATCATTTAAAATAAAACAATTTCACCAGAACTTCAGGAAAATCGGGCAACCAGCCATCTCCCTGCCGGCTCTAAATTATTGTGCAATCCTGGCGTATTATCGTATCCACGTATAGCAGCTTACGCAATCAGGGAACCGTTCCTCCTTTTGACGCAACAAAATAGACGTACCAGTATGAGGCTCGTATTAGTCGTGTTTCAAATAGTGATGGGAATACCTGTGATTTTTCAATCACAGTGAAAACCTTTTAAACTGTGATTCATGATTCTTTAAATTGATTCGTTCTTTTTCGTCTGACAGCCTGTTGACGATGTTATATGAACCAATACAGAACTGTGATTTGCCGTATTGATCTCGCTCTTTCGGGATTTTCACTCAAATAAAATAAAAAATCATAATGTTAAGGATATAATTGAATAAAGGAAATAAATAACTTTTATTTTTCTAACAATATGTTCTGTATTTCCTCATTAGTGGAACCCCTTAAATCCGAACTAATTGGAACTAAAGCCTGTTCTTCCAGGGAAATAAATACTACACACTTATTTCGTCACTGTATTGGCGCGGTAAAGAGTTATACAGGCTGTTCATGACTCAATAAGTTCATAAAGGCAGTGACCTTGGCGGGTCGAGCCTATGCTAAAAATAAACCATTCTCCCCCTACCCTTACTAACAGGGATGCGTATCGCGTCTGTCTACTGTCTGTGTCTAGTTTAGTGAGCGTTTACCTGCTGATGAGTGCGTATCTATAACAACTTGGCTTGGAATTATGGTCGTGTGAAGATTTTCTTCATTTCAACAGTTAAAGCATTGATTTTATAATTACGAAGTATGTAAATTCAATGGTTAAAGATAACAGACTTTAAGCGAAAAACCCTGACTTTGTTATACCTTGAAAAATAAGCTTATGTGATTAAATTTTTCTTAATTTCCAGGTATTTCTTTTTTTGATTTCCCGAGAACATGTTCAGATTTGAGGGGTTTCACTGTAATATTAAAATATTAACCACTTTATACTAAAATAACTATTTTAGTCTATAGAGCCCTTTGACATTTTATGAAAGTGTTTAATTTAATTTGAACAATTATTGTGATTGGTTGAATTAAAAATAATAAACCAAGACAATATAAAACATAGATCTTGGCTAGGGGGTATTGACTCAGTATATTTTCTGTATATTTTGTTTTGCAATAAAATACATTATAGTTTTTTATTTTGTTTGTTCATCCTTAGTTTCATATGGACTTGAGAAGATTATTTCCCCTTATTAATTAGTTACGACATAAATTATAATGTTTAAATAATTATTAATATGTTTAATGTGATATGTTTTTTAAAGAATGGATTTAAAAATCATATTACAGTTTGAAAATTAGTACCTAATGTAAAATATTTCTTCTGACATTGTATATCTTAAACTCCTTTCCCTTTCTCAATGTTTTCACTAATTAAGTTCTGGAAAATACTTATGAATAAAAGGATGAGATCAGTCAATGTTACTAACGAACGGCATTATTCTCGTGTAAACCCCCCCTGGTTTACAAAATTGAATTGATATAAGTGGGGTTAAATTAATAAAAGAAATTTTATTTTATAAAATGTATGTAAAAGAAAACATTGGGAATTATTAGCTAAGGAACAATGTTTACACGTATCATACTGGCAGAAGTACTGACCTTAGCTTGCCTAAAAATAGAATAAAAAAATACCCCCGTCGCAGCAGACCTGCGTACTCAGCGAATTTCCAAATCAATAATATAATAATAATATATGACAAGTTTTATAAAAATCTGTCCATAAACATGAGAATTATTTGCCTATTCTCCACAAGATTAACATGGGAAAGAGTGTGCAGGTTAGCTGCTGTGAGGAACACTGAAAGTAGTCATTTCTACCATAAATAATTTTTATTTTAACCAATTATACCAAGTTTCATCAACATCTGTCCATAAATAAAGGAAATTGCCTATTCCCTATATGATTAATATGGGAAAAGAGTATGCAGGTTTGCTGCCATGATAAACACATAAACTATGATTTTTAAGCATAAATGGATGAACCTCAACCATATAAAGCTAAATATCAAGTTTCATAAAAAAATATTGATTATCCCTATTCTCCATAAGATTAACATTGGAGCCCCACAATACAACGTACCGTGTATAGATTTTTCAATATTTCGGTAACCGTTGGAGATAGAGAAAAACTTTAAGGAACTTAATTGTGTAGGTTTTTAAGCTGATTCAAATGGTGAAATATAAAATTAGAAATTTTTAAAAATTACATGTGAGAAACGCAAAAAACTCCATTTTGGGGGTACAAAACCCCCCCAAACATAGTAAGGGTAATATTAATTTTTCCTCGTTCTCCATAAGATAAGCATTGGAGCCTCTAAATACAATGTAATGTGTTTAGATGTGTTTTAATATCTCAGTAACCGTTGAAGGTAGAGAAAAACATTCGGGATCTAGTTGTGTAGTTTTTTGAGCTGATTCTAATGTTAAAAGATAAAATTTGAAAATTATATTAATTACATGAAAAAAACCCAATTTTTAGGGTACAACCCCCCAAACTACTCGTTTCGATTGACCAATATGTCTGGACTACGAATTCGTCCGTAAATGTAGGAATACACGTTTCTACCAAATTCTCGATCGGACCATTTTTACGAGAGTTGTCATGTTTACACACACAAAACACACACACACACACACACACACACACACACATATATATATATATATATATATATATATATATATATTTAGAACTCAAAAAATTCCATCCGGTTTAAATTTGAGATAAATTGATACAAAACGATTCAACTCAATTGAAAATAACATTTAAAAACTACATGTATAAACCATTATATTCATTATAAAATGTACCAAATCATCAATTTTCAAAATTTACTGTCAAGATAATCACATGTAAAAATATTTAGTCACTGTTTATTATTGTTTATTGTTCTCTAATTTCTATTCTCTCAATTGCTTGAAAACATTTATACATTAACTAGCAGTAAGCCCGTCCTTTGTATGGGTTATAGGATTCAGTTTCAAGAAGAAAGATCATCATACTTAAATGTAAACCTGAAATCCTAAACAAATCAATGCTAAGAAAATGAATGAGTACCCAGCTTTAACGTTAAATAGATTAAAATATATATACCATTATTAAAATAAGTTATACGTTAAAATAACTGTTTAATATAGTATGATTTCTAAATGGGTTTAAAATCAATGACCAATATAAACTAACTAATATTGATCTGACAGCTGTTTGTTTTTATTTCTATTAAATATTTAAACTAAAGACAGCTGATTATTACCAAGTTATTCATTGAAAACTGAATCAAAATGCGAGTAATATCGCGTAAAAGTGGGTTTTTAAATGCTCTTTATTTACTTTTCAAGGGGTGGCGGGCGATTTCAAGCATTTACAAACCTTCTCTGGAATGTAGAGAATGCATGAAATAAGTTTAATTGTCACCAGTTCGTCCATTTTTTCAGAAAAGACGGCGTAAAATGCCTCCTGGAGCGTAACAGACAAACAGACAAATCGACAAACAAAAAAACAGACAAAAATTGAGATAAGACTGGTTCCGGCTTCTCTAACGCACAAAAAGTAAAAAATAACTAAAAAAATTAATAATTCTGAGCAATGTACAGGCAGAACTCTAATTTTACTTATATATAGATTAAACGGAAATTCGAAAAACCTTTTATTTTAACATTTCATTTACCCAATCAAACCGTTAAATAATTATATATATATATTTTAACGACTATTGTTTTTGGTCTCTGGACACCTAAATACAAAAAAATAACATGGCCGGGGGCTTAAGTCTTGCCATGAGACCTACGGTAATAGCTTATTCCCTATGGGAAATTCGTTAAAAGAAAATTATTTTTCAGCAATTAAAAATTATGCTAAAACAATTCTAGTGCTACAGAGATATAAAATTTTAACACAATGATCGATTTATTAAACAGTAACAATTTAAAGTACAGACCTGCAAAAAGATCAGAACAATACTGATAAAAAGATTAACTAATTTTTAGCGTTTTGGAAAAAATATTTCTATATATACGTTCATTAAAATGTAAATTAACATTTGTAAAAGGTATGGTATAATTTAATACATCTTAATAAATGGACCAGCACAAAGCTAGTACTACGAATTAATTTCATTTGCTTGGCTTCGCGCGACGACGTAGCTCAAATGCCTGCCATTGCCAAGCGGCAATCCGCTCAACAACTTTTGGAACTGACGATACCTATAAGTTATGACACCTGGGAGTTATGATACCTGGGAGTTATGATTTGCTTATTATTTTAAATAGACCTGGTAGAAGTGATACCATAGAACTACAACAACTGGAACGCCGACTCAATGCAGCGCGAACGAGCCAGCGGTGGTTGGGCTTCCCCCACCCTTTCCAAGTCATCCGAGCGCTATAGCCTCATTTAATACAATGGACGCGCCGTGTTTTAGAACTGTTTTTTACAGTTTTTAAGACATCACCGTAGTTGTTTTAACAGAAAACAAATAATTATTATTATTTGGATATAAGGTAGAAAGATCAGTCAATTAATACGTTCACATGACATCATTTCATTAGATAAACCACATTGTAAGTAACACAACGTAGGCTACCTACTCAACTATAGCCTATACGTTCTGAAAAAGGAAAAACTTGTTAGGTTTTTGTCTTATACCTAAATTGGCTTTGTTTCGTGCAATATTTCTTTCCTTTATAATGCAAAACAAAAATAGTATTAAAAAACAGATTTCCAATTAACTTAATTAAACGAAATTCATGCGTATCAAAGCCAAGTTTAGCATTTACAGGATCTACAGGAGTTTCTAAATAAACTTCCTTTGAAGAGCATACACGCTTGAATAATATACGTTTTCGAACAAAAATTCTTATTATCCTTATTAATTAAAAATAAAGAATACAAATACTTAGCTAACTTAAAAATATCCCTGGATGCATTGATAAGCTAACCTTTGGTTACAAAATCAGTAAATGCTCTGTTATCATGATTTACACTCGTTTGGTCGTGTAAAACCTTAGTACACTCATCGCATTTCATAATTTGTTCTACCTTTCTAACAACGAAACCACTAATGTAATGCAAAATGTTGTCCCTATAATAAGAATTTTTTGACAATAATTCTAGATCGTCGATAGCTTCGGAGTCTTCAATATCATCAGATTCGTCATGGAATGGCATTTGAAAACTCAATATTGAACTTTGTCGATGCTCATCAAATTCTATACAATTGCTAACTGAAGAAGCCTCAACGCTATTTCTAAACATTAGTTGTCTTAAAGCTAATCTAAATTGAACTACGTTTGGATTGTTGTTACGCCTACCCCATATTGATGAAAACTCAAATATAAACAAAAATTGACGTAGATTTAAAAATAATCTTCAATAATTGACACACAACAAGCCCTAGAGCGCTCCAACAATGCAATGTAGCCGGCCAGCAGTCCGCCGTCTCTTGACTTGGAAGGGGTGGGGGGTGCAAGTGTCGCCGGCTCGTTTCTCGGATCCTCGCATCCCTGCAGTCAGCGTTCCAGGTGTTATATTTCTATGAGTGATACCTGGGAGTTGTGATGTTGTCAATATTTAATAATTTTTTGAGATCTGGGAGAAGTGAAACCTGGGAGTTATGAACCCCACCCGAATTTAAGAATTTTAAAACTGAAGTTGAGGAGATCACTAAGTCTCTTAGTTTTCTTTCGGATAAAGTTGATACGTCGAATTCTCTTATGGAAAGAATTCAAAAAAGGATTAAAAGTAATAAAGAAGGAAAATGAAGATCTTCGATAAAAAAATTAGTGGGGAACATAAAAGTTTTTTCATTCCTTTATCTTTGAAATCTGTTATGAATTTATTAAATGTTTTGTTATATTCTTCCACTGTGGTCTTATTATTGAAGACATCCTTAGTAATAAGTCCATATACCGCAGCACCTTTCATACTGTGTTGAAGAGTAACACAGTCATTCAAGCACTCTGAACATATTGGTCTTCCAAATATCTGTTTAAAGCAAACTGCAACACCTCTACTCATCTGCCTCTTATCCCCAAAATTACCAGAGATGCTGTGGGCAAAGGCTATGGATGAATCTGCTTTTAAGCTCCCAATAACCGCTAACATATCCGCCTCAACAACTTGAATTACAGTTTCAGTTCCCTCTTCAAGTATTCCACTTATCGGTTCTGCCATATCGGTTTGCTTAACTGCTCTTGGAGTTGAGGCACATGATAGTACTGTGGCTGCAATGTCCAAGTTAGTGTCTGAGGTATAATTTGCTAGATGACAA
Organism: Nephotettix cincticeps; assembly: GCA_023375725.1. Lineage (NCBI taxonomy): Eukaryota > Metazoa > Arthropoda > Insecta > Hemiptera > Cicadellidae > Nephotettix > Nephotettix cincticeps. Next base: position 100,285,951 of record CM041786.1, on the reverse strand, counting down.
CCATAGTACACTGTTTTAGCTATTTCAACACCTCCTATCCATTTCATTCTTTTCACTGTTTATAATCCAGATGAAATTTTCTTCGCCAGGTTGTACATATGATCTGTCCAGGAGATTTCGGCATCAATTGTTAATCCCAATAGTTTTGATTTTATTTCAGTTGAAATATTGGAAATTCCTTGAATTTGTTTGTGTCATCTGCTAAAATTTATCTGTGTGGTTTTGGATGGATTTATAGCCAGGTCATTTTGCAGGAAGTATTGAAGAGCTTTATCTATTGATATTAGGATATCTGAGTGTAATTGTTGAGCAGTGTCGTCTGCAAATAGAAGGTTTGTATCATCTGCATACATTATGGTTTGGACATGGCTGTCATTGATGACACTAGGGAGATCATTTATGAAGAGGATGAATAAAAAGGAACCTAGGACTGATCCTTGAGGTACACCTCTGCTTACTGTAGATTGCTTTGATCTATATACACATTTCCTCCCATTATCATTTTGTTGAATTTCACCAATTTGACTCCATCTTTTCAAGTAGCTGGCCACCCAGTCTTTTGCCAAGCCTTCTATTCATAGTGATGATAGTTCAGTCATGATGAGATTAAGGCCTAAGCATAGTGATGTAAAATACCCGGGTATGTAAAACTCGGGGTAAATACCCAAAATCCATAAATACCCGGGTATTTTGGGTATTTATGACATCGATTGAATTAATTTATATTCATCCCTAAATATGTTATTGTTATCATTACATGATAAATTAGGATAGTCTATAACACCTTTTACAGTAACTTGAAGCTTTGCTGCTTTAGTACTTTTTGTAAAATAACACATTAAGTTTGTAAATAAGCATGGGGTTTCGTGTTTTAAATTTACCGTTGTTAAATTATGATAGTTAAAATTTTTATTGTATAAATGGCTTGGAAGGCTAGACAGACCTAAGACCTGATTGACATAGGCAGAATGGCAGAGTACAATTAATTGAACTTTTCTGTGTTACCGCTTATTTGAAAACAATAATACAGTAGAACTCCAATTATCCGAATTAATGGGGACCGGGACCCATTCGGATAATCAAATATTCGGATAATCAGAGTTTTTTTTTAAATTGCCATTAGAGAGAGAAAAACCTACGTTTTGATATTGCACTATTTTCTTATTGAATTTAATGTAAGAAACATGATATTTTTACATGTTTTAAATAAAAATAAAATGTACTTACATTTTACACGCAAACACTGGCTTCGCGGGAGGAAGAAAAATAGCGCACTTAGACTTTTTTTGGACAAATTTTTTTCTGAAAGTGATTAGGATAATCGGCGATTCGGATAGTCGGAGTACTACTGTATATTTGGATAAACCTACTAAAAAAATGTATCTCTGTTTCTTGGTCTAACTTAATATAGTTTTGAAATATTTATTGTGCTATAGATTCAAATGTTTTGTATCACAAGTTTATGAAATTAGTTTTTTTTATTTTGATACCAACAAAAGATCTAGAACAAAAATAATAATTAATTAAATCCTGCCATCCTACAGACTGAATTTTAATTATTTTCTTAAGTTGTTTATACATTGGCCTCTACTAGGTTAAATTTTCCTGTCTTTATAAATAATAATTATTACAAATTACAAATTATTTTTCTTTACCTTCAATAAAATAAATTTATATATCTGTCATAGAAATTAAAAAATCATAAGTAGTCAGGACCAGTGCAACCATGCAACCAGGGTATTTATACCGACTATGCTTTATGCTCAGAATAAAAATGCTAAAAGGGACTATATGAAATTAATTTAACACATTTTATTAAGATCCATACTGTCCCTATAGTTTAGTAATTGCAAAAAATCTCAATCTTCTTTAAATTAAATAAAAATTATAAATACCCAGGACGTGGGTATTTATGGCAATTAATCCCAGAAGTAAAATGCTAGGAGTAACCATATAACATTTTGTATAACACATTTTACCATCATTTTACTATCCTTAGAGGGTAATAATTGAAAAAAACATCTCAATCTTCGCTAACTTTAATAAAAGTTATAAATACCCAGTTTTTGGGTGTTTACCCGGGCCTGGGGTAAATACCCAATTTATATTTACCTACCCACTGGGTATTTACCCGACCCACATCACTACCTAAGCAGTCGAAAGTTTTGCTATAATCTAATCAGACAGCTGAGACATGTTTGTGTTCCTCTAAACGATCTATTATTTGTTCTATGACGTTCGTTAAGGCTGTTGTGGTGGATCTCCCTTGAAGGAAGCCATGTTGATTTTTTGCTATTAAGTTATGTTGTTCAAGGTGGCTCAGCATTCTTGTTAAAGCGATCTTCTCTATTATTTTTGCTAAATTTGATAAGTGATAGTCTCTAGTTTTGTGGAAAGTCTTTTTTTGTGTTTTGAATATATCTTGCTATTTTCAAGATTGAGGGAAACTGTCCCAAACTGAAAGATTTATTTATTATACTTATTAGTGGTATTGATAGTTCTTTTGCACAGTGCTTTATTACTTTTGAAGGAATTTCATCTATTCCACATAATAGCTTTGGTTTAAGAGTGGCTATTGTAGATATGACTTCTTTAATAGTTGTTGATTTTAAGTTCAGTGGCTGAAAATTATCTTGTGAGGGGAGAGTTTGGTTAGTTATTGGTGTTATTGCTATATGTTTTAGTTGGTCCCGATTACTTGCTAGTGTGGTGTCCGCTATTTGTGAAAAATATGTGTTGAAATGTTCAGCAATATGCACAGGATTTTCTACTGTATTCCCATCAATTTCTATAAGCCACTTTGTATTTTCTTTCTATATTGAAAGTTTTTCAGTATTAATAATGTCCCAAGTAGCTTTAGACTTGTTTTCTGCATTGTTAATATATTCAGCTGTGGTTTTTTTCCCGAAGATCTCTAAGTTTGAAATCATAGGGTTTCTTTCTTTCAACCATTAATGTGCTGTCATTTTCATTTCTGGTGATTTCATATCTGTATAAGCAGTTAGAAAGTTTTCTTTTAGAGTTTTTGCCTCATCATCATAGTGTACTGTAAACTTACCCATTCGTCTTGTTCTGACTTTTACTGGGGCATACGTAATCTAATATTTTTCTAATCGTGGTTTCAAATTGTATGCCTCCTACGCATCATGGGCAGTATGGACCTTTTTCCAATTTTCTTTTCTAAATTCATCCTTTAGATTGTTGAGGTTTTTTTAGAAAATATTCTCTTTTGTGTGTTTTCTATTTTTAGGTCTGATATTACAGAGTTAACTATTGTAAATCTTATATCCTCTTCAGGTATGTTTGTGCAAATGCAATTGATGGATTTTCTACTGTGATTAGTTATGCTGGTTGCTGGAAGTGGACTTCGCCTGGCTCCAAAAATTAGCAGCATGACCTTGAGTTGGTCTCTGTGTGGGTTTGTAGTTAACCGGTCTATGTTAATATCACCCATTAAAATAAAGTTCTTATTTTCACCTTTGAATGAAAAAAGTATGCTAGAAACAGCATCAATGGTTAACTTAGCTTGTCCCCCTGGTGGCCGATAAATCCCCTGGATGTACAAGTTTTTGTCATATCTAAGGGACCACAGTTTAACGTGGAGTCCGAACCACTGCCTCTGAATTACAAACTGCTCTAATAATGAGCATAGTCTTAGCGGATGAACGTAGTATTCAATAGTGGGGACATTAAGCTGGACAAACATCAGTTCAGTTTACAATAGTGTTCGATACGGATCTTCAGTTAAGCGGGAAATGGAAACGTTGGTGTGGGAATTTTGACTCTTGCGGATAGGAGGGCAGCACTGAAGCAATGTCGCCAATTGTTCTATGCAGTTGCAGTTTCAGTTACTCTCTTGCAGTTAGTTGCTCTATCCATAAATTAATGAAAATTATACAAAGATGCAGGCTTGTTTCGTTGCTATGGGGATATTTTAGTCTGATCATTTAATAATTACAGTTACAGACAAAGTGTTGGGTTAGCTTTAACTTAAAAGGCCCATTTGTAGCCTACACACAATAATATGTTATAATCAGTTAATGACATTTTGATGGTTTCAAAAGAATGCAAATTGTGTCCTGTTTCATGTTTTACAACACTTAGGTGGATATCGTAAACCTTTTCTGAGTCTACCATATTCAAAGTTAATCCAAATTTTTACAGTTTATAGAAAAATTTCCTACATATCTTTTTTGCTTTATTTTTCAGATGACAAGAGCAAAAGTAGTGTTCAGAATGGATCGCATGACAATGATTTCAGCTCCTGAAGGGTGTTAAATTTACTATGAAAGAAATTTTTGAATTATAATATAACACAAAACTAGAAGGAATAGCAGGAATGGTCTTTACAAAGACCAAAGAACATGTACTTAAAAATAAATCTGATATTTTAAGTGATATGTTTTAACACGCCATTACACACCCCTCTAATATAACACAAAGACTCGACATGTTATTTGTGTGAGCAAACTGCTATGACGGCAGTTTTAGTATTGAAAATTTTTTTAGTTTTACATCTACATGAGAACACGCCATGCTAGCATTTTGCTGCATAGTCTTTTCTTGCAGGTGGTGCAAGAAAAGACTTTTAGGAATCACTTGGCCGACACCTTATTTTTAAAATGAGGATGAGGAGAGTCGGGAGGGGGATATCTCCACCCCTCTAATCCCTTTATCCAAAAACAAGGTGAGTGCGGCTGTTATTGTGAAATCGCGGCAATTCGCCACGGATGTCTGTAATGACGTGTTAATAACTAAGATTTGGAGTAATTCAAGCTGTGTAATTAAACATCCATTGTATTGCTAAAGACAAATAATTGTAAATTGTAACTGCTACGTAGTCCTCTCGGTGACAACAGTATTTTTCATACATATCATAGAATTGGTATGTAACTATTAAGTTTTTGAGAGAGTTACAAATACATGGTAAATGGCTAATCAGTATATGCAATTGCATTCTGTGCATAACGATTCAGTTATATTGGCCTTATTCATCATCTGTTATTTTTATTTTCTCTCACCTATATTCTGTTATAAGGAGAAAGTGTCACAATATTTGTCTCTCTTATTTATCTACCAGTTAACCTATCACCAACTAGTTGAATGTATATCCATTCAAAATATCATTGAAATTGAATTTAAGTAAACATTTTTTCTTTTAACTTCCAAATACATTTATTATTGCATTGAACTTGTTGTGACATTATGAATCAATTTTTATCTTTGTTCCGGATGAATCTATTCTTAGAGAAAGTGTCAGTAAAGCTCTAGGGTGTGTGTGTTTTTTGTTCATTTCAGAAATAGTTTCACTAAAATTTTTTTGAACTATCAACTAAAAGATTTTGGATACACTTTATTTTTCTCTCAGATCCACAAATAATTCAGGCCTTTACCATAAGAACTTCTATTTTATGTGTGAGTGGGTTTCTGAATGACTTGAAAATGGCTTTTCAAAGGTGTTCCAAAACTCTTCAAACAATATTAAATTTGGTTAGTTGAGTACCATCTTTGAACTAGATGCTCCATCCAATAGGTCTTTGGTATGACATTCCCATATGTTGTTTCTAAAAATGGCAGGTTCTATTTTACAAATACTGGAAATCTTAATCAGTGTTGGTAAGCAGTCTGCATATAGGGCTCCTCCCCACTGTTATTTAAATCATTATAACAATTTTATTCAACTGCTTTTGTTATAACTTGTTTGTCTAGAATATTTCTTAATAGCCATATATTTTTAAAAATACCTAAACTTCATTTAGTTTTTGTTCATTCCATTTGTGAACCACTTGAATTTCCAGTGGCAATATCAATATTACAGTTGAGTGCAATTAAATTAATTTTAAAATCATGTAACTATTTGCATGACTGAAGCATATTATCAACTAAATCATTACAGTTCAATTTTTTCTTAAGAACTCTCAATTGCTTTGAACCTCTACCAGCCTGACATTTTGTCCACTTCTCATGGTTGACTTTTTTATATTATTTTGTACAGCTCCATCCATTCTGCAGTTTCTACATTTTTAGTAACTCTTCAACTGTATGAACTGTTACTCTTACCATGTGTGTGTGGTGAAACATAGAAAATTTCTTAAGTTACTGTTATAGTAATTTTCCCATAAGTGAATTATTTTAAATTAATGTATAAAATGACATGTTTATTGAATTTATAACTCAATGAGTATTACGAATATTTAATTTGTAGCTGTGTTTTGTTTATTATATGTGATATTTTGAATTAGTTTTAAGAAAAGGGTAGTTAGAAAAAAAACAAAAACAAAGAACATGCCAAACAATAAAATATAGCAAATATTAAAATACTGTTATGACATGGCATGTTTGATGTATTCCCAAACATGCTTTCAGATATAATTGCTTCACATGATTCCTGAAATGTAGTTACATGTAGACCAATATTTTTGACAAATGGGTAATCTATGAATGAAGGACTTATTGAAAAGTTTTTAGATTATCAACTGTAAGCCATAACAGGCATTTTGGATTTCAATATTCAGATCCCTTTTTTGGCTATATCCCTTTATGATACTATAATAATTTTGTTTAATGTTGTACTTTTTCTAGAATTTTTACATTTATTAATTTTAGATTACTATATTGATACACATTACGGTTTGTTTATGAAATTTGTATTTTATTATATTTTAACTAGAGGTGTGCGGTTGTCCGAAAAGTCGGATCAAATATTCGGCTCTGATCCTAATTAATTAAATTAATCAATTAAAAAATCCTAATTATATCATATATTTTGGTTACTGATAAATTTCAACACAATAGTTAATTTTGAAATACAGATTATTTCATCTTCGATAGTTGTGTAGAGGAATACAGATATTTATTATTCCGCAAAGAATCTGTTTTAGTAACAAAGATCTTAAAAAGCAGATTTACAATTCAACAGAAAAATTTACTCACTTCCCTTTGGGAAATAGCCTACATATGGATATGTCTAAAGGGAATATTTTCAGTTCCTCTGAACAGCTGTCATTCCATTATAACCATGTGATGGTTCCTTCCATGGTCCATTACACTTTTTGTTTCTGAAAAATTGCCAGCACCCCTCCTAGAGCTTAGACATATATGACAAAACATACTCATTTGCCTTAATAAATAATTTTTGTGACAGAATCCATTGTAAGAAACTAATACTTCAGTTTTATCTTCTAAACTTACGATTTCAATTTGATAGACTTTCTGAAAGCCGCTTTTGAGTAATCTGATGCCAAATACATGACATTGGTTATTTTCATTTAACTGTTATTGACTTTTTTTTGTTATTTCCACTTGTTTAAATTATAAAATTTTAGATTTATGATTGCTTTTATGCTATGATCGTTTAGTAAATAGGTAGATTTTTTTAAATAAGTAAGTTACAAAATTCAGATGATCACAACTTACATAAGACAGGCACCATAATTTCATGGGTATTATTATTATATTCTGGAAGACGGACACAGTTGTTGCTGGGTTTTATGCCCCCATCGTATGATTCCTAGTTGCACTGAGAACATGTCTTTCTCTTCTTTAATTGAAATAATGATCAACTTAATGTGGACTAAATATATGGATAACTTAATACGTTCACAGCTAAGCCTATTTTTCGAGTATGCAAATCTGAACTTGAGCTATCCAATCAAAAAATGCCTACCCACACACCTCTAATTCTAACTTTGCAATTTTTGATACAACCTGTTAAATTATAAATTTAGTATTTGAAGTTAGTATAGTAATAGATTGTACAATTTTTTATAATTTCTGTTAAAGGACTTTCAGTAAATTGAATTTGTATTATTCCTAAGTAAAAGTAAAGATATGATTTTACTGTGTGATGTTTCAATATTTTTCATACTATTTATTTATTTATCTAAAAAACATCAGATGAAGGTGAAGGAGTTTCTGTGTTTTGTCGTATGAAGTTTTTGAAGCATGCTCCTAGCAATTGAAGTGAATTAGCTTTCAAAAGATATAATAGTGAAAACATTTTTACTATTACTTATTTTTTAAAGGGGATGATTCAAAATATTTATAATGAAATCCGTCCATCATATATCATATATTTGATTAGAATAAGATTTTACGTAATAAGAAAATTATTTTATATGCTCTTGTTTAACACGTTCGCTGCGGTTCAAAATTTATAGTATTACGGCCAATGCGGGAATAATTTTGTTGTAATTTTAACTGAAATAAGTATTTATATTTTGTAATATATTGAATATTTTAATATATATATATATATATATAATATTATACATATAATATATTATTTATAAAATATAAAGGTAATATAAATGGCTGGGTGGTGTAGTGGTTATAATACCCGCCTTCAAAACTGAAGGTCGCCGGATCGAATCCCGCAAGGGTCGAATCTGGACCCAGTCGCCATTTGTCATTGGGCTACTAATTAATGATGCTTCCTAACAACAGGTCGACGTTAGGTAGTAACAAGACCGGGGTTTGGACCGTTCCCCATTAAAACGTTAAAAATGCCACTGGCGTAGAAATACACAAAATATAATAATAATGTGTATGAGCGTCGATCAGCGTCACCCGCACACGCCATTCTCATAACCTGACGCCAAACAGCGTCATCTGCAGCGAATGTGTTAATGTGTACGTTTATTTTGAGTAAGATGTAAATTAATGAGAGAAGCATTAACTCTCTGTCACAGTTGACATACAGTCAACAACTTTACAAAAAGTTTACATAATACACTTTTGAGGATAATTTCATGCCCATTCAAAACTCATTGCAAATGTGCTTACTTTGTGTTAAGATACAAATATATTTTATTTATTTAGACAGACCTAAAACTAGCATATTTAAATTAAATATCTTACATTAGTTGCGGTTTCTGTTTGATAGTTTACATATATGTTTCCTAAAATTAAAAAAATTGAATACACTCTAGTTAGACCATTTTCTAAACTCTCCAGTCTGTAATAAATAAATATGCAAATTAATATAATTTTTTTAAACCTGGCGTCAAAGATCACACCAGTGGAGACAATATTGACCTGCCACCTGTAACGTTAAGTATATATGTTACTTTACCCAAAAATGAATAAATTCACTTTTTTACGTATTTCATAAGTGGTTAGCTTTTTAATATTTATGTCTAAGCTATAAAACTTATATTTGCTTACTTATTTTATACGGAACTGTAAACATACTTTACTCAATAAAGTGCCTTCTAAATATTAAGTTATAACTTGTTAATTTTTATCCATTCTGATAAATTGTGTGATTCAAAATAAATTACATCTATCGAATGTGAAATACTAATTTATTGTAATAGACAAGTTTTTAAAATTATATCCAATGCAGCAAGCAAAAACTAAAACTATATTAAATCAATTATTCAACATACATTTATATACAGATATCCTAAGAAAATCCAGTCAGATAATGGAACACAATCCAATAGAAATGAATATATAAAAAATGGAACAAAATAACATTGAAATCATTTTCAACCCTATATATCATCCTTGTTACAATTTAGCTGAAAGACCAATACGAGAAGTCAAACGTTGTTAGTGAACATATTGTCATAAACAACGTATGAAATGGGTCAAGTTTACACCAAACAAGCTACAACTTGGCGTAGGAGACAAGAAAAATATCTGACAGAAAACACGTTTAACCAAAAGACACCAACTGAGCAAAAATTGTTAATCCCAAGACTAGAGGCAAAACGTAAGAACAGATCTGTGTAGCTGAACCAAAACAGAAAAACTGAAACATTAAAACTTGGTGACAAAGTTCCAATACTATATTACGAGCAAGGTTTGTACATATATTTGCACACGGATTTCGAAAACGGCTACCGAGTTTCTTGAAATTTTAGAACTAATTTCCGAGTAGAAAATAAGTTACAGATAGGTCTAATGTCCAGGAAAATTCCAGTTTTTTGTAATATTCAGTTTAAAATCTAAAAAATTAACATTACGCTTATAGAGAATCAAATGTAAACAATACAAATCAAAAAATCTGTTTATAACCTTTTGACAGTTGTTGATTGAAGATGGTGGTGAACAATATATGAATAGAGGTTTTGCCTAAATATTTATTTTACGTTTAAATGAAAAATTATCAAATTACTAATCAATTTGTAAAAACTAAAGGGAAAAATAACTGTACGAAATAAAAGTATAGAAAAGTATTTCCAAACTCTTTCGTGTTTTGATAGAACACGTATTCATTGTATTGCTTGAAGCCACTGTAACAAATCAATTAATTAGTGTAAATTAAATTTTTCTTTTGCTTTTCAATTCTAATTTGGTTTCTAACAAAATCAGTCGATTACAGGCTAATAATATCTGTATGGATAATTGAATAAACTGTTTATGATCAGCTAAAACAATTAATTGAAGTTGGCTAAAAGACCTTAAACGACACCGCAAATTTGGCCGACGCAGTAGCTCAGTGGTAGTGTGTTGGCTTCAAGGTCCGAAAGTAAAGAGATTGATTCCACACATGGGGACTATATTTTCGTTCAGTGTTTATGCTATATTAAATAAGGTGTATGAAATCGTTTTTATTTAAACCACATAAATGTTTTCATTGAGTAATAAATGTGTTTTTTTTTTTTTTTTACTGAAAGGGGCGGATTTCTCCCAAGGCACTTCAGCCGTAGGGGCTTTTTGCGCACCCCTGTGTGGGTTGCGGCATTATCACATAGCGAAAAGCCATTGGTGATTGGCGGGATTTGAACCCGGGACCTTGGGCACCAAAGCCCCGCGCTCTACCCCTAGACCAGCGCACTCCCCACAATATAAAAAATAAATTTTGAAAAAATTTATTTGAAAAAATAAATGTGTTTTAATTTTGCTAACTAACTGATGTATTTATATATATATATATATATATATATATATATATATACAAACCTTGCTCGTATTATAGTATTGGAATAACATTTAATACTTACCCTTAATATAATAATACCCTTCCCCAGTGCAGTCAATGAACGACCAAATCCCATATTTAATTTTCCCATGTTTATAATTTATTCCTGTGTTATTATTAAGTACCTGGTACCGAGCTTTTCTCGGATAGAATGACATGTATTAGAGAAGTTAATTAGTAAAATTAAAATACATTTATTACTCAATGAAAACATTTATGTGGTTTATTTAAAACCGATTTAATACACCTTAAGTAATATAGCATAAACACTGAATAAAATTTTATTATTCCTGGATGGGGATCAATCTCATAACCTTCGGCACGAGAATCCTACGGACTGAGCTGCGCCGTCGGCCAAGTTTGTGAAGTCGTTTAAGGTCTTTTAGCCAACCTCAATTATTTTAGCTGATCATATATTGTTTATTTAACCATCCATCCATAATGTTATTATTAGCCTGTGATCAACTGATTTTGTTAGAAACGGAATAAATAAATAATAATTTTATTGTCACAATAGATAAAGTCAAAAAAAGTAACTATTAAAGTATATGCAAACTTTGTACAGATAATCTTATTAGCAAACACATAAACAGGTCAAAGTAAGTCAAAATTACTGATACAGTATTGACTCCATTTAAATTTAATACAAGTTATACTATCAGCTTACACATACAAATACAGCTTACACATAAAATACAAACAACATATAAACAAATTAAAAGTTAAAGTTCTAGCCTAGGTATACATTTTATTACAAATTACTCCATACACCATATAACTTAATAAATTATCTTTCATAAAAATATTTAAGAGGAAATCATAGGTACTTATTTAAGCCCATGTGCTTATGCAAGTATGTCCTTGCACTCAGAAACAGAATAAAAAGGCTTCATGAGTAACTAAGAGTACAGTTTGTATTTGAAAATATGATCAGGTAATTCTGATATTTCAGGAGATAACTTATTAAACAATTTTAAACCCAACCTTATTGAATGAGGATTGAAAAGCAAAAGAGAAATTTCATTTACACCAATTAATTGTTTTGTTACAGTGGCTTCAAGCAATACAAAGAATATGTTTTCTATCAAAACATGAAAGATTTTGGAAATACTTTTCTCTGATTTTATTTCACACAGTTATTTCGCCCTTTAGTTTTTACAAATTGATTAGTAATTTGGTAACTTTTCATTTTATACATAAAATAAATATTCATGCAAATCCTCTATTCACATATTGTTCACCAAGATCTTCAATCAACAACTGTCAAACGGATACAAACAGATGTTTTGATTTGTATTGTTTATGTTTACATTTGGTTTTCCATAAGCATAATGTTAATTGTTTAGATTTTAAACTTAATACTACAAGAAACCCAGAATTTCCTGGGCATTAGACCTGTCTATAACTTATTTTCTACTCAGAAATTAGTATTTCCTAACTTTAAAGAAATTAGAGACGTTTTTGAGATCCATGTGCAAATATACAAATATGTATACATAATAAAACCATTTAAAATTATAAATTAAAAAAAAAACAAAGTTAATTTATTATTACCAGGTGAAAGGCTGAAAGGGCAAGGAGGAGAGAGTGTTTGTATGGGAACGTTTCATAGGGTCCAATGTCATTCGATCCAAAACCTTAAAATAGAGAAATAAACTCTGTTTCATAGGATCCAATGTCAATCGATCCAAAATTATAGTCAAGTTAGTAGTAAGTAATAGTCAGTGATGTTTTTGAACCGAGTGTATTCGAAATGCAAAACCCTAAAAGAGAGAAATAAATAAACGCTGTTTCATAGGATCCAATGTCAATCGATCCAAAAGTGCTGTATTTGCGTCGGAGAAATTGAAGGAGTTTAAACGTACTGGGGTTGCTTCTTCAAGTTGAAGGCGTTCAGAATTGTTCGTACCATTCACTGCTGAATTCGCTGGTGTTAATAAGTATAGTACTCGAAGTAATAACATTAAATTGTAAAAAATAAATAAAAAAAACTCAGTTCAACCATATTGTATTTTTTTCAATTAGACACTTAAACATTTTCGTCACTAATTAGATTTGCTTACCAGTAGGTCTACTTGAGTTTACATAGTTTTTAATTAGATAAATAATATGAAATTTGTATCATTATTAAAATTTCTTACACTTTAAGGCACTGTGTGATATCAATATATTATAATTCTAAAATAGGTTTTTAATTTGTGATTTATGTATATGAACAAACATTGATTTTAATTTGACAGCAGCTGTTGGTTATTACTTTCTATTAAATTTAATACATAATCATCTAAATATATAAATCAAAGTAGTGTTAGTTATACACGCATTATAAATCGAGAACGGCTGGACCGATTTTAATGATATTTGATTTTTTGGATTCGTCTCTGCTCCGGTCATGCTTTAGGCATATTCAGTTTCCATAAATTCAATTAGTTTCCATTTTATAGCGTTTTAAATTTCTAATTTTAACCTTATGGGGACTAAGATTGTTTTCAAATGTTCTACAATAAAAACATTCGATTTCTTAAGCTACAGCTGTTGTTTTACTTTCCATTAGCAATGTGCTTTACTATCCAATGCCATCTGAAGCATTCAATAATGTAAAACTATGAAGTAAATGGGTATTGTACAAAATGAGTAGATTTATTCTCCACGTTAATAGTTTACGATTTCTGGGAATTATATTATTTTGTGCATATATTTATTTTCTGTCTGATTAAAAGTCACGTGTTTATAATTATTTCGGCTAAATTAAAAATAATTACGGTGTTTATACATATTACGTTTGTTATAATAATCAGCTGTTGTATATCTTTCCTATAAAATCCGTATTACAGTTAGGTTCTGTTTGGTTTTAGGTTGGATAGGAAAAATTGTGAATCAATCCACTCAAATTTATTTGTTTTTAAGGAATGTTATTAATATGTCTTATCGTTTCAGTATTGTTATTAACTAAGCCGCGACCCAGAATATCTAATTTTTTTTCACAACGAAGTCGTAATGCTATTCGACTTCAGAACATGGCCAATCTGAAAGTTAACACGTATTTACTGTTAGGCATTACGAAGTTCGCCGGGTCAGCTAGTGAAATATAAATCAAATAAAAAAATAAACTTGAAATCTTAAACAAATAAATACAAAGAAAAAGTAATTCTCAGCTTAATTACTTAGTACAAACTTACAATTAGATAATTGACATTAAATTAGAAAATATATATGTCAATATTTTGAAATTTTCCTAACTAATGCCACTGAAGTCCTAAACGAATATGAATTGATAAATGCTGGTTTGAGATGATTTAATATGCAAAGAGGGGGAGTTCATCGTAAACCTTTTTGAAAACTTTGTCTGAAACAATTTGCATTAGTTTACGTAAAAAACATCTTTGACACCGGATGCTAATAGAACATAAAATGGATTACTGGAAAGGTATACCGGCCTTGCAAGAAGGATCAGTTCTGAATGTGATTGTTTCATAAGCTAGAATGGATACAAAACTCTAATCCCCTTCAACAGTCGTCCCTTGTGAAAGATTCCAAGAACACTAGGCCGACAGGAAGTTACCCAGCCTTACTACCCTATTTGAAAATGAGAAATACTTTAGTGTGTCTCTTCTTATTGGTGAGTGAGGATCTGGAGAGTGTAGTTGTGATTTTGAGAAAATGAGAAACGGATTTTTGGCAACCGCCCAGCCCCCACCGAGGGTCGGAACCCTAATTAGCCCTCGACAGCGGCCTTTGGGCAACCTCAGTTTCATCCCAAAAATTCTCCCTTTTCTCTCTGAAAATCCCTGCCTCGTTATTTAATCCCACAATATATCACTATATATATATATATATATATATATATATATATATATATATATATATATAGGGTCAAGAACAAGGTATAAATGACATAGAAATTTCAAATTGTATAATTAAAGAACACTATGTATTGTGATATACACTGGTGTATACTGGTGTAAATGTATACTCATTATAATAAGTGTATTAACATGAACATAAAACATTGTTATTCTTTTATGTTTTTTAATGATTACGTCCTTATGTATCCAAACGTCCTCCGTATTAAAAAATGTCCTAAGTACTTACTCTGTTTACAGATTAACTCAATACTCGCACTCTGTCCTGAATATTTGGAAACATGTTTTAGGTTTAGTATTATGATAGTAAATTAAAGTCAAAATATACGATCTTATAGGCTATCTAAAAGATAAATAACCCAAACACTGACTGAGCAGTCTCTCACGGCGACACTACCTGTCTGCCAGGTTAGATTCCGATGATTCGTGATACATATTCAAGGTTATAAATGCATTTGACATTTTTATAATCCATTCTATTAATTTATAAGGTTAGACACATCTGGCGTCCATTGTCCTAATCAAAGATCCTATGTCGCACAAAAGAATTCTCTAATGTTATTACTTCGTCAATATTTTCTTGCTTCCAAATACTGGGTCATAAACCTGTATACAGTCCGACTTCAAACAAGAAATATTTTGTGGTACAGAAGAAAGTCTAATAAACGTACTTGCTCAGCATTTATTACAAATAATAAAATTTTATATATTATTAGAAAGACAATGACGTTATATTTTGTGCACATTATTGTTTAAAGTTATTATTTTGAAATACTTGACTGTGGTTTTCCAAAATAGAACACTTACTTATTATTACTTGTTGCAGTACTATACTTATTAACGCCGTTCACTTCTGAATTCACCAGCGAATTCAGCAGTGAATGGTACGAACAATTCTGAACGCCTTCAACTTGAAGAAGCAACCCCAGTACGTTTAAACTCCTTCAATTTCTCCGACGCAAATACAGCACTTTTGGATCGATTGACATTGGATCCTATGAAACAGCGTTTATTTATTTCTCTCTTTTAGGGTTTTGCATTTCGAATACACTCTGTACAAAAACATCACTGACTATTACTTACTAACTTGACTATACTTTTGGATCGATTGACATTGGATCCTATGGAACAGAGTTTATTTCTCTATTTTAAGGTTTTGGATCGAATGACATTGGACCCTATGAAAGGGACCCTGTTGTATGAGTGTTTGTGTATTAGTCAGTCAGTTAAGGTGGTGTATCAGTTGTTGTGTAGTGAAGTATAGAGTCAAAGGTTTACTTTTATACTTTTAACTGAAATGGCGACCTACCCAGGTAGGTATTTTAAGCCAACTATGAATGAAGAATGAATGTAGGGTGATTGTGGCGCGATCTTGTAGTCTTGTTACTGACTAAGGCCGACATTTTCCTTAGACAGGACTGTTAATTAATAGCCCAACAGCCGATGGCAACTAATGGACCTACAGTTTAACGTGGAATCCGAACCACGGCCTTTGAATTACGAATTGGTCTAATTATGAGGATGGTCTTTGTGGATTAACGTATTATTCAATAGTGCGGACGTTAATCCACTCAAGAAAACACCACAACCACCGCCATCTCTCACAACTATCCACAATTCGCGACCTCCAAGTAGGTGGATTATGAAATCTTAATTTCTTGTACTTCGAGAACGTCATTAAGCTGTCTAAATACATAAATAAATATATTTACGTAACTTATTAGATATATCTTAGACATACGTTTTAACGTTTTAGATATATTTCGAGACAGAACATTCTGGTCAAGCCAATTTTTTAGTAATTCAAGGTCTGATTCTGCCTTATTTTTTACCTCCTTCTAGGATGATCCGGTGGTAAATATTAGAGTATCATCAGTGAATAAAGTTAACTTCCCCTGTGTCGGAATTTTAGAAATATTATTTATATAAATAAGGAATAGGACAGGACCAAGATTTGATTATTAATATTGTTGGCAATATGTTAATTACTAAGTTTAATCATATGATTGTGTTTATGTTTATGTTGTTGTGTTTAGTTATACATAGTTTGTTATGATTATTAAATTCTGTTCTAATTAAATTAATCTATTTTTATATACTTGAGTTATTAACATGGTGTCAGGTGTTAAAAACTGAAAAATATGAATAGCATACCACTTCCAGATCCATTAGACTTTACAGAAAAACAATGCTCAACAGAAAATTGGAACCTATTCAAATGCCAGTGGGAGAACTACATCACTGTAACGCAAGCATGCAGCTCAAAGTCTACAAATCTCTCCAATAAAAAGGTTAAGCTAGCTTTGTTTCTATCCGTGATTGGTGGAAAAGCTTTGAAGTTAATCAATAAATTATGCAAAGAACCGTCAGATGTCGAAGAAGTAATTGTAAGATTAAATGATTATTTCGAAGAGGCAAAAAATGTTACTTATGAGCGTTTTATATTCAACAGTGCAATACAGGAAACTGATGAATCGTGTAAGGATTTCATTAATAGATTGCACATGCTTGCTGAGAAGTGTGAATTTGATTCATTGACAAATCTATCAAAACAAGAATTAGAAGAGCGGTTAGTTTGTGATCGTCTAGTAGCAGGAGTGAGAAATGTCCGCCTGAGAAAACATTTGTTAACCAAGACAAATTTGTCGTTGAATAAAGCTTCTCAGTTGTGTATTGCGGATGAACAATCAGAGAAATTTGCAATTAAAATTAAATCTGAAGAAAGTAATACAGATAAAATTTGTGAAGAAGACAACTTCAAGATTCAAAACAGCACTAGACGCCTTTGTAAATATTGTGGAACTAGCCACGTTTGGAGTGCCAAGAACTGTCCAGCATTTGGAAAAGTGTGTAATAAATGCAAAAGGCAAAATCATTTTTCTAAAGTTTGCATGCAGAATAACCGCGATATTAAGCAGGTGCAATTATCTAATGGTGCCAATGAACAGCCAAGTTCCGACAGTAGTGACGATGATATTTACAACGTTCAAGATGACTCTCCAAAAAAACGGTTATATGTAAGCCTTCCACTTTGTACTAAAGGAGGACAAAAGCGTTTGAAGTGTCAATTTGACAGTGGAGCATCGTGCAATGTGATAGGAATAAATAAGCTAAAGGAATTGGTTGGAACTCCTAGGCTGAAAAATAGCAATACTCGATTATCATTCTATGGAGGTGCATCTCAGTGTTCACTTGGAAAAATTCAAATACATGTCTGGTGGAAAAATCAGAGACAAAAACTCACCTTTGAGGTAATCCAGACGCCACATAATCCATTACTAGGTACTCAAGATTGTATAAAGCTTGGTCTACTTTCATTTGAAGACAAAAATGTGCAAATATTCTCTACAGACAGGCCTACTTTAAGAAGTCTTGAAGGAGTTTCCTCAATTCAATATCTTAATGTGAGTAGCGAAAGACTCTCACAGATTAGAAGTAATACATTGGAAGATCCCTCAATGGTACATCTAATTAATACAATTCAAAGAGGGTGGCCTTCAACAAAAAATAAGGTACCAGAAGTTCTGAAATCTTTCTGGTCATTTCGTGATGAATTAACAACAGAGGATGGAATAATTCTGAAAGGTAAAAAAATTGTTGTTCCAAACAGTTTGAGGCAAGCTTTAATTCGAACAATACATTCATCTCATCAGGGCTCGGATTCGTGCATTAGAAGAGCAAGAGATGTATTTTTCTGGCCTTATATGAGTAGAGACATAAGAAATGAAATTAGTTCCTGCAAGGTATGCAAAAAGTATGCACCAGACCAACAACGAGAGCCTCTTCTACAAGATGCATCTCCAGAGAGACCATGGCAGAAAATTGCTGTTGACTTTGCTCAGGAAGGTTCTACACATTATATAATTGTAAGTGACTACTATTCGTCATTTTTTGAAGTAAAGAAAACGACAAAGTGTACAAGCGAGGCTCTCATAAACTTCTGTAAAGAGCTTTTTGCTAGATACGGTATACCAGAAGTTGTGGTTGCAGGCAGTGGCATACCTCTAAAATCTCAACTTTTCAAAGATTTTGCACTTGATTGGAAATTCAAAATAATACTGTCTCCACCTCATCATCACCAAGCTAATGGCAAAGCGGAATCAGCAGTGAAAATATTTAAAAGCTTACTGAAAAAATCACGTGAAGATGGGTTAGATTTCCAACAAGCACTTCTGAAGCTTAGAAATACTACACTTCAAGTAATAGGCTATAGTCCCGCCCAACTCCTCATGAATAGAAGGACCCAAAGTCTGCTCCCCATCAATCCAAACTTGCTATTACCTCGAATACCCAACGATATTAAAGAAAGGTGGGATCACAAGAAACTAATATATAAGAAGCAATATGACCGTGGATCCTTTGCAAGTAGGTCAAAATGTTTGGCTAAAACAACGACCTCAACCAGAGAATGAGCCCTGGGTGCAAGGCAAGGTACTTCAGAAAGAAGGCAGAAGACAATATAAGGTGGAGGTACAAGGAAAAGAATTTATAAGAAACAGAAAGTTTTTGAGAGTATAAAAAACTGATTTCCGGAAAAGAGAAGATGTTGGCAATATGTTAATTACTAAGTTAAATCATATGATTGTGTTTATGTTTATATTGTTGTTTTTAGTTATACATAGTTTGTTATGATTATTAAATTCTGTTCTAATTAAATTAATCTATTTTTATATACTTGAGTTATTAACAAATATATATTGCCTCGTTAATGCATTTATTAATATCAAATAACGCATCGGATATGCTTTTGTCACGCCTAAACCCATACTGATTTTCACTTAAAATTTTGCACTGGTGGAGGTAGAAGACAAGTTGATCCTTAACAATTTTCTCTAATAACTTAGCAATCACACTTAACAAAGAAATCGGTCGATAATTATTCATGTCTGTGAAATCGTTAGACTTGTGCAATGGAATAATTTTGGCCAATTTTAACTCATGTGGGAATATACCAGATGTTAAACTAAGATTGACGATATGTAAAAGAGGAGCACATAAAGTAATGATGTTTTCCTTAAGAACAATGGCCGGGAGCGGACCCTGGACATAACATACAATGTCCTCGTATATGACAGTGTTAAATGTAAAGTTAGTATCGAGTGAATAGTCGGCGTCATTTATGACTGGAGCCCCAGCTGAATTGATAGAGTTAGCTAATTTAGCACCTACTGAAGTAAAGAAACTGTTGAAATCGTTTGCTATTTTATGGTTCATAATAATATTACTTGTAGAACCAGGCAAAACCTTTTCAAACGGAAAAGGTTCCTTAGAACAGTTCCTGGCAGATATTTCATTGACCATGCCCCAAAACAATTTTGGATCCTCGTTAAATTCTAAAATTTTGCCCCTATAGTAATTTTTCTAAGCAATTTTGATGGTTAGATTTAGAGTTAGGCGCAGGGCCTTAAATCTATCTTGTAATAATTTATTAAAAGGTTGGGTTTTTATCTTTTTGCTTAACTTGTCTCGTTTGCGTATTAATTTAATTAGATCCACGGTAATCCAAGGTTTAATTTTTTTAAATCTTGTTGAATGAAGGTTAATTGTTTTTGTTGAGGCCTCAATGCAGTTACTCAGTGTTGAACAGAAACGTGTTGTGCATGGTCCCGGGCTTAAGTCTCGCCATGAGACCTACGGTAATAGCTTCTTCCCTATGGGAAATTCGCTAAAAGTATAAAGTAGCTTAAGTTATTAGATCAATCATGTCATTTACACGGATTTCAGGCAGTGAATGCCTTCAAAGCGCATGATACTGCGCTATATCGGCTGGGTTGCCGACAAGCTCTTAATGTAATGCGAACTCACTTCTAGAGCGGACGGTACTCAGCCCCTTACTTGATTTTTATAACATAGTCGATTTTGTTAAACCTTGGCGTAGGGAATTTCCGATATGTATAGGATTTTTAGCCTTACTCGGTGTAGTGAAAACTCTGTTTTGTGAAACCCATCCGTATTATCACCAACAATTTTACTCCAAGACATCGCCAGTGCACAAGAAAAATGTAAAGAAATTCAAAATATCATGCAATCCATTTCATCGTCATACTTATTGCATACTGTAAACCTGGATAATGGCCTGAAATTAGTATGTGATTCTTCGACAGGCAAACTACGACCTTTCATCCCTCTCATTTACCGAAGACCCCTATATGACTCCATCCATAATTTATCCGATCCTGGAATTGCAGCATCTGGGATAAATGATTGATTGACTGGGACAGTGGGGACGTCCTG
Source organism: Nephotettix cincticeps (assembly GCA_023375725.1). Taxonomy (NCBI): domain Eukaryota; kingdom Metazoa; phylum Arthropoda; class Insecta; order Hemiptera; family Cicadellidae; genus Nephotettix; species Nephotettix cincticeps. The sequence continues at coordinate 100,264,924 of CM041786.1, read as the reverse complement.
TAATCCAACTACTTGGAGGTCACGAGTTGTGGGTAGTTGTGAGAGATGGTCGGTGGATGTAGTTTTCACTTGTGTGGATTAACGTCCACACTACTGAATACTACGTTAATCCGCAAAGCCTATCCTCATAATTAGACCAATTCGTAATTCAGAGGCTGTGGTTCGGATTCCACGTTAAACTGTAGATCCATTAGTTGCAATCGCCTGTTGGGCTACTAATTAACAGTCCTGTCATGTCAGCCTTAGTCAGTAACAAGACTACAAGATCGTGCCACAAACATCCTACACTCAATCCTCATTCATACTTGGCTTAAAATACCTACATTATAGTATGGTTGCCATTTCAATAATCTAATCTAATCAGAAAATTAGTTCAAGAGAGATTCTGCTGGCCTTCGCTAAAACGTGATGTTACATTGTGGGCCAAAACGTGTATACCTTGTCAACAATGTAAAATACGGCGTTATACCTCTAGTGAACTTGGTTCTTATCCTCCCGCAAAAACATACTCGGTTTTGTGAAACATTAACATAATGAATTTCTGATATGTATAGGATATAGCCTTATAGTGAAAACTCGGTTTTGTGAAACCCACCTGTACTATCACCAACAATTTTACCCCAAGTTTAGTTTAGGGGTAAGTTGAAATTTTTAAATAGCAACCTCGAGCTTGTTGCATATCATTTCAAAGGTCTTGACAAAAGAAAATAAATGGCGCAAATTGGAGGTCTCTACATTGATTTTATTAAAAGTTATGCTAGTTTTAAGTTTAAAATTTTTTTTAATCTTATTAATTTATAAATTTTGTTAATAATGCAGAATGGGGGTTGATTAGGAGCCAAGTTGGTGGAAAAAATCACTATTAAATTTAGGTTAAGTGGCCACCGTTTACTTCTTGGCAGAAGTAAAGTCTGGGCTCAAATGCCTGCCTCACATTTGCCAACATTTCTGGCGTGACTAACTGGCACGCTCGTTCAATCCGCACTTTTAATTCATCAAGGTTAGCAGGTTTTGTGTCATACACCTTGCTTTTAATGAAGCCCCAGAAGAAAAAATCGAAAGGTGTGAGGTCGGGTGATCGAGCAGGCCACTCTACAAAACCTCGCCTACCAATCTACCTTTCGGGAAACTCCTCATCTAAAAAGTGTCTAACTCTTACATCGTAATGAGGAGGGGCACCATCCTGTTGAAAAAAGGATCAAAATCACCTTCTAGGGCAATATTGTTTATGGCTGGCACAAAATTATTATGTAATAGGTCTAGGTATTTTGCTCCATTCAAATTACCATCAATAAAAAAAGGGGCCAACTACAAAATCAACTAAAATCCCAGCCCATACATTTATCCTCTGAGGTTGTTGTGTATGTGCTTCAACCATCCAGTGTGGATTTACGTCTGTCCAGTAATGGCAGTTGTGACGATTAACCGTCCCATGTAATGAAAATGAAGCTTCATCACTAAAATTCATCTGCGAAATTTAATATTCTCCTCAATCTTTTGCAACATTATTTCACAAAACTGAATCCTTCGGTCAGGATCATCCTCATTTAGTTCCTGGTGAAGTTAAACTTTGTACAGATGGTACTTATGTTCTTTTAATACTCGATGAACTGAATCTTTTGAGATCCCAATTTCTCAAGCAGTTGAACAAAGTGTTTGCCCCAAAATGAGCTAGAACATCAACTTTAACATCGTCTGTCCTGATTGAAGGGCGGCCTGACCTTGAGACGTATATGATACTAAAGTGTCGTTGAAAATTTGTCTACCAAACGACGAATGTATACCCTATCGGTTGGCTTATCAGGATATGCGTTATTAAACAAGCAGACTGTCTCGTGTAAATTTCTTTTCGCCTCGCCATAGAACATAATCATTTCTAATTTTTCTTGATCACATCGGACCATTTTCTCTTATAACTATTTTAAATATAAAATCTTAAGCTAATTATTTTTTAATAAAACACACTAACGTTTAAAACACACTAAATCTAAAGAACTAAGATTTAAAAATAAGCTTTAGGGAAGTTAAAATAATGTCGCGCCAGGAGCAAACTCAAAGAGCTGTTATCTCTAGATAAGCTTCTGGCAAATGAGGCCTAGAGAGAGGGGCCGCTACCGTAACCCCACAATCTCGGACAGGATTTAGCCTATGATCGGTAAATGTCTGTGACCAATTAGGACTTTGACTATGGTATTAGCTAACGCTTTTCACATAGCAAAATCTTGGTTATTTAATTATTTACAAAATTAACAATATTTTATTAGATTTAAGAAAATTTAAAATTTTGAACTGGCATAACTTTTGATAAAATCAACGTAGAGACATCCAATTTGCACCATTCGTTTTCTTTCATCAATACCTTTGAAATTATATGCAACAGGCTGGGGGTTGCTAATTAAAAATTTCAACTTACCCCTAAACAACCCTTTTTGGAGGGGAAGGGGGTGAAAATGTGAATACATCAAAAACTACCTTTTTGACACCAAATAAACATCCCCAAAGTATAACATTTTTATTCCTATTAATAACAAAATTGACAGGGGGTGGAACTAGAGACACACAGTATAAGTAACAACACCCACCTGAGATATAAGGATTATCCATTACACATTAGTAAAGAAATACCACAACAAACCAAATCTTTATTAATTACAGAATTTGGACCATAAACAATCCCAATTTGGCTTGCAATTGTATGGTATAGTGACGGAAGGGCCCACCTTAAATAAAAGGTGACTGGCTTGGGTGGAAGTTGACGGCATTTGTAGACTTCATTGGGATTAGCGGTTATCAGGTGGGCATGGGTTTTCAAATATTTTAAGAATTAATTAATTAACTTAATGTAATTAGACGACATAGTTTGTCTTTGGAGGGTTAATAGTTTTGACAAGTCAGCACAGCATTGAATTTGACATTTATTTGCTCCAGATTTTACTTTGCAGGCGTATGGCCTTAATTATTATAGATAAAATATTTATTTCTGTGTCCATGGTTTAAACAGCACAACTATTAGATCTATTTAATCAGTAAGGTTAGTAACAGTAACCTTGATTATTCTAAAGTAACAGTTCAGGAGGCAGTATCAATTTATTACTTACCCTTCTTGCAGACAAAAATTACAAGTATAAAATACAGTATATGGTAAATGTATGCCACAACATTAGTGAAATGTCAATATACCAAAAAATTAAAAAAAACTAACTAACAGTTCAGTATACATTAATAGTATATACAGGTATTTAATTGGTTTGACAGAATGAATAAATAATGAAAATTAAAGTTTTTACGAATTTTTGTTTATTTAATACATAAACGTTTACAAGCAATTAAGAGAATAGAAAAGAAATGAAAGAATAACAAACAATGACTATAAATATTTTGACATGTGATTGTTTTCACATTAAATTAAATTTTCAATACTGAACAAATAATTTGATTTTTAACTAAAGAACTTTTTGAATGAATTTAAAGGGTTATAAAATGCAATTTTGATTTCTATTTATATTTGCAATTAATATAGTATACTATAATGTTAATAGTATATACATATAGTCTTATGAAATGGAATTTCATCGAGTTGAGATCTGTAGATGCGACGATACGTCCACAAGAAGTGATCAATCAAAATGCTGTTGCAGAGTAGCTGCATCCCAGACTTGTTAATCATCTCATTGATAGTGCTCTTCAGTCTCTCTACTGCTTCAATAGAGCACCCTCTGATTTCAACTTCCTCTTGACTACCATTTGGCAACTGCTCACCTAAAGCATCAATTGCTACAATTCTTATGTAGTGCCATTATTTTGAAACTTATTACAGTCAAGAATCAAGAGCTTTATTGTCATTGACCTTATTACAAGGAATAGACATTGTCAATATAGATATCACAACAAGTTGTTTTGGATGTCTCTGCACAATGTTCTTATACTAATCTAGAAATCTATACTCACATCACTTGTCAAATATTCTCTTAAACAATAAAATGGGTTTTCCACAAGCCATGACTTCAATTTAACTTTAAATCTATGTAGACTAACTAATTTTGCCGTAAGGTGGAGTTTGTTAAAAAACCTTATACTATTGACTTTATGACTATTGCCTGTTTTGGTTAATCTATGAGTAGGAATATCAAGCTTAGATTTAGTTCTGGTGTTATGGTTATGAATGTTTTCCCTGCATTTTAGTTCACTCAAATTTGATTGTGCATATATGTACAAGACAAGAAGTAAGCTTAAATTGGAAATGGGATAGTAAGAAAGGTCTTGTTCTGCTAAAATTTTTAATACACTAGATAGTCTCCCACAAAACAATTATGTCATTCATATAGTTATTAACACACAATTATGAGATAATTCTCTGTTTGATATTTAGAATATTGAATTATTAAAACATGGTAGGTTGACATATTTATTCTCTTATATAAACAATGCAGACAGCATTAAACTACCAATACATTATTTAGACAAGTGGACAATGTAAAAAAACACACATCTTCAATAACACTATACATTTCTTATGGAAGAAAACTTATAGTTTTCTCTCATAAGGATAACAGTACCTGGTGACCGAGCTTTGCTCGTTTAGAATAATACATGTATTATAAAAATTAATTAGAAAAATTAAAACACATTTATTACTCAATGAAAACATTTATGTGGTTTAAATAAAACCGATTTAATACACCATACGGTAATTAATATAGCACTGAACAAAAAGTATTGTCCCTGATGGGGTTTGAACACGCGAACCTCGTGTATCGAGGCCAACACACTACCGCTGGACCATGGCGTCTGCCAAATGAGCAATGCCGGTTAAGGTGTTTTAGCCACTTCAATTGTTTTAGCCGATCATTTACTGTTTAACTATCCATACAGTTATTATTAGCCTGTGACCAACTGATTTTGATATAAATGGAATGAGGATTGAAAAGCAAAAGAGAAATTTAATTTACACATATTAATTGGTTTGTTACAGTGGCTTCAAGCAATACAACAAATACGATTTCTATCAAAACACAGAAGATTTTGGAAATACTCTTTCCTGCTTTTATTTCGCACAGTTATGTTACCCTTAAGTTTTTACAAATTGTTTAGTGACCTGATAATTTTACATTTATTACATACATAAAATAAATATTTATGAAAAACCTCTATTCACATATTGTTCTTTGCCGTCTTCAATCAAGATCTGTCAAACGGTTATAAACAGCTGTTTTGGTTTGTATTGTTTACATTTTACCCTCCATAAGCGTAATGTTAAATTTTTAGATTTTAAACTTAATATTACAAGAAAACAAGAATTTTCCTGGACATTAGACCTATCTAGAACTTATTTTCTACTCAGAAATTAGTTATTTCCAAAATTTAAAGAAAATCCTTAGTGCCGTTTTCGAGATCCGTGTGCAAATATATATATATATATATATATATATATATATATATATATATACAGTAGAGCCAGTAGACAAGTTCACATCGTCGTTTAAGAGTTTTTGGCCAACCTCAATTGTTATAGCTAATCTTATACTGAATTTAAATGTCCATACAGTTTGTTATTATTATCCTGTGATCAACTGATTTTGCTAGAAAAGGAATGAGGATTGAAAAGCAAAATATAAATATAATTTACACCAGTTAATTGGTTTGTTACAGTTACAGTGGCTTCAAGCAATAGAATGAATACGTTTTCTTTCAAAACACAAAAGATTTTGGAAATAATTTTCTCTACTTTTATTTCGCACAGTTATTTTACCCTTTAGTTTTTACAAATTGTTTAGTAATTTGTAATTTGATAATTTTTCATTTATCACATACATAAAATAAATATTAATGCAAAACCTCTATTTACATATTGTTTGCCACCATCTTCAATCAACAACTGTCAAACAGTTATAAACAGCTGTTTTGGTTTGTATTGTTTACATTTGATTCTCCATAAGCATAATGTTAAATTTTTAGATTTTAAACTTAATATTACAAGAAAACAGGAATTTTCCTGGACATTAGACCTATCTAGAACTTATTTTCTACTCAGAAATTAGTTATTTCTAAAATTTAAAGAAAATCCTTAGTGCCGTTTTCGAGATCCGTGTGCAAATATATATATTAAGTAAATATATATATATATATATTGTTTAGTATTTAAGCATAATTTTAGTTTAATAATCATTTTTTAACAATGAGAGACATTCCACATTTATCATGTATTTTTCAAAGAAATAATTCAATATCAAATACCCTTTGTATTGTACAGAGTCAAAATAGAATAATCTGAGATTCAAATCAATTCAGATATTCTTAACAAAACGTTTACACAAAACACCCATACATGGCAAGTGGAGGGGCTGACGCTTCGATCTGATTGGCCATAAAAATATGGCGTGACAATTTCTATCTTCAATTTAATGTACCCCTATAGTGCAAAAATGTTCAGTTACCGACGCTATCCCCACTACCTGCTCACTTTAGTAGCTTTCGAACGCTCTCCGGGTGACGAGCGACTAAGCCGTTGCTCGTAATATTACTCTAATACTCTTAACCTCTCTCACTTATCTCGCGTAACAGTGCAATCCCTCTCTCAAGTTATTTGTCTCAAAGTAACTCAACAATTGATTAACAGTGCTTTTAATTGCCTACTCTCATAACTGTGTCGTCGCGAACAGTGCGTTACTCGCGCGTGTCGACTCTCAAGTGCCACCACCGATTCCTCTTCAGTGCTGCATCATATCCAGCAATTCCCCTGGTGACCCTTCACCCCTTATGGTCAGTGACACCCCCTGGTGTGCGCACACCTCCCCCAGCGTCCCTCATCACTGCCGACATCCGGTCCAGCCGCCAACCCATAGACGTCCTGAGACCTCCGTTGCTGGCAGCCCACATCCATCCAGGTCCATGGTCTTCGCTGGGATTCTCTATGTCAACCCCTAAACCCTCGGGAACAATGGTGAGTCACAACATCTTTAATTTGTGTGTTCACATCAGTGCGTGTCCGCGTGACTCCCTCTCTCTCTCTCTCAGCACGCCTATAGCGCGCCATTTCTCAAGATAAATTGTCCAATACTCTCCATTTGCTAATTTTCCCCACTAAGCTATACCTCCTCCATACAACAAACACTACATATCAATCATATATATATATATATATATACAGTAGAGCCTCGATTAACCGTCACCCTCGGGACCGGGACCGGGACCATGATGGAGACGGATAACAGAAATAATAATAGCGCCGATACAACTTAGTACCTAGACAGTGTTTGGCGTGGCAACATCGCAATTCACTGCCTTGCATATGTTATAACGGCGCTATTGTAAGTCCTAATTAATTTTCATCATTGCTGCGCAGTACTTAATGTGAATTTATTTTATTAAATGAAAAACAAAACTACGCCAGTACAAGTAAAAAATACTTTATTAAGAAAACAATAAAATATAAACTGTACATATACGTACTTTTACTCTCAAAACTTCCGTTAGTTCTTTTAGTCTCTAAACTGGTATTTAGTTTTTAAAATAATCCGTCATTTTCTTTTGTTTCTTTCTCCATCGAGGTTTCCAGGCGGTCAAGTTTCCAATTTTCCCGAGAAGAAGAACCAGCGTTTAATAATTAATTGTTCATTGTTGAGTCCCAAAACTACAAGTTTCTGTTTCTCAGCCATAACAGAAGAGCATGCACTACGTATAAACAGCACTGTCAACAATAAACAATAAAGCATGTAAAACTCTAGAAGGCATTGCACTTGATATCGGCAATAACTTCAGTTCACTGTTGTAAGCCACGCACCACACTGAACTGAAATGAAACAGTAGCAGTGGAATGCAGAAGACAGTGAAAGGATTAACCAGCTGGGTCACTACCCTTGTCGCCAATGATTCACGCACATTGCAGTTATGCAGTACAGTTATCTCAACTCATCATAGAGCTTTAACAGACGATCCGGCTCGGCTCTGACGCATAATTCTTTTTGCGCTAGTGGGGTGGCGGTTAATAGACTCTGACGGTTAAAAGGGTGACAGTTAATCGAGGTTCTACTGTATATACAAACCTTGCTCGTATTATGGTATTAGGTATAAATTTAAAACTGGACTGCAATGAATGGTCGCTGCAGAAAACATGCATTCCTATCCTTAATATTTATAATGAGAATATTCTAACTTGTTTGATTATAGCTTTAATTATATAACATACTTATGGTGGTACAAAAAAAATTACGAAAGAGATGAGAATTTGCTGAGTATACATGTCTTCTGCAATGGTGGTACAGTAAAACTTCGTTAATCCGGACTAATTGGGGCTCCAAGTTGTCCGGATTAACAAAAGTCCGGATTAAAACAAATAATCCTAAACGAAGAAAGACAGTGATTTTTGGGTACCCCTTGTATATAATGAAACACCTTTTGCAGATAAACTTAAATAGTATGTACATTCTGAATATAAAAATACATATCGTACAAACCGTAGTTATATTTGAACAAAAATATAGACTTGGTATTTGTCTATACAAAAAATGAGACAACGAAAAAAGACAAAATTACTTTGAACATGAGGGTTGGGGTTCGTCCTCAAGTGACTGAACTGGTTTGAAGAAGGAGATGAACTTCATTTGCCTTTCTTTTGTGTTAATTTCACAATTAAACAACGTAACTAAAAGTACAGTGCAATTGACCTCTGTGGAGCAACTGACGGCCAGATACGAGCAGGAGAAACACAATCGTGTGACTGAGCTACTATTGGCTGACAGTAACCATGGTAACGGCACGTACGCCTTGCGCTGTGAGCGCCCGCACTCGGCATACGCACACTCACGACTCATATCGCCGGGCGCAGTCGTACAGTGACGATCGCATGCTACTAATCAGCGTTCTGCGCATTAAAACTGCGATCCAATGGCTGTCCTGATTAAGCGAAGTCCGTATTAATGGGGTCCGGATTAACGAGGTTTTACTGTATTTAAATCTTGTGAAAACAATACTACTAATCAATTTTTAATCGATTAATTTTTAACAAGTTTAAAACTCATTAAAGTGTTTAGAGACGTAAGCTACTTTACCAAACATTCTTCAAAGTTGACTTTAAGTTACTTAAGTTGATTTCTTTACAAATTTCAATTTTTTAATAAATTATGTCTGTTAAGGATTACATACAGCTTTCTAAAGCTTAAACATTATTTGATAAAAGATAATGGTAAAATTGGTTATTATGAATCTAGTGCTTTAGCAAATCCAAAGATTAATAATTTGTTACATATAAGTTAATATACAAAATAATGGTTTAATCTTTCTTAGATGTATGTATGCAACTCGTACCTGTTATTACTATTCCGAAAATCATTTTACCAAAATCCTAACCATCCGATTTAAATTCAATACAAACAAATTTTCAGAATCCAAGAAAACCTCTAAAAAGACTACTAAATAAAATCGCTAAAAAATGAATTGTTGATGGAAAATTTTAGCTGTACATTAACTTACCATCCATCAGTTTCTTATTAAGTTCTTTGGTGTACACCAAAACTCCAAAATAAACCAGCACTTGAGGTACTCTGAAATGCAACAGATTCAATATAAAAGGTTTTAATAATTATTTTTACATGCTTATGAATTCGAAAATGTAGATTTATTTTTGTATTACATTTTCATTTTGTGTTTTAGGAAAAATGTTGACTGTACAATACTGCAGGAATTAAAACCACACAACAATCATGCCACAACGCCAACTTTTAATATTTAAAAAATTGTTTAGGCGGTTATAACGGTTTTAGGTCCTATGTAAAAGTCAACGAATTAAGAAAGGCTTCAAGACTCAAAATTTTTTAATTCATAAAGAGATCCTCTCTAATAGATAGCCTTATCCAAACCCTTTGAAAGCTGCTGTAGTGTTGTTCACAGTGACTCTTCATATTTCACATACATCTTTACAACTAAACGACATACTGACTTTATGACATTCTACTGTATCTTCCCCTTACCTTTCCTTACTTACGTTGTTTTGTTCCAAAACCCTTTTTCTTTTTAATATAACATGTTGTTGTTGTTGTTGTTTTTAATATAAGTTGCCTTTGTTCTGTTTATAGAAGAATATTAAAGGTTTTATTCTTGAACAAAGTTTTAAGCCGCCGCCGATGTACATAATCTATTTTGCGGTTTTACAGTTGGAATACAGTTTTTTTTTGTATGTTACGACTACACTAAATGACAAGTCAAGCTAATGATTGGATAAAATCCTACCTATGTAATCGTAACAAGTTTGTTGCATTAAAATTTGCGAACCCATTCCTGTCTGAATTTCCGTGAGACACCTCAGGCTCTGTGGACTGAATTAAAATAGATTTTTTTCACTATGACTGCAAAATATTATGTTTTGATTTCTTTACGCCTATTACTTCTACCCTGTAATTGTGTGTATAGTTATTTTTAACAAGAAAAAAAGTTTATTACCGTACTTTTACACCAGTTCCAAGAAGTAGGCATAGAAACAAGTCGGTACTAACGCTCAATCAAGCCTTTTTTTAGCGAATTTCCCATAGGGAAGAAGCTATTACTGTAGGTCTCATGGCAATACTTAAGCCTGGGACCATGTTATTTTTTGTCTTTAGGTGCCCAGAAACCAAATATTTTTCGTCTTTAGGTGCCCAGAAACCAAAAACAAGAGTCGTTAAAATTTAAATTCATATATATATATTTTTTTTCTTCATAAGTGCTAAATGACTATTATAAATATTTTTAACAAAATTTAGAGTAGTGTACTGATTGAATGAGTGTCTTGATTTGCAAATTTTTTTTAATACAAAACGTTTTCTACCAATGAAGAAATAGTAACTGTGTACATGAAAACAAAACAAAACATGAATAAATTCAAAGAAAAGTTTACAATACAAATTTTGAAATCATATGTTTTTTGAGCAGTTGATTTGAATAATCTTCTGTATATATATATATATATATTCAAAGCCCTCACTCACTCATCACTAATTCTCCCACTTTCCGATTGTTGTGCTGTGATTGGAAAAAAGTGGTCAATTATTATATGAGCTTATTTTAACTTCAACTGTGTTGGTTCAATTTCTCCTTCCTGGTCCCTTTACACTCTCACAGCCAAGTTACACTCTCGCAGTTACCTGAGTAGCAAAGTTTACATGGTTTACAAATTCGTTAATATAGGGATTCAATATAAACCTCTGTGTAACAAACGGGTCGGCGTCCAGCCTCTATTACAAATTACAGTATTACAAAATAAATTGCAGTACATTACTGTATGTATTTACCCATTTTTTCTGTATCATATATATAAAATGGGAAGTAAAATTATTAAGTTAAATTACACAAGCAAAATGAATTATCTACTTATTGAAACACTCCTAATGAACAGTATGAGATATCCAAACAGAATTACTATTTACTAAAATACAGGAAGTAGATAACACATAAAATCATATAAATTTAATCTTCATACAGTAGGCCTACATATCGAAATGCATATAACAGTAATTAAATTTAAAAAATATATAAATGTATTATATCATACAGTACTGTAATATGTAAATGTTTTTTTGGACCTATTCACAGGGCTGACAACACGACAAAACTACTGAACCAGTCACACTGTACACGGGATGCTTGAGATTTCCGGTTGAGACTTTTACCTAATTCATACCGGGATACGACATGGCTATTAATGTTTGCAAAATTTGTTACAGCGGGGTTCGTGAGGTGGGGGATTGATTATACAGGGGCTATCTTCGTTACATAGGGGCTTTTCATCTAGGAAATTAGTAATATAGGGGTCTGTTGATTCATTCCAAAGTTGCAAAAATTCGTTACATCAGGGTTATAGGCCAAATATTCATATGTTATAACATGGCTACTTTACCATGGAGTGTTATGGAAGTTTCAAGAGGATTTGAAAAAAAATCGTTATATCGGGGATTTTGTTATTTCAGGGTTCGTTATACCGGGGTTCTACAGTATTATTATTACATTATGATTTGGAAATTCGCTGAGTATGCAGGTCTGCTGTGACGAGGGTATTTTTGTTTTGTAATTTATAAGCTAAACAAGAGCTGCTGGAGAAAATCACTCTTACTAGCCAATAAAACTAAGGTTCCAAATCTAAGAAGAAATCCAAAGCTAAGCTAACTTTGTAAATAATTAACTGTAATGTAATTAACTGTAATACCTGTAATCTGCAAACATGGTCAGTGAGTGGATATCTTCAAAATGACCCAGTCCTTTACCCTCAAAACATGACCAAATATCACCTATAAGAATTTGGGCTCTCTTGTAAAAAGACACTAAAAACAAAACAGTAACACTTATGTTCATGTACACATCATTTTTTATTATCTTAAATGCAATAAATTGATTTATAAAATATTTTTAATTCACAATAATAGTAAGAAAATCTAAATACATTTCGACAAAAATGGTTGGTTTCCACAGAAAACAATATTAGGGTTCCCACAGGTTTTCCAAAACCATATTCCAGGAGAAATAAGTGGTTTTCCAGGACTTTCATTTCGTTAAAAAAACTCTGGCAAAGACTCAAACATAAATTTTTCATACTCACATTATACTCCAGGCTGGAACAATGCCCTTAGGGTTATATGACCATAAAATGGTATTAAAAGGTAGTATTACTGGTAATTTTGTGGTTTTGATTCCATAAAGCTAGGTAATTCATGGGAACATATGATGATGGTACAAATGTTAACAGGATTTTTTTATAATTTATCCCCAACCAAAAAGATGACAACAGAATTTCAATAGAGACCAAATAAATAAATATACACTATAATCATAATTATTAAAAAATATTTTTACTCAAAAAAAGAGTAATGTCAACAAATCACATTTTTGCCAACTCAATTATATATGTGTATTGTATTATAAAAGCTAATGCAAATAAGCTTACAAAATCATAATTATTTTTGTATGATTATTTGCTTATTTAACACAGGTCAAGTGTTAGCAGGGTGCGCCTCTTTCTCCAACTATATATAATCTGTGAGGATCATATACTAGAAGAACTATCTGAACTTTCAGTCACAGAAGAGTATGATAACAAATTGCTAGATGAGTTACCTGCAATTAGTATATTAGGATTTGCTGATGACACTATTCTAATTTGAATAAATATAGAGCATAATCACTTTGTACAATATGGTTAATAATATGGTCAATGGGGAAAGGTTAATTCAATTACCGTAGATGAACAAATTAAATACTTGGGGGTTAATTTAAAAAATCAGATTATTTTTGACTCGGAAAAAACTATAAAACCATTAGCAATCAAAGTAAATAATATGGTAATCTTCTCCACTATTGCAAACTGAACAAAAAATATTTGTTTTCAAGCAATATCTTTGGCCTATGTTTATATTTACATTTTCAATCCATTACAAAAGATTAAACTCAGATTCTCTGATGACACAGATAAAATAATAAGATCTGCATTAAAGGAAATATGTGATTTTCCTGATCACACTCCCAACTCAGTGTTGTACAGCAGTACAAAGGTGTAAGGACTTGATCTTAACAAATCATTTTGGGAAACAGTGTTACAACATATTAACATTTTAAAGGGTTTAAAATGTATAAAGAAGTACCTACAAGGCCTTGTGTATTTTCTATGTGAGGAAATGTATTGCCTCTTCCGATGTTATTTCTCAAGAGCCTACCCGATTAACCAGATTTTGAATATTTTGATGAAGAATTTTTATCTTGCAAGAATTATTAGGGACTAGTGCTATTGTTTGTTCATGATTTACCAGTTTTTGCTTACTTAAGTTACCGTTACTGAAGTTACTAACGGAAAATTTTGAGTGCAATCAGCTAGTTGAGGTTGATTATTTGATAGCTGCACTGACACAAATCTATCTGGCACAAAGCCATCACAAAAAACACTGGACACTTCATATTAATGTGCAGTAGCTTGAGATGTTAAGGCTGGAGATGTTGTAGCTGATGATTTATTAGTTGGTGATGTTGCAGCTGAATATATTTTAGTTGGAGTTTTTGTAGCTGGTGTCGGTGTAATTGCCGCCTGTAAAGACGAGGCTGAGGTAGAGGGGGTAAGCGAGGGCAAGGCTACTGCGAGGTATGTGAGAGTTGGAGTCGGTGTCACTGGAGAGGTTGAAGCAACAGCCTGGCGAGATTTTGGTGCCGCAATGTTCAGTGTGCGACATATTTGTCCTAGGAAATCTTCATGGGATAGGCCGTTCCTCTGTTCCCTGAATGAATTTTGGTAGTAGGAAACTATTGTTATGGATGCTCCTGTTTCATGTTGAAAATATATTAAATTATCTAAGAATGTATTTAAACTGATCTTGTCTCGTTCACATCCGATAGGAGGGCATATTAGGTGACGAAAACCTCTGCTTTTAAAGTCAACTGTAAGTCATGAAAGGCTTTACTGTAGTCATGGATGATTGATTTCCAATAATATTTATCTTTAGTTATCAGACTGTAAACTGAAGGTCCAGAAGAATGGCTTTGTAAAGCCAAGTTATGTGAAAGACATTGTGAATAAGTTGGTTTACCATAGTGTTTTTTAAATATTACAGCAACACCAGCAGACATATGGGGGAGGTCATTGAAATCTGATGAGATGTTGTGTGCAAATTCCACAAATCTGTCATTTTTGTGTTGTTCAATGGTTGGAAAAAGGAAGCGTTTGAATTTCTCTAGGTCTATAGTGTAAACTGATTTTTGTCTAGTTACTAATTCTCGTATATAGTGATTTGCAAGTGAAATTTCTTCTTGAATTGGGTGATTTCGGCTTAAATCATCTATTTTTGATATTGTGGTTATGATGACGGCTTTATCTTTAAATAAAGTTTTCAAATTGTCCTCAAGTGAAAAGTTAATAGGGGTCATATCACGCTGTGTATCATTAGTTCCACCCAAGAGTACTATCACATCATCCTTGGAAGGAAGTGCATTTTGGAGCTTTTTGTTCTATTTTCGGCACAATATATCTGCCTTGGCTGTCAGAGTAAACTGCCACCTTCAGTCTACGAACCGATACAATTCAAATTGGCCTAAAATAAAAAAAATTAACAAACCAGTCTGAACAGGATGAAAAAATAACGGAGTTCGTTATTTTTTCATCCTGTTCAGACTGGTTTGTTAATTTTTTTTATTTTAGGCCAATTTGAATTGTATCGGTTAGTATGTTTATCACAGGAAATAGGCTGTTGACCAGAGTCAATCAACTCTACATTAGTTAGAGCCTGATACTTAAGAGTAATGAGGTCAACCTGAGGTATATTGATAATCTTTTTAGACTTGTTTATTTGTGTGCCTATGTGCGTTGTTGCATACCTGACTTTCTTGAAGTGTATGTGGTTCAGCCGTCTGACTCGGTTGATTTACCAGGCTAGACATAGCTTAACACATCATTAAATTTTACAAGTGAATTATTCGTTTGGTTTTCATTAACATTAATATGGTTTGTAAGCCGATCCTTAAAATTAACTATAGGCCTACTATTATTGTATTTTTGGTGTAACAGTAAACTAATATTTTCATGGTCAGGTTTCTGGTTAAATAACAGGCATTTCAATGTTTCTTGGTCCAATGCTAGGAATAAATTTTTGTAATTAGGGCTGATTTTGCTCTTTCACTCAGAATTTCTGTCACCAAAATTACGGGCAAGATTTTTTTCAATTTCATTTGGCGAGAGTGTTGGGCTTATATTTGTGAGTCTATTTGCTATGAATTCTGCAGTCAGCAGCATGTGAACGCCGCAGTCAACTGTATTTGTCTGCTGTGGAGACTTAATAGTCTGTGGGTAGTAGTAGGGTCTGGGACAGTAAAGTTAAGACAACTTATCAGACATAATCTTAGCATGAGGGGAATTGATGTCACTCAGTGAGTGAAAGTAATAGTAGACATTATTCTGCACACTCCAAAACAATAGACTTAAATGTGAGCCAGACCCTCCGATGCTTTGAATTTTGGAGGACTCATTTACTGGAATAAATACAAACTTTTTCATTTCTTGATGTTGAGGTTCAACGATGTCTTTGAAATCATTTAGAGACTTGATAGCAGGAGAAATTGCTGGATTATGAAAAAATTAGCCATCTTGTGTAATACTATTTAAGATTTCAAAAATCAGTCTGACTGTATCGTCTGTGACCCACTTTGATTCTAATAGACAGAGAGTGATGTTTTCCTTATTTTAAACTGTTATTTGTGGAGGGTCTTCCAGTATGGAAGAGGTGGCTTTAAGTAGAGACTCTGAGGTGGCTGTGTGCTGACTGAGTTCCAGGAAACTAGATTTGTAAAGTTCAAGGGAATGTAGTGGACTTTGTGTTGATGACTGTGAGTTTTGTCCCACAAAGTTTTGGTCACAGTTAATATACTGGAGGATGAATCAGTAACAGCTGCTTCAGTGTCTTTCAGGCTATTATATTTTTTTACTTATAAAAAGTTTTTCAGTTTTGCATTTGTAGTATTGTAACTTTTCTAAGCTTCTTTTAAAGTGTTGTTAAATTTTATGTTTCTTTGTTTTGGTATCCCATATTTTGATTTGTTATCCAGGAATGAGCATATGTCATTTTCCTTTACAATACCTGTTTCTCTAGTGCCATAGAAAATTACTTCATACTTTGTAATTTTGTCATTAGATTCATTTACCTTCTCAATCACTGCTGGCCAGTTGGGATGTCTTTTTATCTTGGCAAAAACTCTATCACCAGTTTTAAATTTATTTTTAACCATTTTATAGTTTCCTTTTATATTTACTTTTTTAATTATAAGTGGTTATAGATTAATTGCTATTTATTATTGGCTATATAAAGAATATTTATAACTCATGAAATATTGCAGTTTTTTTCTGTTCAGACTTAATAGTTAGTTTTTGTTGAGATAAATTAACTAACTGCAAAAGGAATATTCATATCGGTTGTATTCAGATTAAGTAGGTAAAATTTAGATTAATTTATTTAGCAGTTATTTCCAGCCAGTGCCAAAGTATTCACCTTGATTATCAGGTGTGTTCCAATAGATAAAACATAGACAACCAGTTTGAGTGAGGCTCAAAGGCTGTTATCAGGTATCAAAGGTCAACTCACGCTGGCTTGCAGAGCGATTCCTTATCTATGTTCCTTCTAATCACTAATCTGAATATTCTTGCAAATTTATTTAGATAAATCTGAATATATTAAGTCCGGTTTATTTTTATAAAAAACTAGTTGCACATTTTCACATGACATTAGACCAAATATTTACATATAAAAATATTATCACAAAAAACAATATTTCCACTTGAAACTTTATAAAAACTGTAGAGCACAAATGACACAGGTCCACTAGCAACAGAGGCCACCCCCACTCCTTTATTGCATCCTTTATTCATCCTTTATTGCACCTCAAACACACACAAACACGATATTGATATTTTTACTCCAGACACAGATGCTCTCATCCATTACACTCATCATACCTGCTCTTCACTCATATTCAACTGAAAATACAAGGGAAATATGACATCTTCATTTTTTTATTTTTTAATTAGAAGTATCAACTTTAATCATTATATTATTTGTCAAATAACCAAAATATTTGTCCAAGCGGTGATGGTACAGAATACATATTTAAAAAATAAAGATTACAATAATAATCCTGTAGCGTTCACAATCCTTTGAAGGTATTTTGCCGTCTGGATACAGCTTTTGTAGAATGTTTTAGTACAATGAACAGCAAGTGGTCAGCATTGTATGCTCTTCAACAAATTAGTGGGTTAAAACAGGATTTGCAACGACTTGAGTATATTCCATATAATACATTCCATTTGAGTATAAGAATAATAAATACCAATTGCCTCTCGAGGCTAAGAAATTGTGTTTATACAAAATAGAGACTATACAGAAGGTAAACTTAAAAAAATGTAAATACTAACGTCGCAGCAGACCTGCGTACTCAGCGAGTTTACAAATCAATAATATGACAATAATAGTACAAGTAGTGTACTATTAGTACAATACAAGTAGTACAATAGTGACAAGATTTATCAATCAATACCTGTTGATAAATTAGAGTATTTGCCTATCCTCTGTAACATTAACATGGTATGCAGGTTTGCTGCTTTGAGGAACAGTAAAAGTAGGCATTTTTACTATAAACTTTTTTATTCTGACCATATACCAAGTTTTATCATTATCTGGACGTAAATGAAGGAGTTTGTCTATTTTCCATAAGATTAACGTGGGAAAGAGTATGCAGGTTTGCTGCTGTGAGGTGCTGTAAACATATGAACTATAATTTTTTAGCATAAACGTATGGATCCCAACCACATGAAGCTAAATACAAAGTTTCATCAAAAATTGATTAGTAAGGGAATTATTAATTTTTCATTATCCTCCATAAGAATAGCATTGGAGCCCCTAAATACAATGTATTGTGTTTAGATGTTTTGTTTTGTTTTGAATGTTTGTGTTTTTTAATATCGCAGTAACCATTGGAGATACAGAAAAACTTTAAAAAACTAAATTGTGTTGTTTTGAGCTGATTCTAATGGTAAAAGATAAAATTGGAAAATTATTAAAATTACCTGGAAAAACAACTACCTGTTCCAAACTACCTGTTCCGATAGTCTGAATTACGAACTAGTCCGAGCAAATGTACAAGGAGGAATACACGTTTATACCAAATTTGGTCTTGATTGGACCATTTTAATGAGAGTTATCGTGTTCACACACACACACACACACACACATACACACACACATATCGCCGACATATTTTTTAAATTTTGTGGCCTTTTAAAAATAACACGAGGTGGTCTGGAAAATAAATTTTCTGTTGTGGGTTAGGATTTTAAAATAATGAATGCTACTTTCATGATGCTGTTAACTTTATGTAGACCTGGGTAATAGTTTGTGATGAATTTAGGGTCACTTGAAAATTTTTTGTCTTGATTCACATTTTTTGGTTTCTTCAATTGGTTTGATTGTAACTTTTGTGGGTAGCCTCGTTCAATGAAAGCAGTATTCAACTTTGATATATATTTTCAAAATCAGAGTTATCACTACAAAGGGATTTAGCGTGTATTAATAAGCTTTTTGAGATTGATTTTTTCATGTACATAGGATGACAACTCTGGTAATGCAAATATTGCATTTTTTGTTAACTTTTCTTTGAATTTATTTATGTTTTGTTTTGTTTTCATGTTGTACACAGTCACTTTTTCTTCTATTTCTATTTGCTTGAAAACGTTTTTTTTATTAAAACGAAAATTTGCAAACCAACACTCTCATTCATTCAGTACACAACTATACATTTTTTTAAAAGTACTTATATATACTACTTAAGTACTTATAAGTCGTTATAATTTATATGCATATATATATATATATATTTGTTACTAATGTAAAAAACATTTAAAAACACAGTACCCTTTTTTTATTGAAATTTTTATATTAGTAATTTATGTTTTATGTTTTTACACATTTTTTTTACATTAGTAACAATTATAATAGTAGCCCTCCTTACCTTAAACAAGAAGATAAATATATATATATATATATATATATATATATATATATATATATATATGCATATAAATTATAACGACTATTGTTTTTGGTCTCTGGGCACCTAAATACAAAAAAATACCATGGTCTTGCCATGAGACCTACGGTAATAGTTTCTTCCCTAAGGGAAATTTCATAAAACACTCCTAATAAAGATTTTCTTAAGCTTTATGCTCGATAGTTTAAGCCGTCCCACAACATTAAGTGTTTTTTTTTTAATTTCCAGTCAATAGGGATGTAAAGAAAAATTAAATATTTTTTGTGGAAAAATGATTTTGAACGAATAGTTAAAAAATGTGTTGTTTGATATTCAAGTACCTCTCTCCTTTTCATAAACAGCTTCATCACAAAAGCAAGGAAATTCATTAACAACCAGATTGAGTAGAAACTGTGCAGATCCTTCACTTTTTTTAACACAGTTCACAAACTTGCCTGTAACAGTAAAAATTCAGGTCACGTTCAAACATATATATTATGATTAAATCAACAATGTTTACTAGTTAAATCAATGTTTCAAATTGACCTTATGATGTTTGTTTCATGACTGCTGATCATGAAAGATTTACTGTAGAATATTATAAAGAAGAGGTGGTTTCTGTATGTTTGTTGTGGCAAGTAAACACGAAAAATACTGTCCGACCAGTTTTAAATTTTACACAAACGTAGTTCTAAACTCGTGCAAGAACTGGTACTTCTGCTAGTATTTATAATAGTCTTTTGTAATTTGCGGAAGGAAGAAAAGAAAGAAATTTCATGACTTCTCATTAATTGTGGCTAGGATCAGGGCCAATAAGAATATAGACAAAATAAGGGGTTTATAAACATAATTTAACTCTTTAAATTTTCATCTAAACAGCTGTTCTTATCCTTTTATATTTAAAATTCAATACAATAGTTCTGGTAGTTTCTATGAAAACGTGTTACATGTTTTCCATCTTAAAAATCACCAACAAACCCCCCCCCCCCCAGAGCTAAGACATATCCATGTCAATAAAATATTGAGTTGTGCACAATACGAGTAAAAATATACTACAAATAACTCAAATAAGATTGTAATCGGATAGTCGAACTGGAAAAAAACTATTTTATACTATATATTGTAATTAATAATATTATTAAAAATGGTCATACATATTATGATTGTATTTTCAATGATAAGCACTTCTTGTCATTCTGCATAAATGGTAGTACACCAAACTCGCTGTAATCAGTAACATGCTTTTTTGTTAAAAAATTTATAAATACTTATGTAAGAACTGTACACATTTAATTAAAACCCTTGAAACTGAGCATATCATGGTCCAGAAAATGTTTAAAATCGTGATAGTTTTAAAATTAAGTATTAAATTAAGTAAATCCTGTACATATCGAAAATTTACCACGCCGAGGTTTCACAAAACCGAGTAAGGGGCTGAATACTGTCCGCTCTAGAAGTGAGTTTGAAGTTCGCACTAAGAGCTTGTCAGCCGCATACCAAATATAGCGCAGTATCATGCGCTTTGAAGGCATTCACTGCCTGAATTCCGTGTAAATGACATGATTGATCTAATAACTTAAGCTACTTTATACTGTTTTAATATATTAGTACCTGGTGACCGAGCTTTGCTCGTATAGAAAAAGACATGTATTATAAAAATTAATTAGAAAAATTAAAACACATGTTTCTCAATGAAAACATTTATGTGGTTTAAATAAACCCGATTTAATACACCATAATTAATATAGCACTGAACAAAAAGTATCGCCCCTGGTGGGGATGGAACTCGCGGCCTATAGTTCTTGAGGCCGACACGCTACAACTCGGCTACGACGTTAGTGCTTATCATCAAGTACCCATTCTTGAAGATGAACAAATGTATACTGCTTTTGAAGCAGATGGGCGATTGTTTCATTTTCAACGGATTCCTTTTGGTGTAACAAATGGAGTACCTGCCTTTCAACGGGTTATCAATAGAATAATAACAGAAGAGAAATTACAAAAGACTAAAGCTTACTTAGATGATATAACAATAGAAGGGGATTCTGAGGAAGAACATGACCGTAACCTTGAATCATTCTTAGCTGTTGCACGGAAGTATAATTTAACGATTAATAAAAACAAAAGTAAATTTCACCAGTCCTCTATTAAGTTACTTGGTTATCAAATATCTCATCGATCTATACAGCCAGATCCAGAACGTCTTCGACCACTTGTAAACCTTCCGATACCAAAAGACACTTCGGCCCTTCGGAGGGCAATGGGAATGTTTTCTCATTACGCTAATCTCATTCCTAAATTTTCTGAAAAAATTCAGATATTTAGTAACAACCGAAAACTTCCTCTTTCATCCGAATCTGTCAAAGCTTTCCACAGATTGAAAAATGACATTGCTCTAGCTGTTAAATCGCCTATTGAGGGAGTGGACCAATTCACTGTGGAAACTGATGCTTCTGATCATGCCTTAAGCGCGACACTATCTGAAGGAGGAAGACCTGTTGCCTTTTTTTCTAAAAGTTTGACACCAACTGAACGTAGACATTCTATTGTAGAAAAAGAAGCTCAAGCCATCGTAGAATCTCTGAAACACTGGAGACATTATTTGGTTGGAAGACCGTATACGAACACATGATTACGTCTATTTCCTTATCGCTATCTAATTTGAAAGGCTTCGGATGTTCCTGATAACATGAACTGATTTATACTCATTATATTACTTAAATATTACATAATTAATAATTTATTTTTTATGCAGCCATTACTGTTTAGTTTATATTCATTTTTTATTTTTGTTTATAATTATTAATTTGAAGTGGGAGCGAAATTAAGTGTGGACTGCCGTCATGGACTCTTCCTCTGCGCACAGATCAACAGTCTATGCAGAGGAACATTTTCCATGTTTTTATTACCATGTAATTCCATGTATATATTCTCTTTTTGGAAAAAAAAAAAGACAGAAGAGGATCAGGACCAGCTTTGATCCTTCCTCAGGTGGCTAAGGAGGTGTTGTAGCCATGTGGCTTCATATACGAGGCTCCGCCTTGATGTAATACCTTAATAGGTGCTTCCAAGGCGGATTTCAGCCTGAGGCGAGGGGGTTTTAGTGGGTGAGAGTCCCACACACCGGGGAGTGTACCGATATTTCCTCCCTGATGGTGCATGAGCATTTACCCTCGTAAAAAAAAAAAAAAAAAAACTAATAACTGATCAAAAGTCAGTAGCTTACATGTTTGATAATAGGGCTTTTGGTAAAATTAAAAATGAAAAAATCCAAAGATGGCGTATGGAACTGTCTTGTTTCAAGTACAGTATAGTTTACAGGCCAGGATCTGAAAATTCAGCGGCGGATACTCTTTCTCGTGTATGTTCTGTCACTGGCCAGCTTAGTCTGAAACGGATTCACGAATCTCTCTGTCATCCTGGAGTAACACGATTTCATCACTGGATCAAAACAAAAAATCTTCCATTCTCGCTTGAAGAAATCAAGAAAATGACATCATCATGTAGAATTTGTGCCGAGTTGAAACCTAACTTTTGCAAATTTCAAGGGGAACTAATTAAGGCAACAAAACCATTTGAAAGATTAAATATTGATTTCAAGGGTCCATTACCAACCTCAGGAAGAAACAAGTATATTTTGACAGTGGTGGATGAATATTCAAGATTTCCATTTGCGTTTCCTTGCGCTGACATGACTTCAGCCACTGTCATTGAAAAGTTACAGAATCTTTTCCATCTGTTTGGCATGCCTTCTTATATTCATTCTGACAGGGGTACATCATTTTTATCTGAAGAGGTTAGTGAATTTCTCAATTTCAGTGGTATTGCATCTAGCCGTACAACCCCTTACAACCCAAGAGGAAATGGACAGGCTGAGAGGTACAATGGAATAATATGGAAGACGGTAACTTTAGCCCTAAAGACTAGAGATATGCACATAAGCAAATGGGAAGAAGTGTTAGAAGAGGCCCTACACGCTATTCGAAGTTTACTATGTACGACTACAAACATGACTCCACATGATCGAATGTTCTATCACATGAGGAAGTCTTTCTATGGAAATTCTCTTCCCACTTGGCTTACGTCTCCTGGACCTGTTCTTCTAAAAAGATTCAATCTGGGAAATAAATATTCACCTGCAGTAGAGGTTGTGGATCTGATTGATGCCGGTCCCCAATATGCAAGGATCCGGATGAGAGACAGAAGAGAAACGACTGTATCCCTTCGTCACCTAGCTCCTTTTGGACAAGACGACGCCTACAATGAAAACAATCTGGAAATTGTTGACATTATCGATCCGACTGACTGTGGATATTCTAATCAGAATCATTCAAAACAACAGTCACAACATCCACAACGTGAACGTCGTCCGCCGAGGCATTTTAATGACTATGTTCCCTCAAAATGAAGTGGGGAAGAATGTCATATTAATTCTCATTCTTATTGTAATATTTTTGTTAACATATGATTTTATTTATGTTTATGTTTTTGTTTACATTCAAACTGTTAAATATTGTAACTGTACTTAAAATAATGCAGTTTAGTTTTATGTTTAATAAAACCTTATATAGGTGTAGATCAGAATCTGTCTAGTTATTTCAGTTTGAGAGATATCATGTGTAGACAGCTGTCTCTTATCTTTATTATCTGTACACTAAGCATGTTTGTGATACACATGCTTAGTTTACAGATAATAAATACTTCTCCCAGATAATAAATGCATGTTAATAATAATTAATTGTGTAATGAAACTTATTACTGAAATATTAGTATTTCAGAATTCCATGGATTTTAATTATTTAGAAAGTTGCCGATGACGTCCCAATGGTGTCTTTAGGATTTATTTGTCACTTACAATATAAATAATGCTTATAATTGAGCAATATTTTCAATTACTTTCAACTTTGTAAACTTTAACGTTGTAGAGAATTTGACGTAACGTTACACGTTGTAGATTTTTATTTAACTGGATTTTTCCACTTAGTTATAATAAGATCCCGGCCTCCAAATCTAGAGGAATTAATTTCAATGAATTTTTTTATATTGATTAGGAGATTAACAAAAACAGCATTCTTAACACCTTAACAGTTTTCACCGATATATGTCATTCGTGGGAAAGTGCTGAAAAAGAGCCCCTGCGTAGTATAATGTGCATATTATGTGGTAAAACTATGTATAAAAATTGTAAGCTACATTGAACAGCTGCATACTTGTTTGATTCCATCTCAAGACCGGTGAGGTTCATTATTGTCGTGTTTGGTTATTGGTTGTATTGTATGGCATGTGGTTAGTTTATTTACGGTTAGGCTTTCTGATGTGTTTTTTCTTTGGGAATTAAAATATAGTCATTAGTGCAAAATAAGTCTATCCTTCATAAGTAAAACTTTTGAAAATCCTGATATTGGGCACAATATTAACTCAAATGTTAACATTTAAAATAGGTTTAGTAATGTTTTTTACTTTTTAATCTACTTTTCTTTACTCATAAAATAATAATTTTTAAGAAAAATATATACACTTATCCTGACATGAAGTACAAGAAAAGAAACAGTTAAGGGGTTAAACTTTAATGATCTTTGGTTTTTTTGTTAAGAAAAAACAGTACAACAAAACCCTGCTACAGATTAAACTGTTACAACATAGCACAAACATTTGTGTATAGTTCTATTTATATAGCATGTTTATATGCAATTCAAATGGAATCTAATTTACCTGCCTTGATATTTATCAATCAATTTCTTGCTAACTTCTTTCACACATTTTAACCGATCTTCCATTAGCATTAACTGAACCCCATTGTCACCTCGAAGGATATGTTCCAAATCTTCTAAAGACCACTGGGAGTACACATGAGGATCTGTGACATCCACACCTCCTTCCTTAACACACAAGTCATCACTATATTTAGAAGTATATGTTCTAAATCTCTTAAAAACAACTGGGAGTACACATGAGGATCTGTGGCATCCACACCTCCTTCCTTAACACACAAGTCATCACTATATTTAGAAGTATATGTTCTAAATCTCTTAAAAACAACTGGGAGTACACATGAGGATCTGTGGCATCCACACCTCCTTCCTTAACACACAAGTCATCCCTATAATTATTACAAGAATATGTTCTAAATCTTCTAAAGACAACTGGGAGTACACATGAGGATCTGTGGCATCCACACCTCCTTCCTTAACACACAAGTCATCACTAAAATTATTACAAGAATATGTTTTAAATCTTCTAAAGACAACTGGGAGTACACATGAGGATCTGTGGCATCCACAACTCCTTCCTTAACACACAAGTCATCACTATATTTAGAAGAATATGTTCTAAATCTTCTTAAGACAACTGGGAGTAAACATGAGGATCTGTGGCATCTACACCTCCTTCCTTAACACAAAAGTCATCACTATATTTGGAAGAATATGTTTTAAATCTTCTAAAGACAACTGGGAGTACACATGAGGATCTGTGGCATCTACACCTCCTTCCTTAACACAAAAGTCATCACTATATTTAGAAAAATATGTTCTAAATCTTCTAAAGACAACTGGGAGTTCACATGAGGATCTGTGGCATCCACACCTCCTTCCTTAACACAAAAGTCATCACTATATTTAGAAAAATATGTTCTAAATCTTCTAAAGACAACTGGGAGTACACATGAGGATCTGTGGCATCCACACCTCCTACCTTAACCCATTCCTGTCGGGCAGAACGGTCGACGCCTGAGGCTACCCGGGCTGAACGAAAATCGAGCTTCGTTCACTACGACCGTGCGTCACACTATTAGCGTGAAAGAATTAACAGTAACTTCATGAATTATATGTTTTGATTTCTTTTCCCTGTTCCTTATACTCTTTAACTGCGTATACAACCACTTTTAGCAAGAAAAAAAATTTTTACTGTACTTTTTCACCAGTTCCAAGCTGTAGCCTTAGAAACAAGTAGGTACTTTTGTTTCGTCAAATTTTATTTTTTTTCAAAAGATTCCTTTATTTCACTTGGCAGATCTACTTCCAGTTAACTGCAGTAATAAATATTTAATGAAAAATCTTTAAATAATAATCATTATAACTGTATTATCATCAATAAATACAATCGCTAAACGAATTGTGCGAACAAGAAAATAATTTACTGTCAATACGGAACATTTGACACTAAATAAGATGATAAAAGAGGACGCCAACACCATCTATCGGATGAGAAATGAACTAGAACACCTAATGGCGGAAAAAAGAACTATGTCGAAATATAAGCAGGCAACGCACATTGTTTGCTCATAACCACCCCGCGGCCTGCGCCGCGGGACGCACTGCGCACGTCGTTAGACATCTGTCTAGCGAAATACGCTGACGTACAATGTATGTCATTAGACTGGAATGGGTTAACACAAAAGTCATCACTATAATTATTACAAGAATATGTTCTAAATCTTCTAAAGACAACTGAGAGTACACATGAGGATCTGTGGCATCCACACCTCCTTCCTTAACACAAAAGTCATCACTATATTTACAAGAATATGTTCTAAATGGCAAGATTGATCAATCAATACCTGTTGATAAATTAGAGTATTTGCCTATTCTCCGTTACATTAACATGGTATGCAGGTTTGCTGCTTTGAGGAACAGTAAATGTAGGCATTTTTACTATAATCTTTCTTATTCTGACCATATACTAAGTTTTATTATTATCTGGACATAAATAAAGGAGTTTGCCTATTTTACATAAGATTAACATGGGAAAGAGTATGCAGGTTTGCTGCTATGAGAAACATTCCTAGACCTAGCCGTAACAAGGAACTTTAAAGGTTGCTAGGTTTCACATACTACTTGAACAAATTTATTGATCAGTATGCAGATAAGACTCCTCCTTTAAGAGAATTGTTACATAAAGATTTGGTTTGGTATTGGAATGAAGATACTGAAACAGCTTTTTAATCTTTAAAACATATTTTGTGTAAAGCACTGTTAGAATCTAATTTTAAAAAACTATTGTGGAAGGTACTTTATGAGATTACAACATATGTTATTAAAGGTTTGACCTTACAATTTAGTGGTAAAATACAAATCTGGGAAACTGATGTATGTTCCAGATACTTTGTCACGAGCTGTGATAAGCCAGATCAGATAATTTATTTTTGAATTAAATTGTCATGTTAAATTACTTTTAAATAACTTACCACTATCTAAAATTCATGTTGAAAGGTTTAAAGATTAAGCTCGTAAAGATGTGTTGCTCAAACTAATTGAATTTTTGATAGCTGAATGGCCTTCTGTTAAAAATAAAGTTTATGACTTCATTAAATCTTTTTGGAATTTTAGGGACGAATTGAGAATTTTTCATGGTCTTATACGAAGCTTGTTCAGAAAGTAAGTACCGTTTTAGAAATAAACACATTGGCCATTTTTTTATAAGAAAGAGGTCATCTTAAACTATTTTTCTACATAGTTACCACCAATTTTTGACATTTTTTGTAGCGAGGAACCAATTTTTAAACCCTCTTCATAGAAAAATGCGTCCATTGATGAGAGCCATTGCTGAACACCGTTTTCAACACCGTCATCGTGGTCAAAGCATCGCCCCCCAAAATCCCGCTTCATATGCAAAAAAAAAGGTAATCAGAAGGTGCAAGATCGGGGCTGTAGGGGGATGGTCAAACTGCTCCCAACCAAATTCTTGAAGAAGGTTTTGAGTGATAACAGTGGCATGGGGTCGTGCATTGTCGTGGATCAACACAATTCCTTCACTAAACATTTCATGTCTTTTGTTCTGAATCACACGTCAGAGTTTGCTCAGTGTTTCACAATATCTTTCCGCAAGTATTGTATCCCCTCTGGGCAGAAAATCAACAAACCAATAGCCCTTTCTGTCCCACAACACTAACAGTGCACATGACTTTTCTTGTCAACAAAGTTGTTTTGAACTTTTGCTATTTGGGAGATCATGAGTGTCTCCATTTTGAGAGATCCAAACAGAATTTTTCCGGGATTACATCAGCTAATCAACAATACAATGAACCAAGGAAACTAGAGCGCATGCACAAAACATTTTCGCTGGTGTTGTGGCAGCGATAAAACAAAACGCTATTTACTCTCTAGACAAGCCTTGTATTTAAATGTAACAAAATTATAGTGCCTCATTTTTTACAATCCAAGATTTAACATCTTAGATTGAATTCATGAAGGTCATCTAAGTATCGAAAGATATATACAGAAAGGTAGTGAAGTTATGTTCTGGCCTTGCATGTCTGCTCAAATAATTAATGTGGTTAACGGTTGTTAAACTTGTAATATATGTCAAAACGCATAACAAACAACGGAACCTCTTTAGTCTTATAAGATTCCTGACTTGCTTGGGGACATGTAGCTTCTGATTTTATATATAAAAATACTATGTATCTTCTTGTTGTTAACTATAACTGTAATTTTATACAAATTAATTGTGAAATGACCTGATATCAGAAGTAGTACTGAAATACATAAATTACATGAAATTAATATTTGGTAGTCCGAAGTTACTAACAAGCGATCAAGCTACTCAATATACCTTATCTGAATTTGAATAATTTACAAATAACTGGGACATTAAGCATATTTTTACAAGTCCATATTTTCCTAAAAGTGATGGACTAGCAGAGAGATCTGTGCATATTGTCAAAAAATTGTTAAGTAAATGTGATGAAAGGGGACAAGATCCTTGCTTAGCTCTTTTAAATTTAAAAAATATATGAAGGGACAAACTCCCTTCCCCTGCAGAAATGTTAATATCTAGAAAATTGAATTTTAGATTGGCTGGATTCAAACAAATGTTGAAACTTAGATTTCTTAATCCTACTGTAGTTAGGTCTAGAATATATGAAAAAAGGAGATGAGGTAATGTTTGTAAAATAGCAAAAGGACAAGAAATGGTTACATGGTAGAGTTAAGAGTTCACTGAATCAGTCTTGTTCATATTGTTTTGGTTGATCATGGCAATGTGTATAATAGAAATAGAATGTTAATTTTTCCAGATACAAACCCTAAGAATTTATCCAGCCCTAGATCGAGTCCTAAAAAATCTTCTCCTGACACGAGTTTTGGTGTACATACACCAAACAAGAGTTCTCATATAAATCCCAGATCAAACCAAGTATCCCCTAGTAGTCCTAATGTTACAAGTCACCATGTTCACCTACCAAACAATGATGTACCAGATGAAGAGCAAGTTGTGGAACAATTTCATAGTCATGTAACAAGGATAGGGTGGGTTTTTAGGAATCCTAAAAGATTCATGTTGAATATTGATGTTTCGTTTGCGATACATAAGCTGTATTTCTGTGATTGTCTTATTAAGGTTTTTGTTTTTGCAGTATAAGTTCATTTCGACTACCTTAAATTTTCTGGTGATATGCCTAAAAGTGTTAACTCTTTTTAAAATTAGGAGTTTCAAAATTGGATTATTTTAATAAAGAATTTTATTTGGTTTCTTTTTTTAACTATAAGATTGAATACTAATAAAAATAAAAAAGGGGAGTTGATATGATTATATACCTCTATGTGTCTTACAATAAATCCCTATTATTTGGAACACCTGCAACCTGTGTCATCACTAAGCCCATGCTCTCTATTATAATATTAAACACTAATTTATTTAGATCTATTATAAAATAAACACTATACTGTACTGTAATTCCAAAAATACTTTGATGTAACGCAAATCGTACTTTTTCATAAACAAAAGGATAATATAAGGCAACATGTTTGTTTATATAACTCCAATTTAGTGTTTCTTTCTCTGTTGATTAAAAAAATAGACTTGTAATTTTATGTTGAAAATAGTTTGATGTAAAAATATATTAATTTTGTATACTAATACAACGGTAATTACAGTAACTCTATTTCTATGGTATCAGGGACTCATTAGTAGGCCATTTCCAAAAACTGAGCAGGCAGTAGGTTGGCAACAGAGGCTTAGTTAAAAAATACACCAAAACCGTCTCAGTTTGTTATTAGGTAATGATGAGCTAAAGATCGTCTGTGCAGCGAGTCCCCGGGGCCTTGTACCGCACAGTCGTAATCACGTCTAACGAGACCTATAGTTCTCGTAACCCACCATAGTTATACCTGAAAATTTCTTTAAATGCAGTGAAGGTGTTAATCAATAAAGGCATTATTATTTATTTATTTATCTTTTGAGATTGCATAACTCTATTAATTGTAAATTGGCAGTTTGTTTTTGTAGTCCCTTTTCCCTCAATTTATTCCCTAAATTATATATATTTAAGGGATATAATTATCCCTTAAATATATGCCTAAACTTTCTTCACACACTACATTGAAATAAAAATAAAGATTTTTGTTTGTAATCTTAAAAAACATAAAAACAATTATAAACCTAATTCAGTAAAATATACCAAAATGTTAGCTGGCCTAAATTTTTAATTTCTATTAAAACTTTTAATTTGAAGAAAAAAAACTGAAGCAGGATTTTCAAACCTGGATACAGTAGTACAGCATCTCGATTATCTGGGGTTAGTTCAAATGGGCAGTGGATCAACTGGAGTAAAAATTTTTAATTACATCATTAAGTCCGTTTCCAGTACATTACATTACATAAAGGGGCAGAGGCAAGTCCCGAGGCGCGTCAGCCAATTTTGCTTCATGCGCATCACTTTCAGAACTGCAGGACACATAATAGTATGACAGGTTTCATTGTGTGTAATATATCACATCGATCCGTTTCCAGTTAATTTTTGTGAAGAATAAAGAAGAAGAAATACTATAGAAGAATATGTGATTAAATCTTGCAGCATTGAAGCAGAAGAGAGGGAAAATGAATTATTTATTCATAAATAAATGCACGGTGCTTTTAATTCCATTCTATACCTATAGGTATATGTAAATTTTCATAATTTTCACTAAAATTTTGTAATTAATTATTGTATTGGGAAAACTGAATCATAATAAACTTTCTCAGATATCATTTTAGCGATTGTTTTTAAATCAATTAGATTAACCATGTTTTGCAGTTGTATGTGAGTTTAGTTACTCTTGTAAAATTTTCTGGTTTAATTAACAAATAATTTTGGATTACACTATAAGGGATAATATGAATATAACATTAAACCAACCTCAATAGCTCTGTTTATAGCAGCACAGAGGGCAAAGTATCCTGTATAAGTTTCTTCTTTCCATTTGACCTCCCAGTGAGCTCCATCTTGATTCCAGAAACAGAAGTTTAGAGTATCCACTAGAAATATCCAATTGAGAGCTGCTTCATTAGCTGATGGATGGCAAGGATGCAGGGAAAAGTTACTGGGAGATACTTTCCCAGCCACTAATTCCACAAATATCTAAAAATATATTGGAATAAGTTTATTGTTCTAGGATAGGATAATTTTACTACTAAATCTATATATATATATATATATATATATATATATATATATATATATATATAGAGAGAGAGAGAGAGAGAGAGAGAGAGAGAGAGAGAAAGAGAGAGAGGTGTTTGGCCGAAGCCCAGCGGTCCCTCCTCCACCCCTGGTTTAAATCGGAGACTTATTCACCAGGCCGCTTTCCTGAAAAACTTCCACTTGTGTCTTCATATATGATTTTATCTCTTCCAGGCACTTTTCTAGTGCCCATCCAACACACCTCCCCCTCACCTAGTACCAATGCACTAGGATCATCGGAATTTTGATTTCATTTTCCTTTCTTACTTCCTTCCTTTCATTTGTTTCAATGCTCTCTTTCGAAGTCGGTTTTCGCATTTCCTATTCTTCGGCACATTTTTGAAAACTCCAACGCTGACTCTTTGCTCCGGAGAAAGTTGATCTTCTCCCAAGTCCACGCCTTTTGTCGGAGGAACTCCCTCATTCCACTTCGTTCTTCTTCATAGAACCCGCTCTCCATCAGCACGTGCTGCGAGCTAGTTCAATACCAGTAGAGAGAGCAGTAGACAGATCCGCAGCTGCGTTAGGTCTCAATAAAAGCATAGTAATTGCAATATGCAAGGAGAAGGAAAAACTTATTAATGAGGCTGGTAATACGACTGTCACTGCCATAGATGGTTTCTAACAGGAAGCTATTCGCCGTCATGTATATGATTATCATCCTACCATTAAAAAACTCTTGATTTCATTAAGGGCCGAAAATTTGTTTAGAGGTAGTAGTTTTTCCCTCAAGTGTGTTTTAGTTACTTTGTGGTTTCAATATAAGAATTTGAATCGGAGGAGGGTTTTATTGGAACGGACTGATATTGTTGCTTGGCGTTGCCAGTTTCTGCGGGAGGTAAAATATTTAAATTTCGATAATATTGTATGGTTAGACGAAACATGGGAAAATACTGGCCACACTCTTGATCGAGGATGGACTGATGACACAATTAAAGGAACGTTGGCCGCTCCTATCAGCAAAGGCGACAGGTTGATTTTGCTGTACACTGGAAGATTTAAAGAGTTTGTTCCTAATTGTTGTTTGTTGTTTTCTTCCAAGAAAACCACAGACTACCATGAGGAAATGAACCACGAAACCTTTTCAAAATGGTTCAGTGAATCCCTTCTGCCTAACCTATCCACTCCATTTTTTTATTTTAATGGACAACTCCCCATACCACTCTAAGATTCTAGATAAGGCTCCAACACAAGCGAATAAAAAAAGCAGAAATTCAGTTATGGCTCAGCGAGCATAACATACAGTTTGAGGAACAGTTGACAAAAGCAGAATTATTAGAACTTTGTGAGAGGTATAAACCAACGGTCCCCAAGTATTTTATTGTTGAGATGGCTAAGGCCCAAGGACATAAGATTGTCAGGCTACCACCTTACCATTGTCATTTCAATGCCATAGAAATGATTTAAGCGCAGGTTCAGGGATATGTTGCTCGTAACAAAAAAACATTTAACTTAACTGAAGAAGGTATTGAAAAAGTGACAAACGTTCAAAGGACGGATATAGTAAAAAAAAAAAAACTATTTTAGAAGCGTGGGAACAAGAAGGTCTCATTGAAACAGCAGTTGAAGAACTTATAATACAAGTGACGGGGGTGAGGGGGTACCGTAAGGCCCCCAGGCAGAAGTCAGTGCCACACGAGCTTCGTGGGGCATACTGCTTCTGCAAGACCGCTGTGAAGCAGCATTTTTGCTGCCCGATTGGCCTTGTTGCCGGTCGTGCTGTGTGCTTGCATACAGCCTACTTGGGGTGCCCCTGTTTTTAGCAGAAGGCAGCGGATCTAGACCTGGCGGTCGACAAACTGCCCGTGAGACGGGGAGCAGCGTCTCATGCAGAGTGTTGGGGCGGAGGTGAGGTACACTGGAACGGCCTAACACTCAGTCAGCGGAAGGGCGGAGTGATTGGTAATTACTCAACGGCCACCGCACTGCCGACTGGGACAGGTATGTGTGCAGCTGTTTCAGGACTGAGCTGGGGACGATGAGGGGTGCAACTCCGAAAGGGCCCAGTCTTCAGATATTGGCGAGCGGAGCAATATTTGCAGAATGGTCGTCAAACTGCTAACACAAAAATTCTCAATTCTTGAAAAGATGGCTGAAGGTAAAACCATGGATTTACCCCAGGTGGGTCGGTGCACTAGCACTCAATCCCACCCCTCTTCGGAGGGCTTGCCCGTGGATTCTGGGGAGGGCAAACAGCAGCTTATTTTTTCAGGTGGCTCGCAGAGTTCACTGGAAGAGGGGTTGGGCGATTTAGAGAGGTCAGCCTCTCCTCACACCTCAACTCCGGAACCCATGGAGGTGTTGGAGATGGCGCACAGGGCTGTCCAGGCATCTTCCATCGCTAATGATGTTGTTTCAGATACATCGGAGGCTGATGTGTCTGGTACGACGGCATCAGAAGGAAAGCCAGAGCAGGAGTCTGCCCTGGACATCTCAGACGATGTGATCTGGGCCTCGCTCACCAAGGAACAGCGGAAGGGGCTGCACGCTCGAAGGCTGGAGCTGGTGAGGGAGAGAAAGACCAAGGATGGGACTTGGCTTCCGAGAGAGGAGTACCGCAAGCTGATGAAGAGGAAGCGGCTTGAAACCCCCAGCCCCAAAGGGGAGCTGAAAGATAATGAAGGTGTGTCACCTATGCGCAGGGCAACCAAGGCGGCAGCTGCTCCTGTGAGAAAGAAACCCCGATGGGATCTCAAACCCCCGGCGGTGGGTCAGAACACGCCGGCTCCGATGGCGTCAACGTCTGCAGGTGGTTCCTACAAGGATCGCCTAATGATGACGAAGATCGCCATTGTCCCGACATCGTTTCCGGAGGTGAAACTGTCTGCCGAAGATTGTGGTCTGTTGCAGGGAATTATGTTCGATAAGGTTATCGAACAGACAGAACCGGTTCAGATCCACAATACTTATCAGGAGCTGGGAGCTCTTGTCATCGCCTGTGGCAGTGTTGCGACGGTGTCCTGGGTCAAGAGGTCGTTTGACGGGCTTGAGTTCAGGGAGGGCGCCAAGGTGGTTGTAGGGGATTACAGGGATCTCCTGCGGTCCACCAAGGTTCTTCTGCGGGCGGAAGGGCGCGCCTACGACCTCGAACCCAAAAAGATCCTGGAGATTGTGCAGGTGCAGAATCCTGGAATCCTGACTGGGGGCTGGCGGGTGGTCAGCTGCAGGAAGGACAAAACTCATCAATCATTAGTTTTAATCATTGATGATCGCAGTGCTCTTTTGTTGAAGGAGAGGGACTGGCAGATCTACCTGGGGATCTCGAGAACTACCTTGAGGGTGCTCTCGGGTGTGAGGATGCTGACACTAAACCTCTTCCAGGCAAATCTGCAACACAGTAAGGCTGCGACTGCATTCCTACACAAGGCCACAGCTAGAGAAGTTGTGGATGTTGCTCTCATTCAGGAACCGTGGGTTCGGAATGGGAGAATTTCAGGACTAGGTGCCCTTGGGGGGCATCTAATCTCTTGTTCTGTTTCCAACTCGAGGGCTTGTGTGTGGGTCAGAAGTGGCCTGGCCCATTCGCCAGTTCTCGAGTTCTGTTCCAGGGACGTTGTTGCAGTTCGGACGATATGTGGGTCTTCTGGCAAACCGGAGATGCAGACGCGGTCCCTCCGGCTGAAATGGTGGCGCTGGTGGACCGTGCTGCGTTGGAGGGGATGGACCTGCTTGTGGGGGTGCGACTGCAACTCCCACAACTCCATCTGGGGTAGTAGGGAGACAAACCACAGAGGTAGGCAGCTTCTGGACTTTATAGCATCTAGCAGTTTGTCTATAGCCAATGTTGGCTCTGTGCCAACCTCTTCTAGTCGAGTTGGTAATTCTGTGATAGATTTAACAATTTATTCTGAGGGGCTTCAGGACAGGGTCATAGGTTGGCATGTCTCTCCTGAACCCTCTCTTTCCGACCACTGTCATATCCTCTATGCTATAGGGGACTTTGTGCCTGTTTTGTCTGAATTCAGGAATCCTAGGAAGACGGACTGGGTCGTCTACAAAAGAAAACTTGGTGAAAAACTCGATGTGCAAGTTCTACGAGCCAAGGATACGGATGAACTGGATAGGGCTGCAAGGCTTCTAGGGAACTCGATTGTCTCCTCCTTCGAGGAGAGCTGTCCATTAGCAAAGGCTAGGTCCGCCAAATGCAGCTGGTGGAATTCTGAACTGGCCAGCATGAGGAAACGGGTAAGAGCTCTATTCAGAAGGGCGAAGTCCAACAACAGCTGGGACTGTTACCACAGCATGCTCACCAGGTATAACCTCGCTGTCAGAAGGGCAAAGAGGAAGTCATGGCACACTTTCTGCTCGGGGCTGGAGGGCACTGAGGAAACTTCCAGGCTACGCAGGGTCTTGGCCAAGGATAGAACCCTGACTCTGGGCTCCGTGGAAGGACCTAATGGTGAGTTATTTCACAGACCACAGGAGGTGTTGGAACGTATGGCTGAGGTACACTTTCCTGAATGCATCATTGGTGGAGAAACTGGTGAATTAGGTGAGTCTGCGTCGCGGAGGGCCTGTGCAACCAGGTGGGGTGCCGCCAGCAGGATCATCACCTACAGCAGGATAAGGTGTGCTATAGGCTCTTTAAGTCCTTTCAAGTCACCGGGTCCAGATGGAGTCCGGCCGGTTTTTCTACAACAGGGCATAGAGATCATTCTCCCGGCTCTTTGTAGTATTTTTAGGGCGTGCTTGGCCCTGGGACATGTTCCTGCTGCATGGAGGACTTCCAGGATAGCATTTATCCCAAAACCGGGTAAGAATAGTTACACGGACCCGAAATCCTTTCGGCCGATTTCATTGTCTTCTTTCTTGTTGAAGACTCTGGAGAAGTTGGTGGTAAGGTATATCTGGGACTCTTCGCTGAAGTCTGCCCCTTTACACCCAAACCAGCATGCCTACATTCAGGGTATGTCTTGCGAGTCGGCCCTGCACCAGTTGGTGTGCAGAATTGAAGGAGCTATTGACCATAAAGAGGTGGCACTTGGAGCGTTCCTGGACATTCAGGGAGCCTTTGACAACACGGCCTTGGATGCCATGGTGAACGCCGCTAGATCTAGAGGATTCAGCGATGTCATCTGCCGATGGATTGAGGCACTGCTACGCAATAGGTATGTGAAACTTTCTCTACAGGGAGTAGAGGTAGTAGCCAGGTCAACCAGGGGCTGCCCACAGGGAGGCGTTCTCTCACCCCTTTTATGGAACCTGGTGGTAGACAGCCTTTAGAAGGCTTAGAAGGCTTAATGACAGTGGTGTCTTTGCTCAAGGATACGCTGACGATATTGCCATCCTTGTGATAGGTAAGTTTAACAATACAGTTACTGACCTCATGAACTCTGCACTAAGGCTTGTGGATGGTTGGTGCAATGAGGTCGGTCTATCTGTGAATCCCTCTAAAGTGGTTGCTGTACCATTTACCAAGAGGAAAAAGCTGACCGGGGTTGGCCCGCTCAAACTGCAGGGGAGTTTGATCAACCTGCAAAACCAGGTGAAGTATCTTGGGATCATTCTGGATCGGACGCTTTGCTGGGAATCTCACTTACAACGGGTTATTGACCGGGGTAAGTGGTCTCTGTTTGCATGCAGGCGTATGGTCGGCGCAGCATGGGGACTGAAACCGGGGCTAATGTATTGGCTCTATGTTTCAGTAGTTAGACCAACTATGACGTATGCGTCTTTGGTTTGGTGGACCAAGATGGACTCAGGTGTTGCTGTGAAGAGGCTGGCAGCCGTTCAGCGGCTGGCATGTCTCACGATCACAGGGGCGATCAGCAGCACTCCTGGGGCCACTCTTGACTGTTTGCTTGATCTTTTGCCCATAGACATACACATCAGGATGACTGCCAGAATGGGTGCATACCGCCTCTGTGGAGAGGGCCTCTGGAATAGGCCAGGTGAATTACGTGGTCATACCAGAATTTCGGGGATAGTTCAGAGCGACATTTTAGGTATGCCCTCTGATTATCTTCCGAGAACTTTTTCTTTTGGCAGGTCTTTCCGAGTTCTTTTTCCGCAACGGGACGAATGGAAGGATGGAGCCTGCCCACTACCACCCTGTGATCAGGAGTGGTACACTGATGGGTCCAAGAGCAGTCGGGGCACAGGAGCAGGCATCTACGGGGTGCAGGACAACGTACGGTCAGGTATTTCCATGGGGACTTTCCCCACTGTTTTCCAGGCCGAGATCACTGCCATTATGGAATGTGCAAGAGACATCTTGATGCTGGGTCATGAGGGCCTTTTTATCAATATTTTCTCTGACAGTCAGGCGGCTCTTAGAGCCTTGGACTCGGTAGAGTTCAACTCTAGGGTTGTGTGGGACTGTTTTAGGCTTGTGTCCTGTGTAGGCAGACACAATGAAGTCACCCTTTGTTGGGTTCCAGGGCACTCAGGGGTGGATGGTAACGAAGTGGCAGACGGGCTGGCCAATAGGGCTGCATCATCCCCCCTTTGTGGTCCTCAACCCTTCTGTGGTGTTTCCCGCGCTGCGGTTTTTCAGACTATCAACTCCTGGGCTAGGGATTGTCATAAGAAAAGATGGGCTGAACTTTCCCTGCATAGAGTTAGTAAGCTTAATCTTCGTTCTCCATCTCGTCAAGTTGCAAAGAGGTTCCTGAAACTTGGCAGGAAGGATGCCAAACTTGTCACAGGTATCGTCACTGGTCACGGTAATCTGAGGAAGCACCAACTACGCATGGGGGTCTTCAACGGCGACCCTCTGTGTAGGAAATGTTATCTGCAGGAGGAAACTGCAGATCATCTACTCTTTGATTGTATAGAGCTGGAAGAGGTAAGGTCCTCCACTCTGGGCAATTTGGTAAGGGGTATTTTTCTGCCTCCTGACGAGCTCGTTGACAGGATGCTGCAGTTTTACAGGTCTCTTCATCTAGAAGATTCCTGATTCTCCAGGAAAGAGAATTTTTAGGGGTGCGCAAAAAGCCGCAATAGCTGAAGCGCCTTGGGAAATCCGCCCCTTCGAATGATGATGATGATACAAGTGACAAACAAGATGACAGTGACAGTGAGTCTAGTGTCCTTGAGGATTTTGGTGATGAATACAGAGTGCAGACTAATGAAGTAACATAGGAAATATACGTCAACCGAACATCTGATGATCACGGAGCAGATGATGACGATGATAACCTAGATGGAATAAATCCACTTCCCAACACATCCACTTACCCAATGTTCTAGACTTTGTAGAATATTAGGTAAGATTTTTTTATTATATTGTAAATTTAATATATAAACTGAACTAACCATAGTTTTTAAGTGACCAGTTTGAAAACATATTTTTTGTACATTTATCGTTATTTAGACTTAATATATACTGCTAAAGTCTTAATATTTGTAGTTAAAATAATACATGTTATGACTGACTAAAAAAAAACTAAATATCATAAACATTTGTATTAATCGTTATGTGTTGAATCTGAGATATTTCCTTACTAAATTTCAGTTGAAACCATCAAAAGGTAATACGAAATTACAGCATACAGTGTAACGTTGCGTGTGTTGTTTACAAATACGCCGGAGCAGCGCGCACAGCCTGATGTTCTGTGGGGAAGTTACCCCTCCCACTCATTTCACTGCAGTGGCCGTCCGCGCAAAAGCGTCAACACAGCAGCACCAGTCTCCCCACTGCTCCGCTACCCCTTCATACCCATCAATTCGGAAGTTGTATCTATTCTCCTATAGTTGGTGTAAAGTCCTTATGGCAAGATACGGTGAGCTACTAACACCATAAGTGACAACGTTGAGTTGAAACAATTTTATTGGCTGATTTGTACTCAATCTCCACAAAATCATCTGATAATGACGATCATCGGGATGAATAAAAATTTGACGATAGATCTGTTTAATGTCACCGCAGAATCAGTAATCATAAGTGTGATGACAACGAAACTGAATTAAAAGGTCTGAGACGATGGTTTGGAGTCTAGAGCCAGTCATGAGAAGGTCATTAAGGGAGACACCAGAGTTAGACTTACTGCTTGCATCAAATACTGTTCTTAGTTTGGTAGTCAAACTTGACTCCTTTAGAACACCACGGTGAGAGAGATAATAGTGAATGGCTGAAGAGAGTGAATCATCACATTCAGACATGTGTCCAATTTTATGTAATCAGACATAATGTCACGATACAAAGAGGCGAAACCTTTGTTGTTTGCAAACTTACGTTCCATAGCTCTCAATTGGATTTCTGCATTTATGCGAGATGAACCTAAAACTGAATATGATTCCTTGAAAGGTAGGCAAACAATATACTGGCCATATTGGTCTTGGGAATGTGTTTCAATGAACAGTTGTTAGTAGTATGATGAGATAATGAAAAATTAGAAGATGATGAAGGAGAACATCGAGAAGTGCCCATGACAAAGTGGCCAAATTGAGTTTGAATCAGATACGGCAGATCAGAACCTAACTTTAGAAATCTGAGAACCTGTTAAGATAAGTGGACAAATGGCTGCTCCCAATATAATATCAATAGGACTCCGAAAGTTAGAATCTGCTAGTTGATATTGTTGTCAATATCCATCAATTTTTTCTTAAAAATCAGTTTATAATGGCAGCTAACCTGCATACTCTTTCCCCATGTTAATCATAAAGAGAATAGGCAAACTCCTTTATTTATGGACAGATGTTTATGAAACTTGTTATAAATGGTAAAAATAAAAATTATTTACGGTATACTTGAAATGCAGGCCTTTCAATGTTCCTCACAGCAGAAAACCTGATTACTCTACCCCACGTTACTTATGGAGAATAGGCAAATATAACTCTCATATTTATCGACAGATATTGATCAAGCTTGTCATATATTATTATATTATTGATTTGGGAAATCGCCGAGTATACAGGTCTGCTACGACGGGGGTATTTAGTAGACGGGGGTAATTATAAACAGTCAGTTTGTATTATCTCTGTTAATATATGGGCCTACCTCCAACCTAGACGATGTTTGTTTTGCAAAGCTACCGTACAACATGAGAGTCTAAAACTGGAAGTAGATTTCCACCCGAGTAGAGGATGAGTGAGGAGGTACAAATATCTATATCCACTCCTTACAATGGCATAGTCCGTTAATATATACCGTACTATGGTTAATCTATGATAAGTAACATTTTAATTCAGAGTAATATTGTATCAGTGTTATAATGTTTATAAACATACCTTTTCTGATAAATTGTGTATTCCTGCACTTGATATCTTAACATTTTTGCTCAATGTGGAAATAAATTGGCCAGATATATTTGGTGTCATTGCCATATCTGAAATCAAGTAAACACTTTTAACTCAAATCAATATATCTTATTAAGCAGCTGCAATAACACTGTGTCGTAGAATTTACAATTTTGTAAAAATTATAGAGCTAAACTGCTGAGTATCTGATCCCACCACAATTTACAAGGTTGTTTTTGTTTGAAGTTACTAATAGACAATGCCTCTACAGTTCCTGAAAAAGTAGCCTAACATTCCAAAATGTTTATATTTATATTCGTAATTCTCTGCCAAGATCACCCCATTTAAGTCATGAAATGAAAAGTATAAATATAAGTTGAGAGAGTACAGTATTTACCTTTACTAACATATGGTTAAATAAATGACCGGTTAAGAAAGAATCTAACCAAATATTTAATGTGCAATAGGTTAGATTAAATACAGTGACTGAGAGACGAGAGTGCAAGCGCCTTTCCCAAACTTCTCAGATTTAAATAGGTTGAGGTTACCAACGAAAATAAAATACCATTCCTTTCTCACTACAATCGTAAGCCAGCTTTATTAAAACTTATTGCACTGCAGCCAAATTTATAGTAAAAGTAAAAAATATATTTAAAATATCAATAATGTTAATAAAACAGAGAAAATCCCCGAACTTATTTTAATATTGACTTTGTAAATAATGTACCTAAGTTAAATTTCCCGCCTCCAACTTTTATA
Source organism: Nephotettix cincticeps (assembly GCA_023375725.1). Classification (NCBI taxonomy): domain Eukaryota; kingdom Metazoa; phylum Arthropoda; class Insecta; order Hemiptera; family Cicadellidae; genus Nephotettix; species Nephotettix cincticeps. Next base: position 100,223,034 of record CM041786.1, on the reverse strand, counting down.
TGCTTAAAAGAGGTACTTTATTGTTCTTTGGTAATATTTTCTCCTCTACGATATGTATGTACGGATAGACCAAACTGAAGGTAGGTTATGCGCGCCAGCTAATGAAAGAGTCGAAAAGTAGATTCCATCCATAAGCTAGGGCGTTAGTTCCGCACGTAAGCTAGAGCGTTCCCGAAAATTCAAATATATTCAACCACCGAAAACTATCCCTTCCCTTAGACAGATTTGCTACGTTTCAAACTTTGTACACATATAAAGTATTATTTAAACATTAACGATAACATACTTTCAAAGTGGTACACAGGGCATAAAGAGGTTTATATGACTTTTCTATGAATTTTTCAACCTCCAAAAAACTACCCATACAGCAATTTAATACTGTTCTCACTATGTAAACATAACATAGTGATATGTGAAATTTAATTTAAAAATAGGTATGAAGTGGTATATAGGGGAGGAAGGGCGTATAAGGGTTTTTATGTAAATCTTCAGCGCTTTTCTCTCGTTCAGCGATATTCAACCCCCCAAAAAATACCCTTAAAGCAATTTAATACGGTTACTATTGTACACATAACATAGTGATATGTGTACTTAAATTTAAAAATAGTTTCAAAGTGGTGCATAGGGGAGGTAGGGGGTAAATAAGGGGTTTTATGTAAATTTTCAGCGTTTTTCTTTCGTTCAGCCACATTCAACCCCCCAAAAAATACCCTTAGAGCAATTTAATACGGTTCTCAATATGTACACATAACATAGTGATATGTGTACTTTAATTTAAAAATAGTTACAAAGTGGTACATAGGGGAGGAAGGGGGTATATAAGTTTTTATGTAAATCTTCAGCGTTTTTCTCTCGTTCAACCATATTCAACCACCCGAAAATCCCTTAGAGCAATTTAATGCGGTTCTCACTATGTACACATAACATAGTCATTTGTGTCTTTAATTTAAGAATAGTTTTAGAGAGGTATATAGGGGTGGAAGGGGTGTATAAGAGTTTTTATGTAAATTTTCAGCGTTTTAATTTCTCTCGTTCAACCATATTCAACCCGCCAAAAATACCCTTTGAGCAATTTAATATGGTTATGTTAAAATAACATAGTGATATGTGTACTTTAATTTAAAAATAGTTTCAAAGTGGTACCGGTACATACGGGGAAGAAAGGGGGTATATAAGAGTTTTTTTGTATATTTTCAGCGTTTTTCTCTCGTTGAGTCATATTCAACCCCCCCCCAAAATACCTTTAGAGTAATTTAATACGGTTCTCACTCTGTAAACATAGCATAGCGATATGTGTACTTTATTAAAAATAGTTTCAAAGTGGTGCATAGCGGAGGTAGGGGGTAAATAAGAGTTTTTCAGTTGACATCCACGCATGCCGTTTGAAATACCAAAGTGAAATGAGTTAAGATTGTTCAAGTCTCAAAAAGACAACGGCAAATGGGCTGGTATCAAAATTTACGAAAAATACTACGAAATACAAAACAATATATCGGGAATATTAATAGGAATAATAAAAGACTGTAGCATGGGTCGTATAAGTGAATGATTCTACTGTGATGATTATTTGACGTTGTTCAACAGAAACTGGTTCAACGGTACGATATTGGATTGCAGCAATGCCACATTTATAAAGGGAAATCAGTTTTGCTTCGCGGTAGGAGAAACTACCTACAATTGCACAGCAATATAGACAGAATTACACTGTAACATTCAAACCAGTAGCGACAGAAATAACAATTAAGAGTATCATACTCCTCCCAATGAATATACCAGGACAAAATCATTACTCATAGTAGATTTGAAGAATGAGAGTGTCTTATTTGGATCCAATGAGAAATGATAGAGAACAAATTAAAAGAATGTGTCAAAGAGCGAAACAATTTTTTTTTAACCAGGTATTTTATGAAAAAGTGTGCGAGATAGATACAGAAAAATAGGGGTTGTTGAGGTAAATTATCCAATACAAAAAGATATGTACAATTGTGGAGCTTATACAGTTTATTACATTTCTGAGATCGCTAGGTTGGACAGGCTTGCAAACATCGTTATTAAATTTAATCCAGAAATATTTCGAATTGATCTGCAAAACCGGTTGTTGAGATTCTTGAAGGAGCTGTATGATTTGTGGAAAGGGAGAGATAAAGAAACACGATTGGTGCCAGTGCAAGAAGTGTTCCCCGTGGCTGCATTATCCGTGTTTAAATACAGATATCCAGTTCAAAGACTTATCAATCACCTCATATATAAAAAAACCCTTATATATTTTGTTCGATATTTAACAACACTAACATAAACTACCTTCAATTTATACATTTTTAATGATAAATTATCTTTAATCCCTGTTCAGTTAATAGTCGTCGTCAATGACTCGATGCATCCAAGCGAACAGTAGTGATGCTGAAAAGTCAACATTATTCTTCGTAATCGTCGGAAGTATCTTGTCTAGCGTAATTCGCCTTCAATTTATATATTTTTTAAGGATTAATTATCTTAAGTACCTGTTCAGTTAATGGTCGTCGTCAATGACTCGATGCCGCATCCAAGCGAACAGGCTGTATAGTGATGCTGAAAAGTCAACATTATTCTTCGTAATCGTCGGAAGTATCTTGTCAGCGTAATTCGCCTTCAATTTATATATTTTTAAGGATTAATTATCTTAAGTGCCTGTTCTGTTAATGGTCGTCAGAATATGCTTATTCAAGGGTTCAGATATGGGGGAAGATTTAAAAAAATGTATGTAATTATTTTGCAATTTAAGGTCTGATGAAATCCATTTTTGAGTTGGCTTTTTTCTGATATTATTTTTTTGTTTTAATTGGAAAAGCTGTTTCAAAATAATGTTTAAAAGTTTCCATAAACTTTATACATATTTCATTAACATTATTACTATCAATGTTGCACAAATTTTGTCCCAAGAGATAATTTTGAGATAGATTAATTTCGGTTTCACCAAAGTATCGCTTTTTATCACTCTACTTTGACTGAAAATGGTGTAAATGTTTGGAGAGAATTTAATGAATTAGGCCCTAATGATCAGAGAAGGGTATTTCCAAATTGTCTGCATTTATTAAATTTGAAAGAGAAAAGTTGCTTAATACATTATCTACAACGTTATTGCCCCTCGTTGGTTTATTAATCTGAATACTGTATCTAGAGACTCCAAAAAGATCGCTCAGAGATATTGTGTCCCTATCAGACTTGTTCTCAAACTGAACATTAAAATCTCCACAGATGACAGATTTAAATTAAGATTCCTAAAAAGAATGTAACATTTCATACATCACATTTAAAAATATTTTGAAGCTTTCGTTAGTTGGCCTGTACAGAACAACTACATTTTTGTTGATGTTTGAAAATGAAACGCCAGAGCATTCAATATGCATTTCAGTCGAAAAATTTTTAATATAGTCAATTTTTTAGCTTCAAAACATACCTTCGAGAAAACAGCAACCGCATTCATGAATATGTGACTGCCTATTAACAAATAATGAAACTAGATTGCACCCCTTAAAAATAGTTAAATCAACATTATTATTATTCAGCCAGGTTTCTGAAACACAAACAATATCTGGATTGTGCTCATCTAAAAAACATTAATTGTTTTCAACTTGTTTGAAATACTTTGAGCATTAAAATGAACTAAATTTATTACTACTATATTTTCTTTCTTAGTTTTTTCCTATAATTAGCATTTGTAACATTACATTTCTTTCTAAAAAAAAACGAATTAGAGCTAACATTATATGGGGTACTGTGCACGTTTCCAGAGGTACTTGCTGACAATAATATGGAAAATATTTTTAAGGATTTTATATATATTTATATATTACAAAGTTTATAAATAGTACTAGAAACTGAATCATTGAAAGTATTTTTACCCATTCAAATTCTAATATGATTTTTCAAGGGCACTTTTAATTTTTTAACGGATATTTGTTTAGGTTATAAATTAAATATATTTAAGGGCGCGATATGGCTAGCTTTGCCACATATAGGGACTATGCATTGCGTTTTTGATATGGGTTAAATATTTTATTGTATGTACATGTTAAGTTTAATCAAATTAAATGTTGCTTGTAGTATTCATTTAATTTGGTTAAACTCGTGGATTAGGCCTCCCGGGGATACCACCTAAAAAAATGGCATTCACCTAATTTTCGGTTACTAAAATTGCGTTTTATTAAGGCATGTTTCTAAGAATGAAAACTTTGAAATAAAATGTTTTTAATATGGAACAAAAATGAAACAGCATTAGATATGAAATAAATTGGAATTTCATTAAAAGTTTAAATTAAAATCTTAATAAGTAACTAAATAAACGCTATCAGTGGAAAAAAATCTGTAATAAAACTATCATGTTCTTCAAAGTTTATCTAAATATCATTTAATAATCTATTGTTTCAAAAAAATCATCCCATTCCTGAAAATAAAAACAAGAGAGACAAAGTTAAATTAATTGTTCCAATTGTATGGGGGGAACCCACACCCCTGGTAATACCAAGCTTTTTTGAGTTGGTTTTGTTGGGTGATTTGACCTTACGCTTCATACCATGTTTTCCGAAAATAAGGAAAAAAATTGATTTTTTAATATTCTCCATAAGAATAACATTGGACGCTTTCAGACAACATACTGCGTTTATCATGGACAGTAAATTTAACTTTTCTCTGGAACCGTTAGTTGTGGATAAATAATTCAAAATAATAATTTGTTTAGTTTTTAAGCTGGTTTCAATGATTCAAATGAGTCAAGTTATACTTTACTATTATTGTTTTCGCTGAAAATTTAAAAATTAGATTTTTTATTTAAAAGCCTATAACTTTTGAACCGTCATTTTTACAGACATGCGGGTGGTGTCAAATTATTAAGTACTTTGTGCACTATAAACTAAGAAATTTTAGTTAAAATCTTTCCAGCCATTTTGAGAGATTTGGATTTTTAAACGCTTTTGACGTTTTTGAAAGGTTTTAGGGGTTAACTACCTGTAAAAATAAAAAATTCAAAAAAATGAAAAAACGCCTGGAGATACCGGGAACATATCCATACATGCCAAATTTAATCTAAATCGGACCAACGGGGTAGGCCCTCACATAGAGCCTAGGCCACATACACACGTACGCGCGCGCGCGCACACACACATTACGTATACAATCTCATTACAGAAAATACTATCATGTAAGGCTCATTTGGATTTTCAGTTACTTTTACAACCTAGTACACCACATTTAAACTTAGGAATGAATGAATGACGTAGGGACGGAGGGAGGGGGTAACACTACCCCAACCAGTTAGTAGTACAAAGTCGGCCTTGGTCAGTTCCGTGCGCGTGTATGTCTTTTGTAGATATCCGAAATGGACTGTAGACTGTAGATTTCGTTCACCAAAATACCGTTCGATTTGAAATTAAAATTCCAATCTTTTTTTTATCTTGTAAAAATTTTTTAAAAGGTAATGGGTTTTTTGTTATTTTAATCAACATATTTTCAACCACCGCCATTTTTAAAATATGAAAGCAAATTAAATGATCCTTTGAGAATATTTTTCTCTTGGGCCAATAAATATGTGTGCAAAGATTGGTTTCTGTATCTTTAATAGTTCTTGATATGTAACGTTTTTTGTAAAAATACAAAATTACGGCTAGCGGCTAAACTAAGGATTTTTTGACAAATGTTTATAGGTAATTTTGTGTTTATTTTGATGAGTACTATCACCCCTCAAAGTTTGTCCCCAACTTTAATGAACACCCTGTATATATATAAAAATTTTAACGACTATTGTTTTTGGACTCCTAATGACGAAAAAATAACATGGTCCCGGGCTTAAGTCTTACCATGAGACCTACGGTAATAGCTTCTTCCCTATGGGAAATTCGCTAAAAGAATGTGGGGGGTTAAGTTTAATTTTGTAGAGTAAACCAATATTCCAGACTTTGTCAAAAGCTTGGCTTATATCTATGATCAGATCATTCTCCCCGCTCTCTGTGGCATTTTCAGGGCGAGTTTGGCCCTAGGACAGGTTCCTGCTGCATGGAGGACTTCCAGGATAGTTTTTATCCCTAAACCAGGTAAGAATAGTTGCACAGACCCAAAATCCTTTCGGCCGATTTCATTGTCTTCTTTCTTGTTGAAGACTCTGGAGAAGTTGGTGGTAAGGTAAACCTGGGACTCCTCGCTGAAGGCTGCCCCTCTACATCCAAACCAGCATTCAGGGTAGGTCTTGAGAGTAGGCCCTGCACCATTTGGTGTGCAGAATTGAAAGAGCTATCGACCATAAAGAGGTGGCGCTTGGAGCTTTGCTGGACATTCCGGGAGTCTTTGACAACACGGCTACGGATTCCATTTTTAACGTCGCTAGGTCTGGAGGATTCAGCGATGTCATCTGCTAGATTGAAGCACTGTTACGCAATAGGTATGTGAAACCTTCTCTACAGTAGAGGTCGTTGCCAGGTCAACGAGGAATTGTCCACAGGGAGGCGTACTATCACCCCTTTTATGGAACCTGGTGGTGGACGGCCTTATTAGAAGGCTTAACGACAGTGGTGTCTTTGCTCAAGGATACGCTGATAAAATCGCCATTTTTGTGGTAGGTAAATTTAACAGTACAGTCACTGACCTTATGAATTCTGCACTAAGGCTTGGTGCAATGAGGTCGGTCTCTCTGTGAATCCCTCTAAAGTGGTTGCTGTACCATTCACTACAGGTCTATCGACCTGCAAGACCAGTTGAAGTAACTTGGGATCATTCTGGATCGGACACTTTGCTGGGAACCTCACTTACAACGGGTTATTGACCGGGTTAAGTGGTCTCGGTTTGCATGCAGACGTATGGTCGGTGCAGCATGGGGACTGAAACCTGGGCTAATGCACTGGCTCTATGTTTCGATAGACCAACCATGACGTATGCGTTGTTGGTTTGTGGATCAAGATGGACTCAGGAGCTGCTGTGAAGAGGCTGGCAGCCGTGCAGCGGCTGGCGTGTCTCCTAATCACGGGGGTGATCAACAGCACTCCTAGGGCCACTTTTGATTGTTTGCTTGCCTTTAGACATTCACATCAGGATGACTGCCAGAATGGGTGCACATCGTCTCTGTGGAGAGGGCCTCTGGAATAGGCCAGGTGATTTACGTGGCCACACCAGAATTGTAGTGATAGTTCGGAGCGACATTTTATGTATGCCCTCTGACTATCTTCCGAGAACTTTCTCTTTTGGCGGGTCTTTCCGAGGTCTCTTTCCGCAACGGGATGAATGGAAGGATGGAGCCTTCCCATTACCACCCTCCGATCGGGAGTGGTACACTGATGGGTCCAAGAGCAGTTGGGGCACAGGAGCAGGTATCTTTGGGGTGCAGGACAACGTTCGGTCAGGTATTTCTACGGGGACTTTCCCTGCTCTTTTCCAGGTGAGATCACTGTCATTATGGAATGTGCTGGTGACATTTTGAAGCTAGGTCATGAGGGCCTATCTAGCAACATCTTCTCTGACAGTCAGGCGGCTCTTAGAGCTCTGGACTCTGTTGAGTTCAACTCTAGGGTTGTTTGGGACTGTTTTAAGCTTGTGTCCTGTGTAGACAGACATAATGAAGTCACCCTTTGTTGGGTTCCAGGGCACTCTGGGGTGGATGGCAATGAAGTAGCGGATGAGCTGACCAAAAGGGCTACATCATCCCCCCTTTATGGGCCTCAGCCCTTTTGGGTTGTTTCCTGGGCTAGGGATTGCCATAAGAAAAGATGGGCTGAACTTTCCCTAAATAGAGTAAGTAAGCTTAATCTTCGTTCTCCATCTCATCAGGTTGCAAAGAAGTTCATGAAACTTGGCAGGAAGGATGCCAAACTTGTCACAGGTATCGTCACTGGTCATGGTAATCTGAGGAAGCATCAAACTACGCATGTGGGTCTTTGACGGGAACCCTCTGTGTAGAAAATGTTATCTGCAGGAGGAAACTGCGGGTCATCTACTCTTTGATTGTGTAGGGTTGGCAGAGGCAAGGTCCTCCATCCTAATTTGGTAAGGGGTAGTTTTCTGCTTCCGGACAAGCAACTCTGTCATTCTCTCTTCTGTCATTGCAACTCAATGGCAGTTTCGCAATCATTTCCTTGTTAGAAGACTGGGACAAATCTCTTCCCAAAACACAATAAAGAAGTGGGTTGAGAAGTTTAGATCAACGGGATCAGCCTCAAAACAAAAGCCTACAAGACCTCCAAAGTCAATCAGAACACCGGACAATATTGAAAGAGTGAGACAACGCAAACAGTTACGGTCAATCTAGAACGATACCTAAGAATGTTGGGCACTCTTGTCATTCCTGAACTAAAACGGAAACGTCTTGGCTTGAAAAAGATGTTATTCCAGCAAGATGGGAGGCTCACACAAAAAATGAAGTAATAGATTAACATTATCTGAGGAGGAAGTTTTGGGGCCATGTCATCTCTCGCCACGGCAGCATTGCTTGGCCCACTCGCTCACCCGACCCCAGTTTGTGTGATTTTTTTTTCTTTAGGGCTACCTATCTAAAGTATATGAAAAAAACCTCGTACATTGAGACCTGAAAGAGAACATCAGGCAAGTGATTGGTTCGATTACAAATGTGATACTTAGAAAAGTGTTTGACAGTTTTGCTGCAAGACTCGAGACATGTATACAGAGAAATGATCACCACTGAATGACTTCATTTTTAAAATTTAAATTTGTAACTGTTCTTAGTCCCAAAAATGATAGTTTTGTATAAAATTGCATGTTTTTGAGAATTGTAAAATATAATAAATGCAACAAAATGTTTAAGATACTGGAGTTAAATTTATTTAAAAATCTGGCCGCACCATGTACTTTACTTTGGTGCCTGTGCTGAAGGTTATGAGCTTCTGTAAACAATGTTTCACATAGACCTCACAAATCATTTTATCTGGCCATATCCATCTTGAACGGTTTTGGTCTAAACTGAATATATAGTGCATGTAAACGAATTATTTCGTACAGATTAGCTTTAAAGTGAAATAGACTGCATTAGCTATAAATTTAAGTTTGAATGAATCTATTATCCAAGCTCCAACAAATATTATAATTCTCCATTCAGTATTTTTGTATAGAATGTTTAAATGCTGTTTAAGTCATAAAATATATCTGTGTTGTGTTGTCCTACATTTCTCCATTAGTTGAGGCCTGCTTCTTTATACAAATATAAATTTTTAAGTACCGGTAATGAATATAAAATCAATGAATTTAAAACATTTTTCTTATTAATAAAAGTTTCTGAAATTCAAAATATATTTGTATAACTGTAGTCAAGTTCCTTTAAACTCAGCATAAATAATAATAAAATAATAATAATAATAAATAATAATGTACTGTGCAAGTTGAGCGTATAGTTGATCAATATTGGAGGAGCAGCCCAAAATAATGAGACCAAGTCATTTGTGAATAAAAGAGACAGAATCACCAGCCTGGTCTCATAATCTATAATCTCGTATATTGTCCATTTCTGAAGGCATACATTGATCTGTTTTGTGTTACTCTAAAACCTTATTATTCTATAGGTGGTTTGTTTGGTTAACAATAAAAATGTTTTCAACTATTTTAGAAGTTTAATTTTTTTTAAGTTACAAGGACATTAAGCGTTAATCTAAGGTAAAGTAATGAAAATAAAGTAGGAAAAAAGTTAAATGAGTCAACTCAGAATATGAATAAGTATGTATAGCATTGCATAGATTTGTAATTGACAAAAAAGATACCTATTTTCCAAAGAATAAATTATATGAATACTAATAAAAAATAATTATGTCAATTGAAATAGTGAATTCAAAGCTTAATTAACAGTTTAAACAGTATAACTTATAAAAAATTCGATATAGGGTATATAAAGTTGGAAAATAACAATACTAAATAATGACAGAAAAAAATAGCTCATGTTGTTACATTATCACATTAAATCATCGTCTTCATCTTCCTCCTCCAAGTCACTTAAGTCAGACTCCTGCTCCTGCTCACTACCCCTGATAATAGTGAGAGCAGCAGAACAGGTTGGATTGTCTATGAAAAATTTAGATTTTCCATCCATATTCTTTGAAAGAGAACTCTGCAATTTGTTACAAGTTTTCACCTTTGGTTCTGCTTGTAAGTTAGTCTTGTTTCTTTCAATTTTCTTAATGACTCGCTTAATAGCTTCATTTCTGAAAAGTAAATGTGACAGAGTTATAACATAATGCAAATAAACAGCAAAGTTTCAAGAATTATTGCTTGTATTCCGGTAATTTCACCAACTTCATTTTAATGGATTTCTTCTATTAGTTTGATGATTGTTGACTAGAATAATTATCTTACATACAGACATTGTTGAAAGTGACTGGCTACCTACTTATAATTTTCTCAGGTCAGCTGATTTTTTAACATATTGTGATATGCTAATTGACTGACTTGAAATCAACTAATAGAAGAATTCCAAGTGACCCATACAGAAATAGATACTGCATTATAACAAAGCTGGTTGTAGTTCTCTCAGATCCGAACAGGAGGCAACAACATCTACATCGCCAGATCCACCATCTTGATTCTGACCAAAATATCACTGAATAACTTCTTGATTAGCATTATACGTGTTAGTTTTACTAAAGGATAAAGTAAAAACTCTCATCTTCCAACACTATTTAGTATATTTACACTTATATTTTAATTATATACAATGGTATATATATATTTGCCAATTTAACAACTTTTGTATATATTTACAATATAAGTGTAAATATATTAAATTATGTTGGAAGATGTGAGTCCTATACTTTATCCTACACAAAATATCACCACTCGGATCCGAACGGTCTGCTCCACACGAAAGGACCAGTACCACTCGGATCCGAGTGATCCGCAGTGAACGTGTTAAAAACAACTTGTGGGGGGGTGAGGGGGTACCGTAAGGCCCCCAGGCAGAAGTCAGTGCCACACGAGTTTCGTGGGGCATACTGCTTCTGCAAGACCGCTGTGAAGCAGTATTTTTGCTGCCCGATTGGCCTTGTTGCCGGTCGTGCTGTGTGCTTGCACACAGCCTACTTGGGGTGCCCCTGTTTTTAGCAGAAGGCAGCGGATCTAGACCTGGCGGTCGACAAATTGCTCGTGAGACGGGGAGCAGCGTCTCATGCAGAGTGTTGGGGCGGAGGTGAGGTTCACTGGAACGGCCTAATACTCAGTTAGCGGAAGGGCGGAGTGATAGGTAATTACTCAACGGCCACCACACTGCCGACTGGGACAGGTATGTGTGCAGCTGTTTCAGGACTGAGCTGGGGACGATGAGGGGTGCAACTCTGAAAGGGCCCAGTCTTCAGATATTGGCGAGCGGAGCAATATTTGCGGAATGGTCGTCAAACTGCTAACACAAAAAAAAAAAATTCTCAATTCTCGAATAAAATGGCTGATGGAAAACAAACGGATATACCCCAGGTGGGTCGGTGCACTGGCACTCAATCCCACCCCTCTTCGGAGGGCTTGCCCGTGGATTCTGGGGAGGGCAAACAACAGCATATTTTGGAACCCTTGGAGGTGTTGGAGATGGCGCACAGGGCTGTCCAGGCACCTTCCATCGCTAATGATGTTGATTCAGATACATCGAAGGCTGATGTGTCTGGTACGACGACATCAGAAGGAAAGCCAGAGCAGGAGTCTGCCCTGGACATCTCAGACGATGTGATCTGGGCCTCGCTCACCAAGGAACAGCGGAAGGGGCTGCACGCTTGAAGGCTGGAGCTGGTGAGGGAGAGAAAGACCAAGGATGGGACTTGGCTTCCGAGAGAGGAGTACCGCAAGCTGATGAAGAGGAAGCGGCTTGAAACCCCCAGCCCCAAAGGGGAGCTGAAAGACAATAAAGGTGTGTCACCTATGCGCAGGGCAACCAAGGCGGCAGTTGCTCCTGTGAGAAAGAAACCCCGACGGGATCTCAAACCCCCGGCGGAGGGTCAGAACACGCCGGCTCCGATGGTGTCAACGTCTGCAGGTGGTTCCTACAAGGATCGCCTAATGATGACGAAGATCGCCATTGTCCCGACATCGTTTCCGGAGGTGAAACTGTCTGCCGAAGATTGTGGTCTGTTGCAGGGAATTATGTTCGATAAGGTTATCGAACAGACAGAACCGGTTCAGATCCACAATACTTATCAGGAGCTGGGAGCTCTTGTCATCGCCTTTGGCAGTGATGCGACGGTGTCCTGGGTCACGAGGTCGTTTGACGGGCTTGAGTTCAAGGAGGGCGCCAAGGTGGTTGTAGGGGATTACAAGGATCTCCTGCGGTCCGCCAAGGTTCTTCTGTGGGCGGAAGGGCGCGCCTGCGACCTCGAACCCAAAAAGATTTTGGAGATTGTGCAGGTACAGAATCCTGGAATCCTGACTGGGGGCTGGCGGGTGGTCAGCTGCAGGAAGGACAAAACTCATCAATCATTAGTTATAATCATTGATGAACGCAGCGCTCTTTTGTTGAAGGAGAGGGGCTGGCATACTTACCTGGGGATCTCGAGAACTACCTTAAGGGTGCTCTCGGGTGTGGGGTTCGCACCATCTGGGGATGACACTAAACCTCCTTCAGGTAAATTTGCAACACAGTAAGGCTGTGACTGCAGTCCTACACAAGGCCACAGCTAGAGGAGTTGTGGATGTTGCTCTCATTCAGGAACCGTGGGTTCGGAATGGGAGAATTTCAGGACTAGATGCCCTTGGGGGGCAACTAATCTCTTGTTCTGCTTCCAACTCGAGGGCTTGTGTGTGTGGGTCAGAAGTGGCCTGGCCCATTCGCCAGTTCTCGAGTTCTGTTCCAGGGACGTCGTTGCAGTTCGGACGATATGTGGGTCTTCTGGCAAACCTCTCCTCCTTGCGTCCGTTTACATGCCCGGAGATGCAGACGCAGTCCCTCCGGCTGAAATGGTGGCGCTGGTGGACCGTGCTGCGTTGGAGGGGGTGGACCTGCTTGTGGGGTGCGACTCCAACTCCCACAACTCCATCTGGGGTAGTAGGGATACAAACCGCAGAGGTAGGCAGCTTCTGGACTTTATAGCATCTAGCGGTTTGTTTATAGCCAATGTTGGCTCTGTGCCAACCTTTTCTAGTCGAGTTGGTAACTCTGTGATAGATTTAACACTTTATTCTGAGGGGCTTCAGGACAGGGTCATAGGTTGGTATGTCTCTCCCGAACCCTCTCTTTCTGACCACTGTCATATCCTCTATGCTATAGGGGACTTTGTGCCTGTTTTGTCTGAATTTAGGAATCCTAGGAAGACGGACTGGGTTGTCTTCAAAAGAAAACTTGGTGAAAAACTCGATGTGCAAGCTCTACGAGCCAAGGATACGGATGAACTGGATAGGGCTGCAAGCCTTCTAGGGAACTCGATTGTCTCCTCCTTCGAGGAGAGCTGTCCATTAGCAAAGGCTAGGTCCGCCAAATGCAGCTGGTGGAATTCTGAACTGGCCAGCATGAGGAAACGGGTAAGAGCTCTATTCAGAAGGGCGAAGTCCAACAACAGCTGGGACTGTTACCACAGCATGCTCACCAGGTATAACCTCGCTGTCAGAAGGGCAAAGAGGAAGTCATGGCATACTTTCTGCTCGGGGCTGGAGGGCACTGAGGAAACTTCCAGGCTACGCAGGGTCTTGGCCAAGGATAGAACCCTGACTCTGGGCTCCGTGGAAGGACCTAATGGTGAGTTATTTCACAGACCACAGGAGGTGTTGGAACGTATGGCTGAGGTACACTTTCCTGGATGCATCATTGGTGGAGAAACTGGTGAATTAGGTGAGTCTGCGTCGCGGAGGGCCTGTGCAACCAGGTGGGGTGCCGCCAGCAGGATCTACGCAATAGGTATGTGAAACTTTCTCTACAGGGAGTAGAGGTAGTAGCCAGGTCAACAAGGGGCTGTCCACAGGGAGGCGTTCTCTCACCCCTTTTATGGAACCTGGTGGTTGACAGCCTTATTAGAAGGCTCAATGACAGTGGTGTCTTTGCTCAAGGATACGCTGACGATATTGCCATCCTTGTGATAGGTAAGTTTAACAATACAGTTACTGACCTCATGAACTCTGCACTAAGGCTTGTGGATGGTTGGTGCAATGAGGTCGGTCTATCTGTGAATCCCTCTAAAGTGGTTGCTGTACCATTTACCAAGAGGAAAAAGCTGACCGGGGTTGGCCCGCTCAAACTGCAGGGGAGTTTGATCAACCTGCAAAACCAGGTGAAGTATCTTGGGATCATTCTGGATCGGACGCTTTGCTGGGAATCTCACTTACAACGGGTTATTGACCGGGGTAAGTGGTCTCTGTTTGCATGCAGGCGTATGGTCGGCGCAGCATGGGGACTGAAACCGGAGCTAATGTATTGGCTCTATGTTTCAGTAGTTAGACCAACTATGACGTATGCGTCTCTGGTTTGGTGGACCAAGATGGACTCAGGAGTTGCTGTGAAAAGGCTGGCAGCCGTTCAGCGGCTGGCATGTCTCATGATCACAGGGGCGATCAGCAGCGCTCCTGGGGCCACTCTTGACTGTTTGCTTGATCTTTTGCCCATAGACATTCACATCAGGATAACTGCCAGAATGGGTGCATACCGCCTCTGGAATAGGCCAGGTGAATTACGTGGTCATACCAGAATTTTGGGGATAGTTCAGAGCGACATTTTAGGTATGCCCTCTGATTATCTTCCGAAAACTTTTTCTTTTGGCAGGTCTTTCCGAGTTCTTTTTCCGCAACGGGACGAATGGAAGGATGGAGCCTGCCCACTACCACCCTGTGATCAGGAGTGGTACACTGATGGGTCCAAGAGCAGTCGGGGCGCAGGAGCAGGCATCTACGGGGTGCAGGACAACGTACGGTCAGGTATTTCCATGGGGACCTTCCCCACTGTTTTCCAGGCCGAGATCACTGCCATTATGGAATGTGCCAGAGACATCTTGATGCTGGGTCATGAGGGCCTTTCTATCAATATTTTCTCTGACAGTCAGGCGGCCCTTAAAGCTTTGGACTCGGTAGAGTTCAACTCTAGGGTTGTGTGGGACTGCTTTAGGCTTGTGTCCTGTGTAGGCAGACACAATGAAGTCACCCTTTGTTGGGTTCCAGGGCACTCAGGGGTGGATGGTAAGGAAGTGGCAGACGGGCTGGCCAATAGGGCTGCATCATCCCCCCTTTGTGGTCCTCAACCCTTCTGTGGTGTTTCCCGCGCTGCGGTTTTTCAGACTATCAATTCCTGGGCTAGGGATTGTCATAAGAAAAGATGGGCTGAACTTTCCCTGCATAGAGTTAGTAAGCTTAATCTTCGTTCTCCTTCTCGTCAAGTTGCAAAGAGGTTCCTGAAACTTGGCAGGAAGGATGCCAAACTTGTCACAGGTATCGTCACTGGTCACGGTAATCTGAGGAAGCACCAACTACGTATGGGGGTCTTCAACGGCGACCCCCTGTGTAGGAAATGTTATCTGCAGGAGGAAACTGCAGATCATCTACTCTTTGATTGCGCAGAGCTGGCAGAGGTAAGGTCCTCCACTCTGGGCAACTTGGTAAGGGGTAGTTTTCTGCCTCCTGACGAGCTCGTTGACAGGATGCTGCAGTTTTACAGGTCTCTTCATCTAGAAGATTCCTGATTCTCCAGGAAAGAGAATTTTAGGGGTGCGCAAAAAGCTGCAACGGCTGAAGCGCCTTGGGAAATCCGCCCCTTCGAATGATGATGATGATGAACAACTTGTGGGCAAAATGGTTCAGTGTAAGGCTAAAGCCAACTTCCCAAAGATGTTTAAAATTGACATATTGTTATATTGCCAAAAAAATTTTAATCTCATATTGAAATAGTATTTGGCATTCTCCTGAAATTTTCTGTTTTAATTTAGGATTCTGTGTCAGTGGCTTAGTTTTAATGGCAACCAAATGATTGGTATACCTTCTATTAGTTATAGGCAAATAAAAGTGAATATTTTCAGTATCAAAAATCCCTAAAAGAAAATAATAATAGTAAAACTTAATCAAAACACTTAAGATAAAAGGATGAATAATGCTTGATGATTGCAATTCAAAATACCCCAGTCGCAGGAGACCTGCGTATTCAGCGAATTTCCAAATCAATAATATATGACAAGTTTTATCATTATCTGTCAATAAATATGAGTAGGCTATTATTTGCCTACTCTCCATACGATAAACGTGGGAAAGAGTATGCAGGTTTACTGCTGTGGGAAACGCTGAAAGTAGATGTTTCTTGCGTAAAAAATTTATATTTTGACCATTTATATAAAGTTTCATCAACATCTCTCCACAAATAAAGGAGTTTACCCAAACTCTATATGATTAACATTGGAAAAGAGTATGCAGGATAGCTGCCATGATAAACACATAAACTATGATTTTTAAGCATAAATGTATGGATCTCAACGACATGAAGCTAAATATCAAGTTTCATCCAAAAATATTACATAATAAGTGAAACATGAATTTTTCCTTATCCTCCTTAAGATTAACATTGGAGCCCCCAAATACAACGTACTGTGTTTGGTTTTTTTAATATCTCGGTAACCGTTGGAAATAGAGAAACTTTAAGGAACTATATTGTGTAGTTTTTTAAGGTGATTCTAATAGTGAAAGATAAAATTTGAAATTTTTTAAAATTACATGGGAAAAACGCAAAAACCTATTTTTGGTGTACAAAACCTCCCCAAACTACCCGTTCCAATTGTCCGATATGTCTGGTTTACGAACTCGTCTGAGCAAATACACGTCTCAACCAAATTTGGTCTCGATTGGACGATTTTAACGAGAGTTATCCTGTTCACAGACACACACAAACACACACACACACACATATACATATACAGGGTGTTCATTAAAGTCGGGGACAAACTTCGAGGGGTGATAGTACTCATCAAAATAAACAAAAAATTACCTATAAACATTTGTCGAAAAATCCTTTGTTTAGCCACTAGCCGCCATTTTGTATTTTTTACAAAAAAAGTTATACAGTGGAACTTGGTTACAACGTCACTGAAGGGACCACACAATTAATGACGCTATATCAGAGTGACACTATAAAAGAGGTTACATAATTTTAATTTAAAACCGAGGAAAAATAGAAAAACACATTTTTTACATGAAATTAAGACTTTTAATGAAGGTAATTTGAAATACACATAAAAGTTTACGTTTATTACTGACTGAACTACTCTATACTATATAAAAAATCGAATTTAAAAATATCGCAATGGAGTTCGGCATGGTGAATACAACTGTTGGTTCGATTTTAAAAAACAAGCCCGAAAACACGTCTGCTATCCCTCCTCACGCGCTCTTATAACTCACATCTTTTCTATAATCGGCAAAACCTTTCTCTTAACACTTGCCATTATTTTTCAATACTGTATTCGTAAATTAAAATAACGGTTAGCGGTAAGACAGCAATAAAATGCCGTTTCTTAAAAGAATGTAGCTAAACAATAGCCGCAGCCCTCATGTTGCACCAACGACCGAACTTTCTCTCTTTAGCTATATGTTGCCTTCATCTCGTCCCGATTTTCTTGACGTTATATACGAGGTTTTAGAATTAACTGACGATATATCCGAGGTTTTACTATGTAAATACCTATAGTTTGGCGGGACCTAAAAATAAATGACGTTATATCCGAGTTTACGTTAAAGCCGAGGCCACAATAACCAAGTTGCACTGTATATCAAGAACTATTTAAGATACAGAAACCAAACTTTGCATACATATTTATTGCTCAACAAGAAAAATATTTTCAAAGTATCATTTAATTTGCTTTTATATTTTCAAAATGGCGGTGGTTAAAAATATTTTAATTAAAATAACATTAAACCCATTAACTTTATAACATTTTTACAAGATACAAAAAAGGTTGGTATTTTAATTTCAAATCAAACGGTACTTTGGTGTACGAAATCCTTCCACGGATAACCGAGAAAATGCACTTTTAATGTTAGAATACGGGGCCCGTGCGCCAGCGCGGAGCGGCCGTGGCTAAGAAGCCGAGTTCAGCTGGCACAACGCGGCTGAACACAAACATTAGTTATGCCATTTTGATATATCTTTTAGAATACATAAGACACATAAATTAATTGATAATTCTTTATTCTCAAAACAAAACTAACAACTAACATAGTGTTAATCTATCCGGAAGGCAAAATGTTTAGAATGGTTATAGGTGATTTTTTGTTTATTTTGATGAGTACTATCACCCCTCGAAGTTTGTCCCCGACTTTAATGAACAGCCTGTGTGTATATATATATAAATTTTAACAACTATTGTTTTTGGTCTCTAGGCATCTAAAGAAGAAAAAATATTATGGTCCTGGGCTTAAGTCTTATCATGAGACCTACGGTAATAGCTTCTTTCCTATGGGAAATTCGCTAAAAATTATCAACTGACTTTTGGACTTTAACAGTAATTTACCATTAGCAAATATACTTGTATTCACACATCATCAAATGCATGCTCTCATTGGTCATCATGTCACCGATAGCTTTACATGAAGGAGTTGCTTTAATAGTAAGTTACACTGTACTCTAGCGAATGTACATACTGTTTAGGAGCCTCCTTGGCTGCGCTCATCACCAAATGCATGCTCTCATTGGTCATCATGTCACCGATAGCTTTACAAGGAGGAGTTGCTTTCCCTTGTGCCTCTCCAGCAGCTTTCTTGGCACTCCACAATCCAGTACTTGGTGAAAGAGCGACCTACATCAATCACATCATTATTTATTTGTTTTTTACCAATTATATAGTTAATGAATAAGTTCTAAACCAACCAGTTAAGAGATGGTTTGTAGCTCACTTTTTATTTTAAATTGCTATAAAACATATAAAACAGTTTTTAATATATTGACCTGAAACTCGGAGTACCTGTTGTTTAGGTCATCAGTAGTCGGGAGTACACGATGGGGGAGGTTAAGTGACCTTCAGTCTGTCTTGAGGTTAAGTGACCTTCAGTCTGTCTTGCACCTTTGTTTTGAGATGAGTTCCAGTGCAATAAGTACAACTAAACAGGCCCTTAAGGCCTCATAATATAGTAATAAATTATATGTTTCATATATTATTTATTTTTGTTGCTGTTATAGTACACTGAGTTACTAGCAAAGTGTCTTTAATAGTGTCCTGTGTATTAAATAAATTAAGTAAAAATAGTTAAATTAGTTTGTTGAAAAGTTTACAGTTTGAGAGTTAAAAAATGTTAAGATGTTATTTATTGAAATTAGTTATTTTTAGTTTTGTGTATAAAGGTTTTAAACATAGTGGTATGATTTAATTTGTTTAAAATTCATGAAATATAAATCGTTAGCAATGCATTAATTTTTTGAACCCCTGATCTAAGAAAATGTCCTAAATCCCCAGACGGAGTTGCTAAGCGTAAATCCCCGGAATCAAAATGACCACTTAGTACGGGTTTATGAAAAAAATCACAACTTCCTTAACCCTAGAACTAGCGTAAATTTAGTGAACTTGATAGACACCATCGCCTTCGTGACCGTGTTGCCCTCTGGGTGCTGACACATGAAATGGCTCATGCAGTTCACTAAACTGCCACTAGGGTATGTCTTAAGCGTTTTATACCACTATGCACAGTGGCTGAATTGGTTAGAGTGCTACACTGACGAGTGTAACGTTCTAGTCGTTCAGAAGTGCTACAGTTCGAATCCCAACTGTGAGCAATTTCAATTTGGCTTCAATTCAATTTAATACTGGCTATACCACATATTTGCAAGCCTGAGAGTTCAACTGAGAGTTCAAAATGGTGGGGGAGACTGTTATGACTCTTCTAAGACAGTTCAATATTTAATGTATATCTCATTTTACTATCATACGTTTTTCTATTGTTTATTGTTTTTGTAAGTCATGAATTAGAATTTGTGTTGAGTAACATGCGTGCTTATATTAATTATTTGATAATTAATTAGAGTCATTTTATTAAGAGATAAGCGAGGTGGACAGGTGGTCAGACAATAGTGCAGTAGGTAACAAAAAATACGAACTTGAGCCTTGCTCAGGTGGAAGGGGGTTTGTTGACATTTGGAACTGACTGAGCAACTTCATTATTTTATTTTTCGGTCAAATACTTACATTTCTCTACATAGTATAATCTAGTTAAAAATTGATTTTTTTGTTTTCTCTTTAATCTATCTATTAATATTATAAAGAAGAGGTGGTTTCTGTATGTTTGTTTGTGGGTTTGTTGTGGCAAGTGAACGCAAAAAATACTGAACCAAACAGTTTGAAATTTTACACAAAGACAGATCTTAAACTCATGCAACACATAGGCATACTCATTTCCTTAAAGTCCTCTCGGGCTACGCCCTGTGAACGTCCTAAGTTTCAATGTTTACTTTTTTAGAAAATGAAAACATAAAATAACTTGAATGTCAACAGCTGTGAACACTAAAATTTGACAGTTCGAGAAGCAGAAGACATGGTTGCAGTAAATACCCTGGGATTCAATGTTTACAGTTTTTAATGTCAACATCGGTTACTTTAGACTTTGACAGTTCGGGAAGAAAAAGAAATAAAGTTAATTTTTACACATAAAATGCTGGATCGAAATTAGTGAATTATTAGTTCAAAATAGTGGAATTGTAGATTTTTAATTTTCTCCCGATGCCTGCCTCTATTACGTTAATGCTTATCCTCTCCCAATATTTGACATATGTTACTTTGTCATGTTTAGATATATACTTAGACACGTGTTTTGTCATTTTGTAAACAATAAAGAATTAATTATCAAAAACTTAAATGTATCTGTAGAGCCTACACCTCTCAGCCTTTTTTACCCGTGCGAAGTACGGGTACTTTGGTTAGTAATATTATAAAGAAGAGGTGGTTTCTGTATGTTTGTGGGTTTGTTGTGGCAAGTAAATGCGAAAAATACAGAACCGACTGGTTTGAAATTTTACACAAAGGTAGATCTTAAACTCATGCAACACATAGGCATACTCATTTCCTTAAAATCCTCTGGGGCTACGCCCTGTGAACGTCCTAAGTTTCAATGTTTACATTTTTAGAGAATGAAAACATAAAATTAATTGAATGTCAACAGCTGTGTACTAACAGCTCAATACTAAAATTTGACAGTTCGAGAAGAAGGAGAAGAAGAAGAAAGAGCTGCCGTGACCGGCCTAGGTTTCAATGTTTACATTTTCTAATGACAACATCCGTTTGCACTATATTTTGACAGTTCAGGAAGAAGAAGAAATAAAGTTTATTTTTCAGATAAACTGCTGGATCGAAATTAGCGAATTATTTGAAATAGCGGAATGGTAGATTTTAAGTTTTTTCCGATGACTGTATCTATTACATTAATCCTTATCCTCTCCCAATATTTGACATATGTTACCTTGAAATATTGTAGACACTCCTGTTTGTTATTTTGTAAACAATGAAGAATTAATTAACAATACCTTAAATGTATCAGTAGAGCCTAGACCTTTCAGCCTTTTTAACCCATGCAAAGAACGGGTACTTTGGCTAGTTATCATTAATCTGGGGGGATTTAATAGCTAAGCAATCGAACTATTCATTCAAGTTGTGTGGGTTTAATTAATTAAGACATTTACTTTTAAATAAGAGTAATGATTAAATAGTTTTATATAAATATTGTAACCACAACTAATCTAATTTTTAAAAGTTATGTATACTTTTTAATTTAAAAATATGAATTTGATTATAAACTAACCATTTGAGATGGATGATACAAAAAATATTTTTTCAAATAACAGTTTACTTCTGTTTTTATATTTTCCATGTTATTACTTTTTGAATTTTTTATTTATAGTTTTCACTACAATACTACTCATTTCCTGCAGTAATAGCTTTTATATTTCTCATTTCCCAATTTGTTAGATATATTATTTTTTTAAACCTATACAATAGAATTTCGAAATTTTATCAAAATTTAAAAAATAGAGATATATCGGTTTTTGTCATACAATGGTTAAGCAAGTTTTTTATTTAATTTAGTAGTTTATAATAGATATATAATATATTTGTACTATTTGCAGACCTACATTAATTTTTTTAAATACAGTAGAACTCCAACTATCCGAATTAATGGGGACTGGGACCCATTCGGATAATCGGAGTTTTTTAAAATTGCCATTAGAGAGAAAAAAAGGTACGTTTTGATATTGCACTATTTTTTTATTGAATTAAATGTAAGAAACATGATATTTTCACATGATTTAAGTATAAATAAAATGTACGTACAAGTTTAGAAATGAAAATCATTGTTTTTTTAAACATCTCCGTCAATGTAAGCTGTTTTGCGGTCTTCATCCGTTTTCGGGCAGCCAGGTCACACATTCGCTTGACGGTGAGCAGTTGCAAGTGGTCACACTCGGGCTTCGCGGGGGGAAGAATAATAGCGCACTTAGACTTTTTTGGACAAATTCTTTTCTGAAAGTGATTCGGATAATCGGCGATTCGGATAGTCGGAGTTCGGATAATTGGAGTTCTACTGTATTCTTGTTTAGTCTTGTCAAGGCTAGCTATACAAATTCCAAGTTATTAAAAATTTTAGCGAATCTTGGAAATACCTTAACAAAAATTTTTGGAACTCGAAAGTTATCAAACTAATTATGAACTGCACAATTTAGTGAATAGTCTAATAATATATTTTTTGGCTTTAATTTCATGGTTTTTTAAATTATCTTCTGTTATATGATTTCTGTTTAACAGGAAATCGTGTTGTGTGTTTGTCGTTTTGTATCAAATCGAATCGCAACGGTTCGTATCGGAATTCTTTGAATCGCATCGTTGTATCAAATCAAAATTTTTTTGCTGCATCGCACACCCCTAATTAATATTTGCCTTAGCTAAGCTAAGTAATAGTTTTGGATGAAACTCTGAGGATGAAGCTTTATGTGGTTGGGATCCATACGTTTATGCTAAAATATCATAGTTTAGGTGTTCCTCACAGCAGCAAACCTACATAATCTTTCCCATGTTAATGTTACGGAGAATAGGCAAATATTTTAATTTATTAACAGGTATTGATTGATCAATCTTGTCACATACTTGTACTATTATTGTCATATTATTGATTTGGAAATCACTAATATGACCTTGAGAATAATATCCCAAAGCTTTTAGATGTATTTCAGATACACTCTGTATAGAGAGCCTAGCGAACATTCAATATGCCAAGTCACCGACACTATTTACCCAGCCCAAAACACAGAATTTGCTGATTGATATTTTTAAATTACCAATAAATAACCAACCTCATGATATTTTTAACTCATGAATAACCAATATAACTAAGAGCACTAGAAGTCAGCTGGAGGCTTTCTGTCAGATGTTTGGCAGGTCGAAAAATTGGCAAACACCCTTCATTTTAAACTTAAAATAATTATTATTAAGAATAGTGTTTACTAATTTACAAAGAAAAGTAACTTTGACTGAGTTAAATAAAAAAACTTTAACTTTAATGCATGAAGTATGTTTCCTTTACCTTTAAAGTTTGTTGTGGTTTCTTGTAACTTGGAACTCCGAAAAGATCATCATCATCATCATCATCTGACTCATAATGTTCTGCAAGGAAAAACACTATCATGAGTATGACACTGTCAAGAATCTGCCTGGGAACTAATGATCAAGAAATGTACAGTTATTAATTGCAATCTTATCACTCTTCGTTAAAAAATTGCACAATCAAAAATTGATCCATCAAGAACGAGAATTCTGAAAAAAATATTTTTACTACTAAAGATTTGTATTATAGCTCAACCTGGAGAGCCTTATCCAGACTTCTGGTAGTAAGGCTTTGATCTTAAATACCCCGGTCACAGCAGACCTGCGTACTCAGCGAATTTCCAAATTGATAACATATAATAATAATAATATATGTCGAGTTTTATTATTATCTGTCGATAAATATCAGAGTTTTGCCTATTTTCCATAAGATTAACGTGGGAAAGAGTATGCAGGTTTGCTGCTGTGAGGAATGCTGAATGTAGGTAATTTTAGCGTAAACAATTTATATTTTGACCAATTATACCAAGTTTCATCAACATCCGTCCACAAATAAAGGAGTTTACCTAATCTCTATATGATTAACATGGGGAAAAAATCAAATAAACTACGATTTCTAAGCATAAATGGATGAATCTCAACGACATGAAGCTAAATATCAAGTTTCATCCAAAAATATTGGTTAATAGGTGAAAAATTAATTTTTCTTTTTCCTCCATAAGATTAACATTGGAGCCCCAAAATACAACATACTGTGTTTAGATTTTTTATCATCTCGGTAACCGTTGGAGAAAGAGAAAAACTTTAAGGAACTAAATTTTGTAGTTTTTTAAGCTGATTCTAAAGGTGAAAGATGAAATTTTAAAAAATTACATGGGAAATACATAAAACCCCCATGTTTGGGGTACAAAACCCCCCCATACTACCCGTTGTGATTGACTGATATGGCTGGTTTATGAACTCGTCCTAACAAATGTAGGAATACACGTCTCTACCAAATTTGGTCTCGATCGGACCATTTTAACGCGAAATATCGTGTTCGCAGACACACACAAACATATATATATATATATATATGTATACATGTATACAGTGTCCATGAAAAACGTTTCAGGACTTTGGTGAGTGATTAGGTACATTAATTACCCCCATCGCAGCAGACCTACGTACTCAGCGAATTTCCAAATCAATAATATAATAATAATATATGAAAAGTTATATAAAAATCTGTCCATAAACATGAGAAATATTTGCCTATAAGATAACATAACATAACATAAGATTAACATGGGAAAGAGTGTGCAGATTAGCTGCTGTGAGGAACTGAAAGTAGTCATTTCTACCATAGATAATTTTTATCTTAACATTTATACCAACTTTCATCAACATCTGTCCATAAATAAAGGAGTTTGCCTATTCCCTATATGATTTATATGGGAAAAGATTATGCAGGTTTGCTGACATGATAAACACATAACTATTATTTTTAACCATAAATGGATAGATCTCAACCACATGAAGGTAAATACAAGTTTAATCTAAAAATATTGATTGTTATGGGAAATATTAATTTTTCCTTATCCTCCATAAGATTAACATTGGAGCCCCAAAATACAACGTACTGTGTTTAGATTTTTTAATATCTCGGTAACCGTTAGAGATAGAGAAAAACTTCAAAGAGCTGAACTGTGCAGTTTTTTAAGCTGATTCTAATAGTGAAATATAAAATTTGAAATTTTTAAAAATTACATGGAAAAAATGCAAAAAACCCATTTTTGGAGTACAAAACCCCCCCAAACTACCCCTTGCGATTGACCGGTATGCCTGGATTACTCGTCCGAGCAATTTTAAGAATACAGGTTTCTACCAAATTTGGTATTGATCGGACCATTTTTACGAGAGTTATCGTGTTCACAGACACATATATATATATATATATATATATATCCAATACTATAATACGAGCAAGTTTGTATATATATATATTTGCACACGGATCTCGAAAACGGCACCGAGGATTTTCTTTAAATTTTGGAAATAACTAATTTCCGAGTAGAAAATAAGTTCTAGATAGGTCTAATGTCCAGGAAAACTCGTGTTTTCTTGTAATATTAAGTTTAAAATCTAAAAATTTAACATTACGCTTATGGAGAATAAAAATGTAAACAATACAAACCAAAACAGCTGTTTATAACCGTTTGAAAGTTCTTGATTGAAGACTGCGGGGAACAATATAGAGGTTATGCATTAATATTTATTTTATGAATTAAATAAATGCAAAATTATCAGGTTACTAAACAATTTGTAAAAACTAAAGGATAACATAGCTGTGCGAAATAAAAGCAGAAAAAAGTATTTCCAAAATCTTCCGTGTTTTGATAGAAAACGTATTCGTTACATTGCTTGAAGCCAAACAAACCAATAAATTGATGTAAATTAAATTTCTCTTTTGCTTTTCAATCCTCATTCCATTTATAACAAAAATCAGTTGATCACAGGCTAATAATAACGGTATGGATAATTAAACAGTAAATGATCGGCTTTGGCTAAAAGACGTTAAACGGCATCGCTCAATTGACTAACGTAGCCGAGTTGTAGCATGTCGGCCTCAAGAACTATAGGCCGCGAGTTCAATACCCACCAGGGGCGATACTTTTTGTTCAGTGCTATATTAATTATGGTGTATTAAATCGGTTTAATTTCAACCACATAAATGTTTTCATTGAGTAATAGATGTGTTTTCATTTTTCTAATTAATTTTTATAATACATGTCTTATTCTATACCAGCAAAGCTCGGTCACCAGGTACTACATATTCGGACAAACTTCGAGGGGTGATAGTACTCATCAAAATAAACAAAAAATTTCCTATAAACATATGTCGAAAAATCCTTCGTTTAGCCGCTAGCCGCCATTTTGTATTTTATACAAACAACTTTATATATAAAGAACTATTTAAGATACAGAAACAAACTTTGCACACATTTATTGACCAAGGAGGATAATACTCTCCAAGTATCATTAAGTTTTCTTTTAAATTTTTAAAATGGCAGTGGTTAAAAATCTTTTAATTTAAATAGCAACAAAACCATTACTTTATAAGATTTTTACAAGATACAAAAAAGGTTGGAATTTTAATTTTAAATTGAACGGTACTTTGGCAAACGTAATTGGTGGACGGATAAGCGAGAAAATGCATTTTTAATGTTAGATTACAGGGCCCACACACCACCGCGGCGCGGCCGTGGTGAAGAATTAATTGTTGTGGCAGCCGCTTTTTCGCCACGCGTGCGAAAGCCGCGGTGGTGCATGGGCTCTGTAAGCTTAACTTTAATTTTTCCATTTTCTCATTTATCCATGCACGGATTTCGTTCATCAAAGTACCGTTCGATTTAAAATTAAAATTGCAATCTTTTTTATTTTTTGTGAAAATTTTTTTAAGTTAATGGTTTTATTGTTATTTAAACTAAAAACTTTTTAACCGCCGCCATTTTGAAAATATAAAAGTAAACTTAATGATACTTTGAGAATATTTTTCTCTTTGGTCAATAAATATGAGTGCAAAATTTGGGTTCTCTATCTTAAATAGTTCTTTATATATAAAGTTGTTTGTATAAAATACAAAATGGCGGCTAGTGGTTACACGAAAGATTTTTCTACATATGTTTATAGGAAATTTTTTGTTTATTTTTATGAGTACTATCACCCCTCGAAGTTTGTCCCCGACTTTAATGAACACCCTGTTTACATAAAAATTTTAACGACTATTGTTTTTGGTCTCTGGGCACCTAAAGAAGAAAAAAAAACATGGTCCCGGGCTTAAGTCTCGCCATGAGACCTACGGTAATAGCTTCTTCCCTATGGGAAATTTGCCTGTATACAGGGCGTTTCTCGGCAACCCTGACAAACTTCAGGAATTTGTTCCTTGGGTTAAAACAAGGAAAAAATTTTATATTAACATAGGTCTTAAACCCATTTGCTTCATAGTTATGGTTAAAAATGTGATTTTTTAGTTTTTTGTGTATCTAATGTACATTTTTACCTCTGGAATGCAAAATTGATCAAATATTTTGACAAAACTTTCATAGATAGATAGAATATTAAATTAAAATGAGATCTTATTGCTTTATTCCACAAAAAAATTAAGTATCGCTGAGAAAAATATGTTTAAAATAAAGTTTTTCCTAAAAAATAGAGCTCAAAAATATTTATTATAACTTTTAACGTCCTTTACTAATACAACCAATCAAGCAATCAGGTTGCAACTTAACCAAAAGTTGCAGAATTTAATGGAGAACAATAAAATATCAACTTCTGTATACCATTTCAGGTGATTAATTTATGTAAAATTAAAAACATTGTTAGATAACACAATTTTTATGGAAAATTTAAGGACGAAAGAGATTACATTTTATTTGATATAAAAAACTTAATTGTTTAACAACTAAGAAAACTACGATAACACTATCTGAAGAGGAATGACAGAAATAATCATTTTCAGAGTCTTTATTTTTAAACCTTTTTACTTCCGTTTTTATTTAGTTTTAAAAATAATTTATTAGCTTTTAATAAGCTACAACACTGGAGAATTCAGAAAACCACCAGAATCCAGCCTTTGAAACTCATTGTTGTCCAATTATTTTTCTTTTAAAGAAAAAGTGTTTATAAAACTATCAGATTCTAATATTATTACTAACAGTGAATCCCGATATACTCCTGATATGCACTTAATGGATTTTGCAATGGGAGTTAAAGAATGGCTGTAATTGAGTACAGCACAAGATTTCCTAATAGGCGTGTCCCTAATAGTCACTTTCAGGAGTTTCAGCGCTTAATGTTTTCTACAAAAGTATGGAAAATATTAAAGAAAGAAAATTACTACCCTTATCATGTACAGAAAGTTCAGGTGCTTTATCCCAGCGATAATGTTATGAGATCATGGTTTCGTAGTTGGGTGGCAAGAAATCATTAGCTTACTAAGTTAATACGTTCACAGACGAAGTTCAGTTTACTAGAAATGGTGTAAATAATTGCAAAAACATTCATATTCAGGCCAAAGAAAACCCACTAGGTACAGTAGAGACACATGCTCAACAAGGATTCTCAGTAAATGTTTGGTGGGGTCTACTTGATGACAGGCTGATTGGACCTTTCAATTTAGATGGGGCACAAAATGGACAATCCTATTTACAGTTTCTACAGTATACTCCTCCAGAGCTTCTTGAAGATATCCCCCTTCAAATTAGGCAAAATAAAATATGTATTATGAACATGATGGAACACCCCCACATAGAACAAGTGAGGTGGTACAGTGTTTACATGACCACTTTGGCTAAACATTATTGCTTACCATGTACCAATGCATTGTGGCCACCCTGTCACCAGACCTGAACCCTATGGATTTCTTTCTGTGGGGTCACATGAAGACAGAGGTGTATAAGAAAAAACCACAAACAAGAGAGGAGCTGTTCAGAAGGGTCATGAATGTCGCACAGACAATAAAATATCAAATAAAATCTAATCTCTTTCGACCATAAATTTTCCATAAAAATTGTGTTATCTTACATTTTTTTAAATTTTACATAAAATAATCACCTGAAAAGGTATACAAAAGTTGATATTTTATTGTTGTTGTTATGTTTTGTGTTGTAAGAAAAATATTCTCAAAGTTTCATTAAGTTTGCTTTTATATTTTCAAAATACGGCGGTTCTTAAAGTTAATGGTTTTTTGTTATTTAAATTAAAATATTTTTAAGTGCGATAATTTTGAAAATATAAAAGCAAACTTAATGATAATTTGAGAATATTTTTTTCTTTAGCCATTAAATATGTGTGCGAAGTTTGGTTTCTGTATCTTAAATAATTATTTATATATAACGTTTTTTGT
Organism: Nephotettix cincticeps; assembly: GCA_023375725.1. Taxonomy (NCBI): domain Eukaryota; kingdom Metazoa; phylum Arthropoda; class Insecta; order Hemiptera; family Cicadellidae; genus Nephotettix; species Nephotettix cincticeps. Next base: position 100,193,676 of record CM041786.1, on the reverse strand, counting down.
ATAAAAGACAAAATGGCGGCTAGCGGCTAAACGAAGGATTTTTCGACATATGTTTATTAGAAATTTTTTGTTTATTTTGATGAGTACTATCACCCCTCGAAGTTTGTCCCCAACTTTAATGAGCACCCTGTATATAAAAATTTTAATAACTATTGTTTTTGGACTCTGGGCACCTAAAGAAGAAAAAATAACATGGTCCCGGGCTTAAGTCTTACCATGAGACCTACGGTAATATCTTCTTCCCTATGGGAAATTTGCTAAAAAGGGAACAAACAGAATTAGAACTCAGCGGGGTGAAAAAAAAAACAAAAGAATTAGAGCACAAGTTAAAAATTTAAAAACTAGCAAAAAGGACTTAAAATAATCAATACTTACTGTAAGTCTAAACAAACATGTTACAGAAGAAAATTAAAAATGCCACAAACAAAACTAAAATGATATGGAATGTAATTAAAAGAGAAATGAAATGAAATTCAAAGCAAAATTTAATTTACAACATAACTATAGCTAAAAATGGCAAACTTACAGGCACATCCAATTGCTGTGAGCAATATTATAAATGATTTTTTTACCTCAGCCGTTGAAAAAATAATCTTACCCTGTATTTCTATTTTAACAGTACATAATTGTAATGTCCAACCGAATGCTCCAACTATCAAAATTTTTGAATTTCTATCAATAACAGAGGAAAATCTTGAGAAATGTGTTCTATCTTTAAAAATAATTTCCTCAGGGTATGACGAGATACCCTTAACAATAATTAAAAGTCCTTAATTTTTATTCATAAACCCTTGACTCACCTGATAAATTCTTCGCTTATATCTGGCATTTTTCCTTCTAAATTAAAATTGGCCAAAGTTATACCTACTTTTAAAAGTGGTGATAGTTCATATCCAATAAGTTACCAATCTCTTTTTTACCAGATTTTTCTAAAATTTTTAAACATATCGTGAATAACCAGTTTTCAAATTTTATTGAGATTAATAATTTGCTAGACAAGGAACAACATGGGTTTCAATCTGGGAAATCTACAATTACTGCAGCTGTAGAATTTATAGTATCAATTATAAATATAATTGACAAAGGCGAAAATGTTATTGAAGTATTTCTGGATCTTAGCAGGGCGTTTGACAGTGTGTCACACTGCAAGTTTCTGGCAAGGTTAGAGGAGTTAGGGGTTTGTGGGAAGGAGCTGAGGTGGTTCTCCTCGTACTTAGGAAACAGTTTGTTGAGGTTGATTACATTGTCGAGAGCTTAGGGCTCGGTATATTGAAAAAGTTAGATCTCAGTGTCGGATGCTGCGATATGGGGTTCCCCAGGGATCACTCTTGGGCCCTCTTTTTTTTCTTTGTTATATAGGAAGAATGCCAGCGATGATCCCTGGGCCTTCCTACATTGGCCAGAGATTTTTAAATATAATCCCTAAAGAAATTAAAAAAGAAAGTAACAAAATCAGATTTAAAAAAAGATTAAAAGAACAACTTATTAAAATAGCTCCATATTCTTTTGATGACTTTTTCCACCCATCACAGTCATTATGATTATATTAACCACTCAGTATCATATTAAAATCTGCTGTATGGAGTGGATGAGATTGTCACTTAGGCTAGTTTTTTGTTGTTGTGCAACCTGACACTATTCAATGTATATATATTGTACAATATAATGAATACCCCCGTCGCAGCAGACCTGCATACTCAGCGAATTTCCAAATCAATAATATAATAATAATATACGACAAGTAAAGTGGTCAAAGTCTGTCGATGAACATGAGAATTATTTGCCTATTCTCCATAAGATTAACATGGGAAAGAGTGTGCAGGTTTGCTGCTGTGAGGAACACTGAGAGTAGGCATTTATATCTTCAAAAACATTTATTTTTAACATTTATACCAACTTTCATCAATATATGTCCATAAATAAAGGAGTTTGCCTATTCTCCATATGATTAACATGGGAAAAGAGTATGCAGGTTTGCTGCCATGTTAAACACATAATCTATGATTTTTAAGCATAAATGGATGAACCTCAACCACATAAAGCTAAATATAATTTTTTATCCAAAAATATTGGTCAATAAGTGAAATATTAATTTTTTCTTATCCTCCATAAGAATAACATTGGAGCCTCAAAATACAACGTACTGTGTTTAGATTTTTTTATATCTCGGTAACCGTTGGAGATAGAGAAAAACTTTAAGGAACTTAATTGTGTAGTTTTTTAAGCTGATTTTAATGGTAAAAGATTAAATCTAAAAAATTTGTAAATTACATATAAAAAACACAAAAAACACCATTTTGGGGTACAAAACCCCCCCAAACTACCCGTTCCCATTGACCGATATGTCTGGTTAACGAACTCGTCCGAGCATTTGTAGGAATACACGTCTCTACCAAATTTGGTCTCGATCGGACCATTTTTACGAGAGTTATCGTGTTCACAGACACATATATATATATACAGGGTGATTCACGAGGATATGCGGTAACTTTGAGAGCTCATTCTATATGTAAAAATAATGAAAAAAACTTATATAAACATAGGTCCGGAAATGTTTCGTTAGCGAGTTATACAGGGTTAAAGATTTCGCCTGGATTTCAGTTCCGCTGAGTAAATGAAGACTCTCTGAAATTCTGGGAAGTTAAATTTAGGGGCAAATGCCATTGTTTCTTATGGTTTTTTACCTGAAAAATTGATTAGAACAGGTCCCAGAACTGTAAGATGAGTAGTTTTTGAGTAATCCAGTGTAAAATGCAAAAACATTGAGTAAAAAAACACAATTTTTACATTTGGCCAGCAATCGCTTTGTTATTTTACCAATAAACTGATCAAATTTCAGAACAAAACTTGTAGAAAATTTAATTCTAAACAAAACGGTATGATTAAAGTATACAGAAAGTGAACAGATAATCGATTAAAGGAAGTTTTATTGAAAACTGTAATGTAAAGTTATGCAATAAAATTACAGTAAATGCTCAAAAATGTTGCCATTAACTTCAATGCATCTTTCTGCTCGTTTAAGAATTGCTCTTGTTGCTTTTCGTAGTTCTACGGGGCTCTCCTTTAACTGCACAAAGGCTTCATTAATTCGATCAAGTAACGCCTCACGGGAATTTACTTTGACCTCGTAAACATGATCTTTCATCCATCCCCATATGCAGAAGTCCAATGGCGTATGATCTGGTGACCTTGGTGGCCAGTGTATAGGACCACCACGACCGATCCATTTATTTGGGAACTGATGATTTAGATAGGTGGAAACATCATTTGAAAAATGTGGCGGTGCGCCATCATGCTGGAAGTACATCTTGCGTCGCGTTGCAAGAGGAACATCTTCTAGCAATGTCGGTAATTCTTCTTGAAGAAACTGTAAGTACGCCTGACCTGTTAAGCGCTCTTGAAAATTAAACGGTCCAATTAGCGTATCATCAATAACACCACACCATACATTAATGTTAAAACGGTATTGAAAGTTACGTTCAATTGTTGCATGAGGGTTCTCTTCTGCCCATGAATGTTGGTTTCGTAAATTGTTGATACCATCACGAGTGAACTGTGACTCATCGGTAAATAAAATGTACTTGAAGAGTTGACGATGATTGACTAACCAATTGCAGTACTCCAAGCGATGTTCATTGTCTCCTGGTTGTAAATGCTGTACTTTTTGTTTATGGTAGGGATAAAGGTTGTTCTTACTAAGTGTTCTCCAAACTTTACTTTGCGAAACCCTAAACCGCTTTGAAATACGTCTTGTACTAATACCTGGACTACGTTCAACAGCAGCAATAATGTTTTCTTCTACATTAACATCATGTTGGCGAGGGCGGTCAGACTGGATCTTTACGCTTGGAAGTGATCCTGTTTCCCGTAACGTACGAAATGTAGAAATAATGGTTCTAGCATTTGGAATTCTACGATAAGGGTAACGTTGTCTGTATTCTTCCACAGCGATTGTAGCATTGCCTTCACATACACCGTAAATAAACACCATATCGGCGTATTCTTCAGTTGAAAATAAGCATGGCATTACTACTCCAACAATTTAATAATTACTATGGACAAAACAATGCTAACACGGACTAAAATTCAATACGACGAACAGAACAATACACACGTGGACTAAAACTCAGTTGTTACCTCTCAAGGAATTAAAATTCTACAATTCAAATCACATCATTGTTGATCAGCTGTTATTGTAGTGCCAACTTATGAAAAACAAATTATCCGCTCAACATGTGTATTTTTTTTTATTATTTATGTTTGTTGTTTATATTTATTTCTTTATTTTAAAACTGTGTTTTAATATTATTTTATTTTGAAATTTTAGTAAAAAAATTAAGGTGTTAAATTTAAGTAAAAATCATTAACTTTTTACAGATCTTTAATAAGAAATCAACAGAGTTATTGTCGGCCAAATGAAAAACGTGTGTTGTTCTGTTTTCAATAAAACTTCCTTTAATCGATTATCTGTTCACTTTCTGTATACTTTAATCATACCGTTTTGTTTAGAATTAAATTTTCTACAAGTTTTGTTCTGAAATTTGATCAGTTTATTGGTAAAATAACAAAGCGATTGCTGGCCAAATGTAAAAATTGTGTTTTTTTACTCAATGTTTTTGCATTTTACACTGGATTACTCAAAAACTACTCATCTTACAGTTCTGGGACCTGTTCTAATCAATTTTTCAGGTAAAAAACCATAAGAAACAATGGCATTTGCCCCTAAATTTAACTTCCCAGAATTTCAGAGAGTCTTCATTTACTCAGCGGAACTGAAATCCAGGCGAAATCTTTAACCCTGTATAACTCGCTAACGAAACATTTCCGGACCTATGTTTATATAAGTTTTTTCCATTATTTTTACATATAGAATGAGCTCTCAAAGTTACCGCATATCCTCGTGAATCACCCTGTATATATACATATATATATATATATATATATATATATACATATATATATATATACATATATATATATATATATATATATATATATATATAAAAATTTTAACGACTATTGTTTTTGGTCTCTAGGCACCTAAAGAAGAAAAAATAACATGGTCCCGGGCTTAAGTCTTACCATGAGACCTACGGTAATAGCTTCTTCCCTATGGGAAATTCGCTAATAAAGAAGTTTGAATTGAATTGATACGTCAATGTGTCTGTATGATGATGACTGTAATATTCTATTTTCAGGGAAATCAATTGATTATGTTGAAAAATCTTTAAATGAAAAATTTCAGGTCATCCAAGAGCTTCTTGATCAAAAAAATAATTTAGTTAATTAAAAGAAAACAAATTTAATATCATTTTCACCTAAACAGTCAAAAATTAATTTTGAGTCCAGTATTTTTTTAAAATCAGATAAAATTGATCAAGTGGGCCAAACAAAATTCCTAGGATTAATCATTGATAAAAATCACTCATGGGATCACCATGTTAACCATGTTGTAAAAAAAATATCGTCCAGTATTTATGCTCTGAGACAGATGTCCCGAATGATTTGGAAACTTTAAAAATTATTTATTATTCATTAATTCAATCCTATATTTTATATGGAATCACAATTTATGGTGGTACAACAAAAAAATCTTCATAAAATACTTATTCAGTCAAAGAAGGTAATTTCGGACTATCATGAAATTACGGAAAACACCAGTAAAAAATATTTTTATGAATTGGGCATATTAACAGTTTATAATTTATACATACTCGAAACCATCATATTCTCAAAGCAGACTGAATTTACGGCCTCCAATTTCGTTCATAACCATAACATTCGACTAAAAATTAAATTGCCTCATCATAGATTGGAATATTACACTAAGAAAACCACCTATGCTGGGTTAAAATTTTTTCAATATTTACCTATTTGTATCAGGCATGAAAAGGAGATTAAAAAATTAAAAAAAAACTTCTAAAAGATTTTCTGTGAGAAATCCTTTTTACTTATTCCAAGAGTTTTTAGAAGAAAAAAAACCATTTGAATTCCAATTTACTTAACAATAGACATAACTTAGATTTATTTTAGTAGTATGTGATTTAATCTAAATATATAAAACAAAGTCATGTTAGTTACACGCATTATAACTCGAGAACGGCTGGACCGATTTTAATGATCTTTGATTTTTTGGATTCCTCTCTGCTCCGGTCATGCTTTAGGCATATCAGTTTCCATAAATTCAATTAGTTTCCATTTTATAGCGTTTTAAATTTCTAATGTTAACTTTATGGGGAATAAGTTTGTTTACAAATTTCCTAAAATCAAAACATCTGATTTCTTAAAACAGCTGTTGGTTTACTCTCCGTTAGCAATATGCTTTACTATCCAATGCCATATGAATTATTCATTAATGTAAAACTATGAAATAAATATGTGCTGTACAAAATGAACAGCATTATTCGCCTCGTTAATAGTTTACGGTTTTTGGGAATTATGTACTGTATTTATATATTTTTTATTTTCTGTATGAATAAAAGTCACGTGTTTATATGTTTGCCAAATAAAATAATTACAATGTTTATACATATTTGGTTTATTATAATAATCGGCTGTTGAATATTTTAAGCTTTCACAACGAAGCCGCAATGCTATTTGACTTCAGAAAATGGCTAATCTTAAAGTTAACATATATTTTCTGTTAGGCGTTACGAAGTTCGCCGGGTCAGCTAGTTGTATATATTGACTTTATTCAAAGACGTTTACATGTTTTATATTGAATAAAGAGAATTTGACTTGATTTGAACTAAAACACATGATCTAACAAATAACCAAATAAACAAAAATGTTTATACTTCTGTGGGAAAAAGGTTAGATCATGGATATGTCTAAACGTATCCATGTTAAAAAATACTAAAATTAACTGTAGGAACACTTGAGTGTTGTAAAAAGAACCGAACAATGGCTGTTGGGCTATTAATTAACAGTCCTGTCTAAGGAACATGTCAGCCTTAGTCAGTAACAAGACTACAAGATCGCGCCACAATCATCCTACAATCAACTCTCATTCATACTTGGCTTAAAATACCTACCTTGTGGTATGGTCGCCATTTCAATAATCTAATCTAATCTAATCTAACAGTTGCAATACGTACAGCTTTAAAGCTAGCTGGCAAATGGTTGGCATTGAGTGGGTTGTTTCCGATGGTATAGAAATAGGGGAGGAGATGACAAAGGAATACTTCGCTCATGAAGGCCCTCACTCTAAACGCTTAACTCAGAAAAAAAGTTGACTGTTGCACTTTTTTTACAATAGCGCAAGTGAGAGTGTGCGGTGGGTGAGTGAGTTTTGTATAGCCACAGTAGGAAATTTCACTTTGTTTTTACAATTACAACAGTACAGTAGTTCCAACTTCCATGGTTAGTTTTGAATACCTTCCATTTTTTTCTTCTTGGGATTGACATCAACTGATTCTTTTGTCTTCCTTTTTGAAGAAGGTTTCTTAATCGTCTTTTCTGTTTTCTGTAATACAAGAACAATGTTTACTATGTTACAATTACTATTTTTCCTAAAAATAAAATCAAGTACACCAGAGTCAGAACATCATCGGTAATCAGAACATCTGCGAACTACCTGATGGGGAGAAAGGTTACTGAGTTTAAATTTCAAACAATGCAATGTAATCTGAGCAATAACAACTTAATCTACAGCAAGATATCATTAATAATTATACAGTTCTACATACCCAATGTTGATTATTCACAATAATTTACTTTTTGGAAGATAAGAATACAGTTATCGTATTTTGACGTAACAAAGAAATCCTGTTAGCCAATGCAAAATTGTGCCATAGTTTCACGTATATGGATGTATCAGTATCCTGTTGCTCGAGAAAGCGTAAGGCGATGTCTAGCTACTTTCACAGTATATCACAATAGTCTCAATTCTCGGTTTGACTCTTTATCAAAGCTTTTCGGCGAACTACTTTTTAAACATTTCCAGCAATGATCGCGATAATGTAAAAAGTAGACCTACAGACAACACTGTTTTATTATTGTTTGTTCTTATGTGTCAATGTATATGTTGTGTTTTATATTTCTATTGACGAGTTTGTAATGGATAGAACATCCCTGCAAGAACACTTGATGCAGTTGAGGTAAAACATCTAGTTGACAAATCTATGTGTGAACTGTGATAAGACATAAGTTAATTGGTCTAAATACACAGTTTGAGTCTAAAATAATGAATTTTATTAGTACTGTACTTTTAATGAAATTGTATACAGCATTTCCGGATTATCCGAATAACCAGGTAAACTGAACAGTTTTCGATCTCAAATAGTTCGGATTACCGGGTTCTCTGGCGTGGTGGTGGTGGGGGGACTCTGGCGTTCTGTTATTTAGATTTTTACCGCAGACATTTTCCATCACAATTTCATGTAAAACAAAATTTCAGCTAAAACAAGATTTTCTGCCATGATAAACACATAAACTATGATTTTTAAGCATAAATGGATCAACCACAACCACATGAAGCTAAATATAAAATTTTATCCAAAAGTATTGGTTAATAAGTGAAAAATTAATTTTTCCTTATCCTCCATAAGATAAACATTGGAGCCTCAAAATACAACGTATAGTGTTTAGATTTTTTTATATCTCGGTAACCGCTGGAGATAGAGAAAAACTTTAATGAACTAAAATTTATAGTTTTTAAGCTGATTTTAAAGGTGAAAGATAAAATAAAAAAATTTTCAAATTACATGTGAAAAACAAAAAAACCCATTTTTGGGGTACAAAACCCCCCCCAAACTACCCGTTCCCATTGACCTATACGTCTGGTCTATGAACTCGTCCGAGCAAATGCAGGGATACACGTTTCTACCAAATTTGGTCCCGATCGGACCAATGAAAAATGGGGGGATTTTCTCAATATGCAGTTAATTACTGAATATTCAGCACACTTCTATGGGTTTTTGTCTCGTAAATCAGAAATTGCTAAACTGAATAGCAATACTGTCAGGTTTAGTTGTTCTAAAGTTGGCTTTTGTTGACGCCTATGATGATCACACTCGCATTATACTAACCCTATGGTCACGTGTTCAGTAATCCCATCTCACCGCTCTGCTCCTCTACACATAGAAATCAATTGTGTAATGTAATTATTTACCTATTGAAAAGTATTTTATCATCGATCATTTGTTTTTAAAATTTTATTTCCAGGATATTATTTTATACTGCTGGATTTCACAAAAATCACGCTAATCTAAGATTTATCAATCTTAGATTAGAACTGACCAGTGATTTGAATCCACCGTTAAGGGAATCCGATTTTACCAATGAAAACTAATGCTAGATTCTTAAATGAGAGATTAGAGTCAATCAAGGTGGCAGTGACAGTCATACCACCGAGCTGACCTGTGAACAATCAAACATAACCCAAAATATTCCCGTTTCCGGTGTTCAATATCTTTGTTTATTAATAACTGGTGACTACGCTTTGCTCGGATAGAATGAGACATGTATCTTACAAGTTAATTAGCAAAATTAAAACATTTTTTTACTCAATGAAAACATTTATGAGGTTTAAAAAAAAACCGATTCAATACACCATAATTAATATAGCATAAACACTGAACAAAAAGAATTGTCCCCAGCCGGGGATCGATTTCGCATCCTCCAATTCATAGAGCCGACGTGCTACCACTGAGCTGTGGCGTCTACCAAATTAGAGACGCTGTTTAAGGTCTTTTAGCCAACCTCAATTGTTTTAGCCGATCATTTACTGTTTAATACAGTTATTATTACCCTGTGATCAACTGATTTTGTTAGAAACAGAATGAGGATGGAAAAGCAAAAGAGATATTTAATTTACACCAATTAATTGGTTTGTTACAGCGGCTTCAAGCAATACAATGAAAAATACATGTTTTCTATCAAAACATGGAAGATTTTAAAAATACTATTTTCTACTTTTATTTCACACAGTGATGTTATCCTTTAGTTTTTACAAATTGTTTAGTAATTTGATATCTTTTCATGTATTTTATAAAATGTTCCATTTATACATAAAATGAATATTTATGCAAAACCTCTATTCACATGTTTTTACCACTATCTTCAATCAACAACTGTCTAATGGTTATAAACAGTAATTTGTATTGTTTACATTTTGATTCTCCATAAGCGTAGTGTTAATTGTTTAGATTTTAAACCTAATATTACAAGAAAACCCGAATTTTCCTGGACATAAGACCTATCAAGAACTTATTTTCTACTCAGAAATTAGTTATTTCCAAAATTTAAAGAAATTCCTTAGTGCCGTTTTCAAGATCCGTGTGTAAATATATATATATAGAAACCTTGTTCGTATTATAGTATTGGATTTAATTACTAGGCTTAATTACAATATATTGATCGTTGCGTAGGAGATAAAATTAGAGATTTCAGTCAGAGATTAATCAAATTTTTTCACGTCGGATCAAAAGTAATTGCTGTTATAAGGAATCAATCTCAAGACCTACAACAAGGAATTGTTCTACTGTACTGCCTGAATTCCCAAGGCTAGCAATAAAAGTGGTCATAAACTTAATTGTAGATTATATGTAAAGAGATTTTAAGGCAAAAAGAATGATTTAGTTTGATGATACCATTTTTATTTCATTTTCTGCTTGTAACGGTTCAAATTCCAGAGAGGTTCAAATAACGGAGAGGCCAAGTACCATCTAGGGTACCAGTGGCCACAGCAGTAAGTAAGTAACGGTTCAAATTCTGAGGGGGTTACGTTTCGTCACTCTTACGGTGCAGCTGAACTTATCCACCAACTCGCGCTGTGATTGGCGCAGCCCGCGGCCTGCTAGCGCACCCCGTTAGTTTAACTAAGCGCCACCAGCCGATCCTAGCGCCACCGTAGTCGCAGGCCGAGGTCGGATACGAGGGTAGGAGCCTCACTTTTCGGTCTGGCGCATAGCCGACCACATCTCTTCCTCCTACTCCTGACTGCCTGGACGTTAGGCCTACGACTTAGGAATATTTGGTATAGCAGGTGAATTAGATATCCAACTGATATATAATTTTTTTGTTTAAATATTATTAGCTTACTTTTGTATTGCCACTAATTGAATTGTGCCTTAAGTTTGGTATAGGAGCAATGCGAAGTTGCGTTGCTTTAGTTACTTGTTAATTCAGAGAATAACTTGTCCTTTGTGTATAGGGTCTGCTCGAAGTTGAGCCGGCGTAATAAAGTTTAGGAGCTTACAGAGCCCATAAAATAATTTATTTTTACCAGAGTTGGTTTGGAGTTAAGCCGACATACGAGGTCAGTAAGATTAGGTCTTTGCCGTTAAACACTGGGTAAACTAATTACTTTATTTGTTTATTTCAGAGAACGTTTGTTTTTGTCCATGGTGTGGATAGAAGATTTTTTTTAAATTTATATTTTTCGAGCGCAATGCCTGTACCACAAGGTAAGTGTACGAGTTATGCTATAATAGATCTTGCTTAATGGGTAGCTAAGCATTAGGTATATAGGCATTAGTAGCCCTGCCCATTCTTTCAAAGTGTTCTTTTACTCTGCGGTAGGTCACGTATAACAATTAAATTAGTTTAGGTCGATAGGGTGACTTGAAGTTGAGTCACAGTGTCTAGACCCCAACCTAGGTTTTATTAGGAAGTATATTTATTTTTAATTAGGTCCCTTTTCACATCAGAAATTTAAGTTCTTATTATATTAGGCGTCAATGCGAATTAGCGCAGACAGAAATTCAAGTTCTTTTAATTAATATTCGGCGTCAGTCCGAAGCAGCGCCGGCATAAGGGATAAGTTTTGGTTCTTTAAACACCATTGTGGCAATTTGCTTTCTTTTGTATCAGGCGTCGGTGCGAAAGATACTGGCATCGGGAAGCAGATAGTCACAGTAAGTTATATTTCTTTTACTTCCCGTGTGTGCGATGATGAGTTAGACAGATTGAGATTGAGGCTTTCAGTGCCATAAATAGACACGACTGAGCGCACACGGAACAAATTAAATAACATCGATTAATTTCAGTTCTAGGTATCCCAAAACTCTGGGGAGCTATCCGAGGTACTCCCAAAACATGGTCCCCCCCTAAAAGGATGTGTTAAATGCTAGAGTATCAAACTCAAGAAATATCTTTTACATACTTATAGAAATAAATAAGCTGCCAACCCATATAAGGAAATTGCTTTTTAAATTTATTTAAAGAAAACTGTGATAACAATTCTTTTAAGTTATTCCCTCAAACTCTAGAAGAGTTTTTAACCTGAAACTAAAGTTTTCTATGTTGTATAGTTTTCTACGAATGTGTTCTAAGCATAATCTGTGATTTATTTATTGGTATTATATAGTATTATTGTTGTGGTATGATACTTTATTGACGAAACCTATTTTCTATGTAGACCTAATGGCAAATAAATGAATTGAATTATATAGTTCAATTGGTTTTGTTTGACATTTTCCTACAAAACAAATTTTCAAGATAAAATTTAGTTTCTTAGTAACTCTATGTAGCTTTTAACTCTTTTAAGAAAATAGATACTTCACATAGTCTGATATAATATTATTTAAGCAGAGAAGTACCAACTGTATTATTTCTTCAGCTTAGGCCTCCACAAAAATTATGCTATCCAATAAAGTTGTTTCTTTTATCCGTAGTTCTAATAACATAATTGGGGATGGTAAACAACTATTTTAGGTTTTCTGTGTTCTATGGTTCCTTTTATGGTTTATTTACTGATAGCTGATTTTTTATACAGAGGTACACTTTTCTCAGGAACTATAAGAAATAGGGAATTAAAATTGTCTATGCAGGTGCAACTATGTAATACCAAGCTACAGTACCAGAATTATAACTTTAAAAAAATATTAGAAAAACTATTTTGAACGTAGAAAAATCTGAAGAAAAATATTGGTAATAACCCCCATAGCAGCAGACCTGCGTACTCAGCGTATTTCCAAATCAATAATATAATAATAATACACGTATGTGACAAAGTTTTATCCAAAATTGTTGATTAGTAAGGGAAATATGAATTTCTCCTTATCTTCCATTAGATTAGCATTGGAGCCCCTAAATAAAATACACCTAAAAGAGTAAAGTTCAATATCATCACCACAAGTCATTCGATGATCTATCTCCCTAACATTTTTAGCAATCATGTACTCCGTTGCACTCTTACCTACAAATTAATCATTATGTGGTATTGTACTCTGATCTGTACTGATCATTTAGCTTCACACAAATCATATATGCATAAATTTTAAGCCTTTTATGTAAGATGCTGTACTACACTACAAAACAAAATTGAATTTATATAAGACTTTTACACATTATTAATTGATTATACACTAACTTATTTGTAATGTGCTTAATATTTTTTTGCCATCAAACTTACATTATCCTTGTGTTAAGATTGACTATGAACACAGTGGACTCACATCTCATCAAGTCTCAGGCCTATTAGAAGACTGAAATCAAATGTCCTACAACAGGTTTGATTCTGTCTCAATTACATTTAATTCACTGGTGTTTCTTTTGTTTCGTGTTTGCTTGAACCCATGTATGTGAATTATAGGAGAACTGTTAAGTGCTCAATTCACTAGTGTCATTTGTTTTATACTTGCTTGTACCATGTACCATGTTGAGGAGAACTGTAAATACATTATCTATGGTCTTTCGTTTCATGTTAACCTATAACACATATCTTCTCTAGTAACCATGTTGAGGAGAACTGTAAAACACTATATTCACTGGTGTCATTTGTTTTATACTTTCTTGTACTGTGTGTCTTTTCTAGAAACCATGTTGAGGAGAACTGTAAAGTGATATGTATTTTATGTGAAACGTTTCACACTGAATTATTGTAATACAGTAAAACCTCGTTAATCCGGACTCCATTAATACGGACTTCGCTTAATCCGGACAACCATTGGATCACAGTTTTAATGTGCAGAACGCTGATTAGTAGCATGAGATCGTCATTGTACGACTGCGCCCGGCGATGTGACTGTGCGTCCTATGCGTGTGCCAAGAGCGGGCGGTCACAGCGCAAGGTGTACGTTCCGTTACCATGGTTACTGTCAGCCAATAGTAGCTCAGTCACACGATTGTGTTTCTCCTGCTCGTGTCAGGCCGCCAGCCGTCAGTTGCTCCACAGAGGTCAATTGCACTGCACGTTTTAGTTGCTTTGTTTAATTGTGAAATTAACACAAAAGAAAGGCAAATGAAGTTCAACTCCTTCTTCAAACCAGTTCAGTCACTTGAGGACGAACCTCAACCCTCATGTTCAAAGTAATTTTGTCTTTTTTCGTTGCCCCTTTTTTTGTATGGACGTAAATACCAAGTGTATATTTTTGTTCAAATGTACTACTATATGTACTGTTTGTACAATATGTATTTTTATATTCAGAATATACATACTATTTAAGTTTATCTGCAAAAGGTGTTTCATTATATACAAGGGGTACCCAAAAATCACTGTCTTTCTTCGTTTAGGATTATTTGTTTTAATCCGTACTTTCAATAATCCGGACGACTTGGAGCCCCAATTAGTCCGGATTAACGAGGTTTTACTGTATGTGAGAGGTTTGTAAGAGAACTGTAAATACAATATCTAGTGTCTTTCGTTTCATATTAACCTATATCACATAGCTTCTCTAGTAACCATGTTGAGGAGAACTGTGAAATACTATATTCACTGGTGTCATTTGTTTAATGTGTACCTGTACTGTGAGTCTTGACAAACCCAATGTCGAATGTGAGTTAAAGAAGAACTGCTGTACTATTATACAAGACAAAATGTGGGGTCTAATTAAAAAGATTTTTACACATTATTAATCTCATTTCTTTGTGTGATTTATAGTTTTTGTTATCAAACTTAAAATAGTCTAGTGTTAAGATGTGGACTCTCATCAGGTCCCAGGGTTATTAGAAGACTGTTATCAAATGTAAATAATCAATCCTACAACTGCCTCAACTAACTGTAAATACGACATCTACGTTCAATTAGCCAGTATCTTTCGTTTTAGTCAAATTTGAGTTAAAGGAGAACTGTAAAGTATTATATTTACATTAAATTCACCAGTGTAATGTGCTTTACCTGTAAGTACTGCCTGTCTTTTCTAGTAACCATGTCGAATGCGACTGTAAAATACTATATTTACATTCAATTAACTAATGTCACTTATTTAATGTGTACCTGTACTGTGTGTTTAAACAATTGACATCATCAAGTTGATATTCAATTTAGTCGTTAGTTGTTGTTATAGTCCGCACTGATTCACATTGACCGCGCAAACACTGGCTTCTCGGGGGGAAGAATAATAGTGCACTTAGACTTTTTTGGACAAATTTTTTTTCAGAAAGTGATTCGGATAATCGGAGATTCGGATAGTCGGAGTTCGGATAATTAAAGTTCTACTGTACCACAAATTAATTCCATTTGCTTGGCTTTGCGCTTTGATGGAGCTCAAATGCCTGCAATTGCCAAGCGCCTATTCGCTCAATAACTTTTGGAACAGACGATACCTAGTCGATATGAAACCTGTGAGTTATGATGCAAGCGTTATTATTTAATTTTAGAGACCTTTAAGTTCTGACACCTTGGAGTTATGAACCTGTGAGTTATGATTTGATTTTAATTTTACATAGACCTTGTAAAAATGATTCCTAGTAGTTGCAATGTTGTCAATATTTAATAATTTTATGAGTCCTGTTAGAAGTGAAACCTAGTAGTTATGAACCCCATTACATAACACAATTAACATAATCCGACTAAGCCGGTATAAAGCTGAAACATAAAAGTTTAAAGCAGTCAAAAACTTACAAACAAACCATTCAATAACCATTATTACACACATAAGAAACCAAACACGTCCATCCAGGCGAAATATGTCTAACAAATTTATTATTTATTATTTTTTTTAGTTCAAATACAGATTCTTCCTAAAAATATGCAAAAAACACATTATTTTTACAATTCTACACTTAAAACTAAAATATAATGTCCCTTACATGCTTTACTATGAGTTAGCATACCATGAGAATTTTGTTTCGGATTTATATGAATATTATTTACTTTTCTAGTACGGTACTAGATACTTTATCTTCCCTATTATTAAGTTCTTTGCTAATAATTGGCAGCCACAATGGGCGGATCTCAACTGAAGATTGACTAATTGGTTGGTCTGTTAGTTTCATGTAGGAAGGTTCAATTAGTTTACTTTTGAAAAGATGAGGTTCCCGGTGTATTATCTTAGCTTCTTCGAAATTCATTTGGTGATTTTCAGACCAGCAATGGTGGGCAATTTTTGACTTTTCAACTAAGCTCTTTCTCGTATTTTCCCTGTGTTCCTTTATTCTAACGTTTTATGGTCTTTTTGTCTCGCCATAGTACGACTTTAATTATTGAATGATTATTGCAGTTTACTCTGTAAATACAATTTTTTGATTCCTGAGTGTCATTTTTTGGTTTGCTTTTAACGAGACATTGCTTGAGTGTATTCTAAGTTGTAAATGCGGTTCTAATTTTGAATTTCCTAGCTACTCTTCTGATTTTTTCTGACAATCCCGGCACATAAGGAATTGGACATGGGAACGAACTTTTCTCCATCAGCCACTTTCTGTTTAACCCTACGATTTTTGCACTTTCTGATGATAGATTGAGGGTATCCATTACTAACTAAATCTGTTTCTATTTTATTTAATTCGGAAATCAGCCCATATTGGTTTGAGCGAATACTCTTTGCTCTGTCAAATAAAGAGAAAGCAAACCCTTCTTTGACAGAAATTTAATGGTTAGATTTGATGGCTAGAAACACCAACCATTCGACTTAATTAAGTATTATTTCCATCTTACTACCCACTAAAATCAGCAATAATTGTAAAACTCTTATTGAAATAAAGGTATTTATTACCTTTTAATTTGCTGTACACCTAAATTTATCATAGATAAATTAATAAATATAAAAATCACATACCTTAAGATTTTCTTCTCATTACAACTTATTACCTATAGTAAACTGAATCTATCTTCCAAAAATAGTCATTATGATCATTTGGTTATTATAAAGATTATGGTTATTGTTATAGAAAAACTGCTTCTTTTGCTTTAATTGGACAGGTTCAAGGGGTTTCTTTCATAGAATCGTTGGGGCATGTGATTGTGCAGTGCCCTATGGGCTATGGAATGAATGAAATTTATAGATTTGAGATTTTTTCAAAGGATACGGCTCTAAGAAATATACCAAAATACCATGACACACCAAAATGAGTTGAATAATATTATTGTAACAATTTTATGGCCCACTGGTAGGTGGTGCAAGTTACAAATGGTGTTAAGATAAGTATCATATTAAGATTGATCATGTTGGAAACAAAGCGTCTTACATCGAAATAGGGATTGGTTTGGTTAGGTTAGAGAAAAGGGCAATCGTGTATTCCTCCATGCATTATTTGTTGATTTTTTTACTCTCAACTTCTGAGCATTACACATTGATTTTTTGACAGTATGCATAGTTTGTGGAAATGGTTTGAGCTCGCTTTCAATCTAGTCTAATTCGATTTTCTATAGTATCACCAAATATTCGAGATTTTGAGTGTTCTCCTTACGTCTCTAAGGCTTTTACCAAGATATCTCACCTGTTTGGTAATGTCTTCTTCTTTTTTCTTTTTTGGTGCAGTTTGTTTTACTATTGGAGTATCAGCAGATTTTTTATTGGTTTTTTTCTTTTCCACAACTACATTTTCCTTTGGAGTTGCTGTCCTACGTTTAGGTTTTTTTTCTGGTTTTAAATCTTTTGATTTGGGTGCTAGGTTTGGAGTATCAGACTTACTTTTATTTCCTGCTTTATCTAAAACCTTTTTGTTTCGTAGGGTCATAGACTGATTCAAAATCGACTGAAACAATGCCAAATATAACAAAGACTTTGAAACTTATACAAATTTTAAAATGTATTATTCAAGGTTAAGTAATTATTAATTTGTTTGAATAAATTATGTCTAGTAATTAAACAATTTGAACAAGAATATAAAACAATTGATTTGCGTGGAAAAAATATATTATACTTTGTAAATGTTAGAGGTGTGCGGATAGTGAATTTTTGTTTCGGATCGGATGGCTCAAGTTCGGATCGGATAGTTAGGGTTCGGATCGGATTCGGATACTTGCAATAACACAGTGGAATCACACTTATCTAAGAATAAATGAGAAAAAATCGATACAATGTGATCAAAGTTATTGGATTGGACATAAAAAATCATAAATTCGTCATAGGCTGAACAACAAAACTAAAATTTTTACTTCGGTGCATTGAAAAGTAACAAATTTTAATACACGTCATATTATTCACGGAATGAAATCAACAGAAACCTTATGATTGGCCAATAAATTACATAAACAGTTCTTAAAAGTTAGTTATATAAAACCATAGATGGATTGATAAATAATAATTCTCAATTTTATTTCATGGTTCAACTATTTTATTTATTAAAATGACAAAATTGAATCGCCATAAACAAAGAACCAAGATTTGTCAGACGACGTCAGCTTGTTACCATCGGCTATCTGTGTATCCGTATCTGGTATGCGATATTTTGTACCGGTTACAAAGTCCCCATAATGGTTCTGTCACTCATATATCTGTGACAAGGAACTAGAAAAAGCAGTGACAACGCTGCTGCTAACAATTGGACAACAGACTTTGCGCAGGAGCAGAGTTGGAGTATCGGGCAGAACAATATTTAAACCCGTGAAATTATGGTACCTTGTCGTAATCTAGTTAATTAATCATCTTAAAATTATCTAAAATGTTCCATTTAAAAACTAATGATGCGTAAAATCATTCAACAAAGAGAAAATGTAGAATGCATACGAGTGGAAAATTGTTGTAATAATAGGCCAAACGTAAATTTGACAACACTTAATTGTATTGCTCAAACCCGGAGAACTCGAGAATGCGATAACAAAAAATAGTCCATTATGTCAAAATATTTAAAGTTTAATTCAATCAGACGATCAAATTGCGTAGACGATCAAAATTAAATAGTATATATTTTTGCTGCAAATACCAGAGCTATTATGATGGTTGAGCTTTGTTACCAAATATTAAATTGACAATTCACGGTTTTTCGTAGCCGAAATCATATTTTATGCGAAATAATATCAAACCGCAATCTGATATTCGGTGCAACTATCAATGACGCTATGCTTGGTATTTCAAAATGCAATATCGTGTTCAATTTATGGGTAACTTAAATACGTAGTTTAAGAATCGAATAATCAATACCGCATCCTCGGACTGCCCAAAGACGTTCTTAGATTCAAATAGGTTATGAATTGCGTAATTTCGTCATCTGCTTAAATATTTCTGTTGATCTGTATCGCTGACGTATTTTAAATGAAAATTTTAGCATTTATCTTTCGGTTGTAATCTCATTTTATACAGTCAATCCGAAAGTTTGGATATTTTTATAGGACTTTTTCGGATACTTGTTTTGCATTCGGATCGGAGCCGGATATCCGATCCAATCCGAAACCGATCCCACTTTTCGGATATCCGCACACCTCTAGTAAATATTTGAGTGAAATACTACAAAGTCATAAACTTATTTTGAAAGTTCCACAACACTTGGAATTAAAAATCATGACACATAAATTTTCTCATTAGAATCACAGTACAGTGGAACTTCGTGGATAATTCAAACTTCAATGGACAAAGCTAAAAACTTGGAAATCTACAACAATAATTATCCATTTTAAATGAAAACTCTTAATCCTCAAACTGATGCATAAAAATTCACCAGTGATAAGCAATTTCTATTTCTGTGCAATTTCATCAGTCTGTACATTGACACGAACTTGGTCTAACGCAAAACCATTGCAGAATATTATCTAAAAAAAGTATTTTTCATAAATTTATAAACATTTTGAGTCATAGATTAATTTTGTAAATCTCGATTTACCGTGCAGAAAATTCAAAATATCCAAAATAAACTTTGAATCATCCAAGATTTTTAGTATTGTTGGGATAAAAAATGCTAGGGATCGTGGGAAATATTTGAATTAAAGAATTTTGAGTTATCTAAGCTCAACTGTAGTATAAAACTCGTAGTATAAAATATTACTGCACCAAAATTATGTTACCTTATCATTATCTCCTGGAGATAGTTCTTCACCTGAAATCAATTCATAAATAGATAAGTGTTGTAGTGAATTTACTCCAAAACTATAAATAAACTAGCTGTAAGCTTGCCAATTGTAAGGGTTCTATAACTAATTGTTAAGAGGCAAGATAGGTAAAATGACAAAATATCAAAAATTCACCTGAAATCGTAAACAAATAAAAAACAAGAAAAAAGAAAACCTTAGCTCATTTATTTAGTACTGGTTTTAAAATTAAAATAACTTTAAATCTTAAAGCTTGTTGCATTACAATAACAATTAATACAGTATAATTACACTAAAACCTCGTTTATCCGGTTTTGATGGAACCAGAGACATTTCGGATAAGCGAAATTTCAGATAAACTGTTTTACCGATTTTCGGATGAAAGTGCTAAATAAACGCCTTCAGTTTTTTCCCTACCGTACCCGTAATACAGAAGCACATTACGGTTGTGTTTCTTTGATTACAGTGTTTATACACAGTTGACTTTTTTCAACCGACAGTATTGTGAACGGTTGGCCAAAAAAAAACCACACAGTACCGGCCGAAAATGCCGTGCAGTACTGGCCAAATACAGTCCGCGCCGTTTAGGTTGTTGCAAATCGCGCTAAACTTTTCGAGCAACATTCTTAATTTTTTTCTTGGAACCATTTAGGATAAACCGGAATTTCGGATAAGCAGGTTTTGGTGTAATTTGTATATTTTAATAGCTGTAAATTAAAATCAATTATCAATTAATGTAAAAAAATATTATTATTTGTAATATTCAGTTAATTACTTATTTCTACTACGTCACTTATAAAACACAATCTATCTGTGGCTGACAGACTCTAAATTATTATTTTATGACGGTCAGCTGATCAGTTGTTTAAATAATTAATTTTGTGTTGACAGTATTTACCTTTAGTAGTACACACGTTTGTAAATAACGAATTCCATTTTCAAGGTACAGTAGAACCTCGATTAACCGTTCACCCTCGGGACCGAGACCATGACGGATAACCTAATAGACGGATAACAGAAATAATAATAGCGCCAATACAACTTAGCACCTCAGTGTTTGGCATGGCAACATCCAATTCACTGCCTTGCATGTTATAATGGCGCCATTGTAAGTCCTAATTAATTTTTATGATTGCTGTAACGGTAAAGCACGTAAAACACTAGTAAGCATTGCACTCGAAATCGGTAACAACGGTAGCCACGTACCATACTGAACTAAAAAAACAAGTAAAATAAAACAGTAGCAGTGGAATGCAGAAGACACTGTAAGGGGTAAACCAGCTGTGTCACTACCCTTGCTGCCAATGATTCACGCACATTGCAGGTGTGCAGTACAGTTGTCACTACTCATCATAGAGCCTCAACAGACGATCCGACTCGGCGATTACGCGGAAACATAATTTTTTGCGCTAGCGGGGTGGCGGTTAATCGAGGTTCTACTGTACCTTGTTAGTTATTGAAATAGAATAGCTCAAGAAGCCTTATTTGGTGAGCTCGACGTATACCTTTTAATCTTAAAAAAACACATGTTCATTAAACCTTTCAAGAAATATCTTGGGTTTAAAGTAAAAAATTTTTTTAAAGATTGTTCCCTTTTTAGTGAATTTCCCATGAGGAAGAAGCTATTACCGTTTGTCTCATGGTAAGACTTAAGCAACTTAATCAAATAATCAAGTTAATCTTTATTTTATTTTATTTTTTTCCTTGCTTTAATACAGTTTATAACCAATTACATTAAAGCAGTACAATATAAATCAACAGTCCAGTTTGGACGTATTGAATCTATTTCAGGCGATGTTCACTTCACAACAATAATTTAGTTAAATAAGACATAGATTAGAAGTTAATTAATTCTGACATTTTAACATCATCCAGGAGAAATAGCCTATGCCCAATAACAAGTAATGTAACAACAATAAATAACACAATCATGAATGATTAAGGAACAACAATCAATAATACATAATAAATAAATAGCAAATAACAATAATAATAAATAACAAGTCTTAAACAACAAATATAAATAACAAAATATAAATACTCAACATAATAAATAATTAATTTGCAGTTGCATCAATTGTGTAGAGAAAGTTGACATTTTGATTTGTAACAATTTAGTGTCGCCAAATATGTATAAATCACAGCCCTTTTCAACAATAATATTATAATCCCTCATCACCCAGTAGAGGGGGGACGAGGCATGCGCATTAGTTCGGGATCGAGGAAGTGAAAAGAGAAGTCTGCTCCTACTATTAAAGTTAGGAACACGAAACGACAGGGCCGCCAGGCTAGCAGGCTCATCCGCCACGCCATGCACCAGTTTATACAGGAACGCCAAACACAATAGAGTTCTCCTAGAAGCCAGACTCCGGAACTCAAACAGCTCAAGCAAACTATCATATGGAACAGTGTACGTATAGATGTTGAAACATTTAAAATATATAAATCGCAAAAATCTCTTTTACACCCTTTCCAACGCATTGCGTTCAGATATGTTAACAGGATTCCATATAACAGCTCTGCTCTCCAATCTAGACCTCACAAAGGCATTGTATAATTTAACTAACGTTTCTGGATGTGTAAAATTAAAACTTTGCCTGATTATAGACCCCATTATTTTAGTTGCTGAAGCTATGCATGAATTTACTCGGAAATTAAACGACAAAATCTTAACCAAACAATTGTTCACAAATAATTAAAATTATAACAAAACAAATCAATATCATCCCTATGTAAATTTAAGAACATAAAAGCTTTAAAAATTGATAAATTCTAATGTTCAACAGTGTGGCAATGAGGAACAGAAAAAACTAATGAGGGTTGCATATTACTCCTGGGAATATAAAAATTAATCTCACTTAATGAAACAGAACTGTTAACCAAATTATGAAGTAATTTAAATAACACAAAAGAGCCACATTACTTCTTCCTTTTAAAAAAGATTCAAAAGAAAATAAATGTCTCAAGACAACAGTTGACAGTTGTTGCCTTATTATTTATTGCATGGAACATTAAATCTTTTAAAATATATATACCTTAAAATGAATTTTGGGTTATTTCCAAAGATTAAATGGAACTTATAGATAAAGGATCTCAAACTAACAAGCAATATTCTAACTTGCTTCTGACGAAAGAAAAATATAACATATGATTTACGTATTTAACTTTTACGTATTTAATTACTGATTTAACGTATTGACCTTAAAAACTTAGAATTTCAAATTATAAAACCTAACATCCTGTAAGCATGATTAATTATGGTACTTATATAAATGTCAAATCGAAGAGAAGAATCAAAAATTACACCTAGATCTTGTATGTGCGACACAAATTGAGCCACTAATTGAATAATTTTAAGGGAAAATATCTTTTTCTAGAATATGTTACACACAAAACGTTTTTGGACATTTAGTTGCAATCTGTCTTTTACACCAACTGTCAAGGATGTCAAGCAATGATTGTAACAAAACTGAACCATTATCAGTTTGAATAGTCCTATATAACTATTGATATTTATATGTGTCTTTGAACACGATAACTCTCGTAAAAATGGTCAGATCAAAACCAAAACCAAATTTGGTGGAGACAAGTATTCCTAAATTTTCTCGGACAAGTTTGTAATCCATATATATCAATCAATTGGGACAGGTAGTTATTTCACTTATTAACTTTAATACTACGTACCATGAAGCGTAACTTTTGTATATTTAGCTTCATGTTGTTGAGATTCATCAATTTATGCTTAAAAATCATAGTTTATGTGTTTATCATGGCAACTAACCTGCATACTCTTTTCCCATGTTATTCATATAGAGAAGTGGCAAACTTTAATTTATGGACAGATGTTGATGAAACTTGGTATAAAATAAAAATTGGTCAAAATAAAAATTGATTACCCTAAAAACAACTACTTTCATTGTTCCTCACAGGAGGAAACCTGCATACGCTTTCCCATGTTAAACTTACGGAGAATAGGCAAATAACTTCATATTTATCGACAGATAATGATAAAACCCGACATATTATATTATTATGTTATTGATTTGGAAATGTGCTGAGTATGCAGTTACCAAAACTCAGAGCTGTCATAAACTTAACTTCATCTCTTACACTGAGGCTTAGCGATTTAATTTGGAAATTAAGTTGGATATGATCTTAAATTTGAATGTACAAATATGCATTATACTTTCTAATTGAAATATATAAACGTAACAAAGTAACTTAATTTGATATTTTTGAAACTTATAATAGTGGAGGATTTGTAATTATTTATTTAATTATTTGTACTTTTCCTTCAGCTTCAAGTGTTTAACTACACTTACAACCAAACCAAAAAATAAAGACTCAAAGCATAAGTAAAAGTCTAAATAATTTATTTGATAGTATAAACTCTTCTACAAACCTTTTGAATTCCAGAATTTGACTGGTGGCTTTAAAGTACGACCACTGCGAGAGGTACCACAACTTGTTCCATTCAATAATGATAAGTTTTTACTTGTAACCTCATTGCCTGGAACATACAAGTATGTTAAAAAAAGAACATTTCCATTTCAAAATATTTAATATTTTAAAGTTTAGTAAATTATTTATAAACTTCAGGAAAAGTCTGAAAATAAAGAATCATATTTTCACTCATAACAATGATAATGAGGAAAGGAGAACTCTAGATGACATAATCTTTGAAGTTAATGGAATTGTAAAACTTGAAAACACCTTGCCAAAAAGTTGAAATATCTGGAAATGTGGCCAGACCGTAAAAGGTATCTGAACACTTGTCGAGGAAATTTCACAAATAGATGGCAAGATCGTTGAGAGTCTCAGTTGACTCATGAGCAATGTTCACAGATCAAGTCCAAGTGAACAATGATTGTTGGCGTTATAACAGGTACACTACCCTATATGCATCACATATGTGTAAGATCCTTAAATTGAGCATAGGCTAGATTTGTGAGCTTATTAGGTAGATAACTAGGCAGAAGAACATAAACGTGAAGTGGAAGATTTTATTACACTGGATTAATGGATAAGGATAACATTTATTGAAAATGTACTGTGAAAGGATTTTGTGACAGGGTCACATTTTTTTAGGTTTTAAGTTAGTATATGTAGGTAATAGTTAGGTTGAGTATGTTTTTGTTTTTAAGTACAAATTCAGTTAGAGATTAGATGTGAGTGTGAGTGCCACATATGTTTGTAAACAGTACCACAAGCGACCTTGGGGGTCAGCCTTTTTAAGTCGGCGCTCCTTCTTGGGTCCTAAGGGCAGTTGGGTTTTAGCTTAGATAGACTGGGAGGGTTTAGATTGGGGTTAGTTTGTGTGTGGGGGAGTTGGCTCTGGGGAGGAGCAGTTTTCCCCTGAGCGGCAACCTTTTGGGCGAGTGTTTTGGTTGTTATGGATTTTTGGAGTAAAGAGATAGTTTATTTTCATTGGGGATTAACATTTTTAATTGAATTACATTTTTATTTATGAAGGGTTGTTTTTGCGTTTATTTTTAAAGGAAGCCATATTATTGAATTATACACTTTAACACATCAATTGCTTGTGGTAGCTAGGTGCCGTGCCCCAGAGAATAAATGTATAAATAAATGCTATGTATGTTAATATTTATTGTAAATTGAATCTAATTATAGAATAAATAAACAGTGTAAATCAGTCTATCAGTTAAATCAAACTTATTCATTTCCTGAGAGTTTCCAGTTTGTGTTTGTTGTTACTGTTTTTGAGCAGAGATCTCAGGTTTTTGGGATGACGAAACCTGAGATTCCTGCACAAATGTCACAAATTGGTGACTATAGTGAGGAGCCCAAAAAAACCATACCCGGCGCCACCACCAACGATGATTTGACGTGTCACTAAACTGATAGTCAACACGGTGACAACTATAAAGGATATTGAAAAAGGTAATAAAAGTTTTATATTGCCGTATAACCTCTGACAAACACCAGTTGCAGAGCTACTCGGCTTTTGTCTGTTTACACTCTTGTTTCGTCAACATGGCAACTTGCAATTATATCTTTGTCACGAATTTAATGAGTTTGATGTAGTGTTTTGAGATAGTAGAAGTGATGAATAAAACAATAATGAGCGATTACAAGAGTACAGTTTGGATTCCAATGAAGAACCACAAAATGAAAGTAAAAGTGAACAACTACCGACTTGGAACTAGGTTATGGAGGAATATGACCACTCGCGATATATCTTTGTGAATAAATGACAATATAATTTATTATGTCAATAATGTACTATATACTGTAGTACAGTAGAACTTGGATAATTCGAACCTCAAGGGACCAGAAAAAAAATTCGAATTATCCAAAAATTCGAATTAGAAAAGTTTATGCAAGTGGTTGAAATAAACAATCAAACATCATGTTTTAACATTGTATATTAAAAAAGTTAGGTTAATGAAGATATTATTGATTAAAAATCCTAATTTTTGTTAAATGTCATTAATGTGTTTGGAGGGATCCCGAAACTAGCTATTACAAACTTTTTCAAATCCCTTCTCTACCTCCTTGATCGCCGCTATTTATTTATTCTTGCAACGTCAGAGATTTGTAGGTTCGCTTTGACGAAGCCATCATACACACGACGTATTAACATGAAAGCAGACGACGAATATCGGAACAAACCACCACCGATGAAACACACAGATGTCAATGTTGTGATTTATGAGCAGTAGTGGACTAGTGAGTGGGGTGGGCGCGTTGATCTAGCTAAAAATAGTCTGAGGACAGGAAGCCCGAACGTCTTCCTGGAAAATCGCACAAAATGACTTGTTCACTTATACACAAACTATAGATATCCGCTGTAAAAACTTCGAATTATCCAAAATATTATTCAAATTAACCAAGATATTTTAACATTGTTTTTATATAAAATTCTAGGGACCAAGACAAAATTTCGAAATAAAGAAGTTTTCGAATTACAGAAGTTCGAATTATCCAAGTTCCACTGTATATAGAATATGTCAATTTTCTTTGAGAACAGTAGAATGTGTCAGTTTCCGTTGAGTTATAATTGGTTTAGTAAAAATTCTTTTCCTGTGTAGTTGGGCCTGTCCTGTAGCTATGTCATGGGTTTCTTTAGTTTGTTGACTGGTTGGAACTCACGTGAATTTAATGGGTTTGTTGTAGTGTTTTGAATGATATTGGAAGTGAAAGTCAGGATTAATAAAACAATCATGAGCAATTACGTGAGTACAGTTCGGATTCCAATAATGAACCACAAAATGAAAGTGAAAATGAACAACTACTGACTTGGAACTAGGTTATGGAGCGGTGAGCGTTTTATAAAAAAAATTGGAAAAAAGTATATGTGATACATAAATGATTTTTACATTTCTATGCAAGAAAATAAATTTTGCATCAAAGTATATGAAACTTAACACTCATAACTATCAAAAAACTATTTTTATTCACCCTTGCTTTACTAAAAGTGTAAATTTGAAAAAATGTTTACAAACATTTTAATACAAAAGTATTAATAAATAAATGATATAAAGATTTCAAATATGTGACACATTTTAAAGGAAATTTATTCTAGAATTAGGAAAACATAACTTATGTGTACCTAGGATGAGTTCATAATTAAATATACTTGTTTTACTAAAATGTTACAAATCATACATTTTTAATTTGGACCTGAAGATACAGCAGACAACACATTTATTTGGCCGTGAATAGGTTCAAAAATTAAGTGTTCTCACTACCTGAAATGGTTTAAACTTATTATTCCACTGCATTTCCCGCACTTGCGCCTCCTCTTATTCAACACATGTCAAATAATATTAACAAATTTTCTGAGATTTTAGGATGAGATTTCCATTTTAATGTAAAATTGGTGAATAAAGGGAATTGAAAAGAACCTCTTTAGTTGTACAATAACTAAAATACTATTCTTGATTTGTAGTGTACCACATTCAAAGAAGCCTGTGTAACTATTTTTTATCACCAAGAAGTCATTAGATATAAATTTAAAAATATCACCTGAATTTACTGTTTTACAATAATTTCAACTTTTTATACTTTTACAGCATTTTCCTTGTTTTTGGACCTTTTTTTCTTTCCCTGACTCGTCCTGAATTCCAGGTCTCTGACATCTCTAATGTATCTCAATAAAGTACCAAGAACAGTCGTTTCTTCAATACTGCTAGAGGCAAAGGTTTCAAGAAAACTAGAATAAGAATTTGCCCACCCATAAAATTGATAAAAACTTACAATTTCCTGAATCTGGAAGTGGCATCCTGCAAATAAAGATTAATGAATTAAAATTGTGCTTTGAGATGTATAAAAATAATTTTCTAGCAAAACAACAAATGTTTAAAACAGTTAAAGCATTAAAACCCAAAAGCTAAATAAAAGTATTTTAATTATTAGTCTACGACTAATGGTTACAGGGAAGTTAAATTTACTGGCCCTGGTAAATGCAGAACATTGTCTGAGATTACCCGATGCTATTCTTATGAAGAATATTAAAAATAAACAACTCATGTCTTCATTATTTACAAACCATTTTTAATGAATTTTGCTTTGCAGTGTTAGGTTACATTACCCAACATAGCCCATTCAAAAGTGTGGTTTTAACTGGAGGGGAGGGATTTTATGTCCACCAAAAATTCTAAAAATATATTTTAACTTGTTTTCTCTTGTTGTTTGTTATATTAGGAAATTGGATGGTTATTTAAAAAAAAAATGTAAATGATATTTAAATAAACACATTATAGTTTTATTAAATGTATGTGGTTTCTTATTTTACTTAATGGAGGAACGATGTGTCAGTCTACTGATCTTGTTTATTTTATGTAGTGAAAGTTAAAAATTTGATAAAGAAATTTATTAGTGTTTTATTATTGACAAGTTTCAGTGAATTAACCCTATAACTGGTGGGTGAATGGAAAAAATCATTATACAACTCTTCTTTTAACAATCAGTATGAACAAAAAACGTGCTCCCCTTTGACCATGCAATAGTAAAAGGAGCAAAATAGGTGTCTACTGCAATCCCAATTAAGCATAAAAAGATCAGATTATACTATATTATTGAAATGACTACCGTACCAAAAGGTATGTGCTTTAAGCCAAGTGTGAATGGGAAACGAGTTTAGGATGATTGTGGAGCGATCTTGTAGTGTTGTTACTGACATGTTCCTTAGGAAGGAACTAATAGCCTATCAGTCAATGACATATCTATGGGACCTACAGTTTAACGTGGAATCCGAACCACTGCCTCTGAATTACGAACTGGTCTAATTATGAGAATAGTCTTTGCGGATTAACATAGTATTCAATAGTGTGAACGTTAATGTACACAAGAAAACACTACAACCATGACCATCACTCACAACTATCTGCAATTTGTGACCTCAAAGTAGCTGGATTACAGGACAACGCCACAAATGACGTCAACTTCCACCCAAACCAGTCACCATTTATTTAAGGTGGGCCCTCCCATCACTAAACCACACATTTGCAAGCCAAATTGGGATTAGTCATGGTGGGGATTTGAACCCACGCTCATCAGGGAAGCGCCTGCACCGATTACGCTAAGTACCACGGTCTGAAAAAGCGTTTGAGTGGCTATAAAACCTACTATAGCGGCAGTGCACCGAACTGAATAAGTTAGTTCTGAGAGGTGTATTCAGTATAATTACTGTTAATTTAAATACATGTCGTTAGTTTGTTAGTTTAAGTTGATAATTGTATACAATGACTGATTCAATGCTTGTTAAAGTTTCTGAAATAAATTATTTGATTTGAAACTTTGGCCAGTAATTCGTGCGCTCCTGCACTGCTTTTAACGGGAAAACTCACGAGTCACTATGGCCAGCTGTTTTTACTTTTACTAACCTCGTTTCTTGACAATTTTGTCGATGTGTGTTTATTTTCATTGCGTTTTAGCAGTAAAAATAGTGTATATTGTGTGAATGTTTTTATTGTATAGGATTTATTAACTAATTATTATTAACTGAAATGGCTCTTCCAGGCCAAAAAAATACTTTTTTCAATACCTAAAGATAGTCTTAAAATCTTCAAGAGTTAAAATGAAGCAAATATCCGTTTTCTACTTTATTCAAACTACCTAAATCCAAAATAAACATTGGAAAAATAAAATTTTGATTGTTTTACACTAAATGAGCAGGGATCGTGATTTTCAGTAGCCCTTTAAGTGTTAAGATTAGGGATCTCAACCCCGGACCTAAATTTCAATCCTAGGTTTTCAGGATCGAATAAAGCCGATCCGAGGATTAGTCCCGGGATTACAGTTTTTATAATTCTAGGATGATATGTTTGGTGAAGACAACCTTACAAGAATTTTTTAATAAAGTTGTAAATTATCAACAGTTTTATCTCATATAATCGTAAAATCTGGTCGCTTTAGGAATTTTAAACAGATCAAGAATGGTTTTAAACCAAAAAAATTGACGGCATTAACAATTTCATTTACATTTCATTTCATTTCACAAGAATGTGTGTTTGTAATGATGACTTTTGTAATAGTTTAAACATTCAAATCACAAACAAATTTAAAATAATGATTTTTTTTAAATCCCGTCAATCCCGGGATTGAGAACCACCTCATAGAAAAGGTTTACTCAAGTATTGTTGCTCAGATAAAAACTTTTCACCCTCTAGCTCTCAACTAAAGTCAATCAAGTTTTTTTGTCATTAACTGTGCTTTTTCCCACATTTAGTTCATTGATCGCATTAAGCTTTTTTATGAATGTCACTATGTAAAGTTTTTGTTATGATACACTCATTTTTTGTACCCTACTGTTCAGTAAACAAAATGTAAACTGCAGGATTAAAAACAAAACTTTTAAATTAAAAAATCAAGTTCGAAGTAAATCGAGGTGATAATTAACTGTCATGACATTGGGCTGAAGTAAACAAGTAAACATAACCCAAAATATAGTCCAGGGTTTATAAGGAAAGAACTTTTATGTATGATGAATAAAGGATTATTTTGGTGGAAACAAACTTGGTCATAGTTGAAGGCAAAAAAAATACATACTTTTTCCAGCAGGGCTAAAAATAATGAGTAGCTCTTGATCGCCACGAATTTAACGAGCTACATAACTAGAGATATGCAATTATTATTTACATTGTAGGATAACCTCTTTAAAATTTTAAAGTGTTAAATTATACTTTTTTTATGATCAATTTATTCTTTGGCTGTAAACTGGTGGAATCCTATATAAAAAGTATAATATTACAGCGCCATGATATCCAAAATATAAAAATAACAGCATTCCAATATATCTATTGGCATGCTGTTATTTTCGGCCCAAACATGAGGTGCCGATATATCGGCATCGTCTTTTTCAGAACAATTTGAACATGCTAATGTATCGACATTTGGGGCTCTGAGGGTTAAAAAGGAATTGAACAGAAGATATATTGGGTGAGTGATAACTACATTTCAACTTTTATGGTAAAATATATACAGTAAAGTTTGGTTTATCCGAATCTGAATTATCTAGATCGAGTTTTGAAAAAGAATTATTGAATTATATAAATAACAGTTAATCCAAATGAACACCCTTTTCATAAAAAACCTAGTGTTAGCCCTTGGTTTGAGATTTGAATCTTATCTCAATTATTATTAGTCCATAGTCAAAGTGCATAATGAAGCTGTGGTTAAAGGAAGAAGGTTGTTTTAACGTGCTTTATTTCCCGTCTAAAACTAATAATAATAACTTTTACTTTTTAATATAATTAAAACAAATTATTAGCACATTTAATGCTTGTGATATGTTGCGGCTATATTGTTGTACAGAGGTTATATGAAGTCTGCAGCACTAATATTGCAGGTGCTATTCACGATCGCTGTCTATGCGACATGGATGTCTATAATGGTATATTTTCAGTATAGTTTCAGGTCATCCGGATTGGAGCCCTACCACATTAATCCGGATAAACCGGACTTTACTGTATAATTTTCAAGTTTTTCATTCATTTTAAAACCACTTCCTGCCATTTCAAATACTTTTCAGCTTAACCAACCTTTTTCCTTATCTGACCAAAGTCCGGTCCCATAGAGGTCAGTTAAGAGAGTTTCTAATGTATATGAATAGAATTATATTTCCTAAACATGAAACATTAGCAACATTGTCATAAGAGTTTCAACAGTTATCACATATATTAATCCAACAACTGGTGACAGCGGTCAAACATCATATATTACACATAGGTAATGGCGTCAGTCGCCAAGTTACTTGGGTGCAATTTGACAGCATTGCACTGATCACCTGTTTAGTTTCTTTTACTATTGTATGGTTAAGAGACTGGCACATTTAGTGGTTTTTCTTTTGTTTAACCCTAGAACTGGCAAAGTCGTAATTCACGACACATTTACAAATTCAATAAGAAGTGGCAGGTGGAGGCACCTGTTGTCAATTTAGTGAACTTATTAGACACTAGCGCCTTAGTGACCGTGTTGCCCTCTGGGGGCAAACAACCGACCCTGCTCATGAAGTGCACTACACTGCCACCGGGCATGTCTTATAACCAAGTAAGCGCTTTCTACTCCTATGCACTGTCTACAGCGCTGCCCTGACGAGTGTAACGTTCTAGCCATTTTGTAAGTGCTAGGGCTCGAATCCCGACCATGAGCAATCCCAATTTGGCTTGCAAATGTGTGGTATAGTGGAGTGGGGGCCCACCTTAAATAAACGATGGCCGGTTTGATTGGAAGTTGACGGCATTTGTAGGCTTAATTTCAAGAACTGAAACTACAGTAAAACCTCGTTAATCCGGACTAATTGGGGCTCCAAGTCGTCCGGATTAACGAAAGTCCAGATAAAAACAAATAATCCTAAACGAAGAAAGACTGTGATTTTTGGGTACCGCAAAATTCACATTTTGCAGATAAACTTAAATAGTATGTATATTCTGAATATAAAAACACATATTGTACAAACAGTAGTTTTGAACAAAAATATACACTTGGTATTAACGTCCATACGAAAAATGAGACAACGAAAAAAGACAAAATTACTTTGAACATGAGGGTTGAGGTTCGTCCTGAACTGGTTTGAAGGAGTTGAACTTAATTTGCCTTTCTTTTGTGTTAATTTCACAATTAAACAACGCAACTAAAATGTGCAGTGCAATTGACCTCTGAGGAGCAACTGACGGCCTGATACGAGCAGGAGAAACACAATCGTGTGACTGAGCTACTATTGGCTGACAGTAACCATGGTAACGGCACGTACGCTTTGCGCTGTGACCGCCCGCGCTCGGCACACGCACATTCACATCGCCGGGCGCAGTCGTACAGTGATGATCGTATGCTACTAATCAGCGTTCTGCACATTAAAACTGCGATCCAATGGCTGTCCAGATTAAGCGAAGTCCGTATTAATGGGGTCCGGATTAACGAGGTTTTACTGTATTAATTTATTATCATGTGGAAATACTTTGATGCCACACATGATTTTCACTTTTCCTGACAGAACCAATCATTTATAATTACTTAAACAGCATAAGTTATTGTAATGTTTGAAAATGGTCAACAAAATACATAAAATGAAACTTATGTTCTTGAAACAAAAACTTACTTTGATTGATTATTGGAGGATTTCTTGTTTGCAACATGCAATTCATTGATTTTTCTCTCTATTGGTTTCGGTGTTGCCTTGGGCTTTCTCCCTCGTTTAGAGACAACTAAGACAGAGTGTGCTTCCCCTCCAATAGCAGCAACTTCATCTCGCCTTCGAGCAATTTCACTGTCATTAAACATGTTGAAGACACTCCCGCTCAATGTTTCCTCTGGTAATTTTTCAAGTTTATTTTGTCCTCTGGTGTGAGCTGGTCCCTCTCTGAAGGCCGATGTCTCTGCTTGGTAATTGAACGATGATCCTGCTCTTTCAATGGATGAGTATTCTGAGCCAATACATTCTTCAGTTGGCCTGTTTGGTTGAGTGCTATGTAGAATAGACCGAGTTATATCTTGCAAAACAATCCTCGAGTCTGAAAATGTTTAAATTATAATAATGTATCTTACCCAGCTTCAAGACTTTTGTATTTATGTCCTTTATTTACCTTTTTTTGCGTTTAGATTCCAATGAAGGTACCTGACGTGCATATGACAACTATAAATTGTGTATTAAGAGGG
The DNA here is from genome assembly GCA_023375725.1 of Nephotettix cincticeps. Lineage (NCBI taxonomy): Eukaryota > Metazoa > Arthropoda > Insecta > Hemiptera > Cicadellidae > Nephotettix > Nephotettix cincticeps. The sequence goes on along the minus strand of CM041786.1, from coordinate 100,159,430 downwards.
CAATCCACAAAGTAACCTCTATTTGGGTGTGGCACCATAGGTAGTGGAGGTAGCTCCGCCATCCTCCTATCAGCGTGCACAGCTGTTCAGTGTACTTCTAACTGTATAAGAGAGAGTATCATATAATCACAGGTTCTTGAGTTATAACCTAAAAACATGAGCATTGCAATAGAAAATTCCACAAAGTGTGAAGTGCATAATGTTGTAAGATTTTTGTGGTCAAAGCTGCACAGTAGCTGAAACTCATCATGAATTGTGTGCGGTGTATGGCCAAAGCATCATGAGAGAATGTCTAGTCTATCAATGGGTTGGTTTTTTTTAAATGGAGGAACAAATGTGCATGATGGAGACCGGAGTGATAGGCCATCTGTTGTCAATGATGACTTGGTGAAAAAAGTGACTCGGTGAATGAGACATTCGCTAGAACCGGCGCTCCACAATATCAGATCTTTCCGATCATTTTCTTGAAATTTCTCAAAGTCTTGTGCATGTGATAGTGACAAAAATTTGTGTATCACAATTCTCATGCTTGTTGGATATCAAAAGTCCTCACAGACGATCTCAAAATGAAAAGAATGATTTCTTTCATTGACTTTCTTACTCGGTATGACAATGAAGGAGAAACATTGAACAGGATTGTTACTGGAGATGAGACTAGGGTAGCCTATTTGAATGTCGAAACCAGACAACAGTCAATGCAATGGGGTCATACGGATTTGCCAAGCAAACCAAAAAAGCTGACCAATGTCTTTTAGTGAGAACATTTATGGTTTAAGTTTTTTGGGATGCTAAGGCATCTTGCTCATTACATTTATGGAATGTGGTACAACCATTACATCTACAGCTTATTTATATTGAATGAATCAATGAATGGCTATAATGAACAATTCAAAACAAGCGTCTTGGTCTCTTGACATCTGATGTTGTGTTTTTCTGTAACAACGCCCACCTTCACACAGCTCAAAGAACAACTGAACTTTTGAGAAAGTTAAAATGTGATGTTTTTGACTACTCCCCTACAGCTTTGACTTGGCTCCCAGTGATTTTAATGAATTCCCATACATGAAGCAGTGGCTTGCATCTCAGAGGTTCATTAGTGATGAAGAGCTTCAAAACGCAGTGACAGGTTGGCTACGTTCTGAGGTGGCATATTTTTTTATAGACGGGATTTCAAAAACTGTTAAGAGATAGATGTGCTTGAATTTGTTTGGTAAACATGTAGAAAAGTAGAGAGTACATTAGTAGTTTTAAGATGTATAAAATAAAATGTTTGTATCTCAACTGGTTATTTTTTATTTCAAAACGGAGGTTACTTTGTAGACGACCCTCGTATTTTAGTACTGCTTATTGATTTTATAAAAACTTTATACCCCTTGATGATGCCACATATTTTAGTGAAATGTGCAACCTACATCAAGATCTACAGTCAAAAAAAAAGGTAAATAAATTTAAAATAATGAAGTCTCAAAAACTAATATCAGTATATAATCTAATTGATTATCAGAGAGTACTTACATAAAATATTTCATTCAAAATAACTTTTTCCTAATACCTAATTTTGCTCTTAATTTTTTACAACAAAATGTAAGTGAGTTTAATTAAATTCTACAAAACGACACTGTAGTAGTAGCACTGTAGCATTCCCTTGCTCAAAGACCACCATAGAAAAGAATTTTAAAATGGTTTAGTGTTTGAGTTCGAAATGTTTAAAACCATACATATTTTATTCAGGTTATAAAGGAAACTAGATAGGAAATAATAATCAATCTAATATTCTACATGAGCAATAGAATATCCGAACGAAATTCTTGAACTTAACCCAATGTGGATTTTTAAACAAAACACACACACACACACACACACACACACACACATATATATATATATGTATATATAATATTAAGAGATTCACAATCTAGGGCTATATTTTGTAATGAAATACATAAGAAAACAATTAGTACCCTTTTTATCCTTTATTGGCAACATGTTTCAACATTTATGCCATTTTCAAGCCATATATTTTGACCATATATATAATTATTCAATTGATTTGATAGAACAAATGAAAAATGAAAATGAAAAGTTTTACAAATTTTCATTTAATTAATACATCAAAGTTTTCAAGCAATGAAGAGAAGAGAAATGAATGAACGATAAACATTGACTATTATATTATAGATATTTTTACATTCTGATTGTTTTGACAGTAAATTTTGGACTAACCAGGATGGACTATCCAAGGTCGCAATAAAGGGATTCTACTGTAGTGTTGTTGTGCCACACTGTTCAGCATTAAAATTTATCGTTTTTAAGACTTTTAGATTATTAATTTTATATAGGGGTGATATGGTTAGTTTAATTTTAATTTTTTTAACCAATTAGTTAGGTTTATTACTTTCTAGATTATTAGAGTAGATAAAAACTTCCGCCCAGAATCAGCACGTTTTCCCCATAAGAATAACATGGGGATCAGTTTTTGGACATTTTGTTTTGATCCTCGTAAACCGAGCCTTATTCATATGCAATCTACAGCCTGCTATATTGTCTTCTTCACTTCTACACCTGTTCAATTGGGTGTATACCCCCTACTAAACAGACGTTTAAATCCTCACAACATCTCCCACTTTTAATTTTTGGTACTTGAGGTTTATTTTCGTACAATTAATTCGACCTCCTATATATAGCCTTTTGACTTTTTTCACTTACAGTATTTGGTTTCATGCCTATTGTTATATTTACCTTTCAACCAACTTTGGAAGCGTATCCAACCATGAGCAAAAAATTTTAGAAATAACTGCAATTGCAGTTTTAGTAGTAGAAAAGATGTGATAGTGATCGATATTTAACTCTTTCATGAGGGATTGAAAAATTCTTTAACTTGATCAGATTGAATATTATTCACACGAAAATGGTTTTATCACCAAGTTTTAATCTTAGCTCTCTTAGAAAAAGTATCTATTAAAATTAAAATTAGTTTTATCTCGGATGAGACAGTGTATCGATTAAATAAATCTGTATGGATTCTTTAATACCGATTAATTTAAAATACATTCTCAGAAAATTCATTCTTGCGGGCTTATTCATAATAATTTTCTACTGCCCTGGTGGGGATGGGGATGACCGCTCGGACTTGCCAATTAGCAATGCTTGTTATTGTGAAAGTTTTTGTAAAACAGGTTGCCATGATTGGGGTGAAAGTAAGCTGTCTTCTTTGTTAAAATGATTTTTGTTCCCTTATTTCTATGGTATTCCTGTATCTGAAACTGATGGTCTGAACAGGGCTTGAGAAAACGAAGAACTGGCCAAATTAGCTGAAATTAGTCTCCAATCAACATATTACTTCAATGGAAAATTCTATGAAACAAACAGTAGGATAGTCACTTTTGATGGGGTCACTTTTGTCTCCAGTAGCAACTAATCTCTTAATAGAAAATTTTGAAACCCCATTGGAATTAGCAAGTTTAAAATCGAAGATTTGTTTTCAGTATGTAGACGACGTTTAGGCTGTGTGGCTACATGGGAAAGAGACGCTCCAGGGATTTTTAGACCATCTTAACGGCGTGAATTCCAACATGAAATTCACTATAGAAGAAGAAAAGGATTGACAACTCCCATTTCTGGACGTCTTAACTACAAGGGAAAGGGACGGATCGAGAGGCCATGCTGTTTACCGGAAACCGACACACACCAGTAGGTATCTAAACGCCAACACACCATCATCCTGCTCAAAATGCCATCTTAAACACATGAATCAGTAGAGCCATACGCATATCTACTCCGAAAAAAACTCTCTGCTTATGTCCACCTTACAGCAGAATGGGTACAGCAAAGTACATATCAAAAAAACTTTTACTAAACAGGAATCACGTCAAAGGAGGCAATTCCCCCAGTCAGTAGCTAACAACCCGGTTCAATAGACGAAGTTCGCAAACCCCGGTCTTTTTTTACCATACGTTAAAGAGACATCCAAGAAGAATGGCAGAGTTTTTCAGAAACACAATATATCAGCTGTGTGCAAGCTACCGAGGAAAATCAATAAGTACCTACCCAACGGCAAAGACAAAATTCCACTAAGTTCGTCAGGAAAATTAAATTGTATTCTAGAATTTTTAGAGTTTATGTATACCATCTTTCGTAAGTGGCTCAAATTTCATGCATATAAGATTTGTCTGCTACATCAACTAAACTAAATGACAAACCCCATGTTAAACATAAATTATAGGAGAACTGTCAAATATTATATTGTTGGACGTGCTTCCAAATTTGATTGAAAGGTATATAGGACAATATGAAACCAAATACTGTAAGTGAAAAAAGTTAAAGGCTATATATAGGAGGTTGAATCAATTGTACGAAAATAAACCTCAAGTACCAAAAATTAAAAGTGGAAGATGTTGAGAGGATTTAAACATGTGTTTATTAGGGGGTATACACCCAATTGAACAGGTGTAGAAGTGAAGAAGACAATACCTATAATAGCAGGCTGTAGATTGCATATGAATAAGGCTCAGTTTTCGAGGATCAAAACAAAATGTCCAAAAACTGATCCCCATGTTACTCTTATGGGGAAAACATGTCGATTTTGGGTGGAAAACGCTATATTTGATCTACTTATTAGTATTATAACCATAGTATCTTAATTCTTGTAATTTTTTGTTGTTGTCGAACTGACGCCTTAACTTTCTTTTGTATTTGCCTATTAGTTAGTTATAAGTTTGCTATTCTTCTATTACTGTTTATTATGTTTTCAAAATAGCTGTTTTGGGCATTTGCCTGTAGCTATTATGTATGTATGTTTCATTAAACAAATAAATAAATGTAATATTTGTGTCAAGTGGTGCCATAGGATGGGTGTAAAAAGGTGTATAAATTGTGTGACAAGAATAAATCCTAAGCCTAAGGTAAAATCTTTTTCAATATCATGTTGCTATTACAGTTGAACTTTTATACTTTTTAACTGAAATGGCGACCTACCCAGGTAGGTATTTTAAGCCAAGTATGAATGTAGGAGGGTAACGCTTTAACAAACCTCTGATTAAAGGATATCTTGAAGGTACATCCATTCTGATATATTTTTCTGAGTTACTAGCATCTGAAAATAGAAATTATGTAAGACTAAAATAAAACTGAAAAGAAACATTGTTTTCAAATAAATTGTCTTGTTTGAATTATTGTGAAAAAATCAACAAAGAATAAATTTAACACTAAAAGTAAAAATGTAACATCACAGCTTTGAGAATTCGGATAGTTCAAAGCTCAAGGAAACAGTGAAAGAATTTGAATCTAAAAAGTTACCTTAAGACACCAAAGAAAACGCACAAAATTAATGTTTATACAAAATTATATCTATTGATAATAATATTACAGTGTATAAAAATTTATACATAATAATGACTCATTTTATGTACTTTTTTTTCTGAAAGCGTTTTGTAAATGAAACATATTGCAGTACAATTAATTACAGAAAAATTTAAGTATATTATAGTTAATGAAAGGTAACATTAAATCAAAGATACAATGCAAATAACACTAACAGTGGGTTAATGACTGAGGTGGATGAGTTGAAATTAATTGATTAAGATCACTACCTGTTGAAGTGCCACTGGTATTACTGACTTTTTATACTTACACTGATCAATGCTTGATGCTTGATCTGATGTCAATGATGATCCACAAATTGATTTTGGAACCCGCTTAGCTGTAATAAAAATATCATGATATATATAAAAGAGGTAAAGGGCAAGTTATCTTATGCCACGAGTATAATATGAACATAGCCTTGAACGTTTTTGATTGCACTACTGTTTTGAAAAACAAACGCAAAGCAGAATTCCTTTAAATATAAGAAAAAACTAATTTCTGAGATATAAATAAGTTATACATAAGCTCCATGTCCAGAAGATTTGGACTACCAAATCTACCAAATTTGGTCCTGGAATTTTGAATTTTGGGTCTAACCAAAATTCAAAATAATTCAAATATTCACAAAATTCCCAGCCTAAAGAATTAGGTAATTTTCTTGGCTGTGAAGCATGCAACAAGCCCCGTTGTGGCATTTGCAAAATTATGTGTAATTCCACTGAATTTGAAAGCAGTGTGACTGACAAGGTTTACCCAGTAGTTGGAAAATCAACGTGTGAAACCCGCAATGTGATTTACCAACTATCACGTAAACATTGTCCATGTTTGTTGGTCAAACATCGAATTCACTTCAAATTTGTATGACTGGCCATAGTTTTGATGTGGTGGATCAAGATCAAAAGAAACCTATTTATAATCATGCTTCTTACCACAACCAACATTTTGAAGGCTGCTATGAGCTTAAAGCCCATCCCAAAATTAAACCACATTAAAATGCAAAAAGCAACCAACTAATTTTGAGGAATTCTGAATTGGCACACCAGTTGGTTCTAAAATCAAAATTTCCATCAGGTTTAAATTTGAGATAAATTAACTCAATTGAAAACTTACTTGTTACTTGTGTATTCCGTCCGTAGTTCGGGCAGGCCAGGAGTTGGACAGGTCAAAAGGTACAGAGTACCAGTAAAACATTAACCTAACTATGCTACTTGTTAATAAAACTGTTGAGGTCATAAAAAACCTTTTCTGAGAGGAATTTTTTAGTTTCAATTTTGAATTTAGAGAAATCATCGATATTGCGCAAATTTTCTGGTAGTGCCTGGAAAGGTTTGAGGCCACAGTAATTTGGCTTATGTTCATATAAAGTTAGCCTATGTTGTTCAGCATGGATGCCTTTTTTCTTGTATTGTAATTATGGTTTATAAAATTGGGTTTTATATTTTGATTTTTACTTTCTCCCCTTATACGTAGTATATGGAGAAAGTATTGTTTTCGTCAAAATTTTCGAATTTGAGTTGAGGGTGGATATATCCGTTTTGGGGTCCCCTGAATCCAAAAAAGTGGGTTTTGAAGTGATGTCTGTCCGTCCGTGTGTGTGTGTGTGTGTGTGTCTGGATGTGTACAGTGCCACAGCCTACCCTGTTGATCCGATTTAGATGAAATTTGGCATGTATGTATATATTCACGGTATCTCCAGGCGTTTTTTTCATTTTTTTGAATTTTTGATTTTTAAGGGTAGTTCACCCCTAAAAACCCTTAAAAAACGTGAAAAATCCAATTTTCTCAAAAACGGCTCTAACGATTTTTATTAAAATTTGACAGTTTATAGTGTACAGAATACTAAATAATTTGACACCACCCGCATATCTGTAAAAATGACGGTTCAAAAGTTATGGGCTTTTAAATGTCTAAAAAATCAAATTTTTAAATTTTCAGCGAAAACAATAAAAGTAAAGTATAACTTGACTGGCACCATTAAAACCAGCTTAAAAAACTAAACAAATTAGTAATTTGAATTATTTGTCTACGACTAACGGTTCCAGAGAAAAGTTAAATTTACTGTCCACGATAAACGCAGTACGTTGTCTAAAAACTAAACAAATTAGTAATTTGAATTATTTGTCTACGACTAACGGTTCCAGAGAAAAGTTAAATTTACTGTCCACGATAAACGCAGTACGTTGTCTGAAAGCGCCCAACGTTATTCGTATGGAGAATATAAAAAAAATCAATTTCTTCCTTACTTTCCAACCGTTTTCCATGAAACTTGGTATGAAGCGTAAGGTCAAATCACCGAACAAAACCAGCTCAAAAAAGCTTGGTGTTACGGGGGGGGGGGGGTTGTCCCCCCCATACAATTTGAACAATTAATTTAACTTTGTCTCTCGTGTTTTTATTTTTAGAAATTGGATGATTATTTTTGAATCAATAAATTATTAAATGGTATTTAGATTAACTTTGTAGAACATGATAGTTTTATTACAGATTGTCTTTTTTTTTATTTACTTAAGGGAGAAAGTATGTGTCAGTTCACTGGTACCGTTTATTTATATAGCAAACTGCCTCCAGGATGAAAAGACTAGGGACAGTCAAAAGGCCAAGCTGAATGAAATATTCTTTGCAGCTAGTTTGAGGTGGTAATCCTAAAATAATTCGAATGGCTTTTTTTTGCCAGACGAATATTTTATCTAAATTTCCCTTGACTGATCCCCAGAGAACAATGGAATAAGATATATGTTGTTCGAACAGTCCATAGTAGACCAGCTTAGAAAGAGAGATGCTGCCGTAAGCTCTCATCCGTCTCAGGATAAAGAGCCCCTTAGCAAGTGATCCCTCCAACTTAGCAAGCTGGCCCGCCCATCCCAGCCCATCGTCCAATCTCACCCCCAAGAAGTCTGCAGAATTTGAAAATTCAGCTTCTTCCTCTCCTATTAATATTTTCGGAGACCTATTATTTTTAGAATTTTGCCTTTGAGAAGTCTGCAAGATAAGAAATTTTGTTTTTTGTGAATTTAAGTTCAATTTGTTGTTAGAGAAAAATTTTGAAAGGTCTTTAACTCTTTGATTTGTCTCGGTTTCCAAAGCATCCACATCTGATCCCCTTGTGACCAACGTTGTGTCGTCCGCGTCCGCAAAGAGATAGACACCAGACCGTGGAATCGAGTCGGTAATGTCATTTATATAAACCAAATCCGGAGAGGACCCAACACTGATCCCTGAGGAACTCCGCTGGTGATGAGCTGTGGGGTCGACATGACTCTGGTAATTTTGAATTTTGACCTGTCTTGAATTTCTGTGATTTGAGATCTATTGGTCATGTACGACCTCAGCCAACTGAGGGCTGACCCTAACACTCCAATTGCTGCCAATTTTTCAAACAGAATGAAATGGTCGACACAGTCGAAAGCTTTCGATAGGTCAGCGAAACATCCCACCACCGTCTCGCCAGCCTCAGCTGCATCAATAGTTTCGTTTACAAAATCAATAAGAGCCAATTTTGTTGATCTATTTTTCCTGAAGCCATATTGTCTATCACAGACACTTACTGTTTTCCAAAAAGGTTGAGAGTTGCTCCGAAACAACTTTTTCAATTAATTTAGAGACTGCAGGAAGAATCGAGACTGGACGATAGTTACCGGGATCAGACCTGTCCGATTTCTTAAATAAAGGCTTGACTTTAGCAATCTTACAATTCGAAATAAACATTTAAACATAAAATAACATTTAAACATTAAATGTATAAACTTATATATATATATATATATATTTACTATAAAATGTACCAGATCCTAAGTTCAATATTTAAATATTTACTGACATGAGAATCACACGTCAAAATATTTATAGTTACTATTTATTATTCTTTCATTTCTATTTTCTCTATTGCTTGAAAACGTTTACATATTAATTAAATAAAAATTTGCAAAACTTTTCATTTTAACATTTCATTTCATTTCATCAAACTAGTTAAATAGTTATATAAAGTCATTTGACACATTTCTACAAACATCAAGATATATATATATATATATATATAAATTTTAACGACTATTGCTTTTGGTCTCTGGGCACCTTAAAGACAAAAAAATAACATGGTCCCGGGCTTAAGTTATGAGACCTATGGTAATAGCTTCTTCCCTATGGGAAATTCACTAAAAGGGGTGGGGCACATCTTCTTAGCTGTCTTCACAGGACAAAAATATTCATTTTGTTAAAACTTTTTATTTAGCTTACTATTCTTACAGCTGACAACTGATAATAGTAATGATTTTGATATGGTAGTCCTTTAATATTTACTGTTTTTACTTACCATAATATTCGTCTTTCACCAAACCGCTGATGTAGTCCATAAGAACAACAGGATCCTGCAAATTTTTAAATATCCATAAAATAACTTAAGTTATTTTCAAGGGTAGAGCTCTCAATATTACCGTACTGTACTCTTATTTATGTGAAGACTTTTATGAAACATTGGGTTATTTATTGTTTGGGAGCACTTTTATTTTATGAAATCCAAGCAGTTAGAATAATCAGAGATAAGTTACAAAATGTTTCTGAAATATACCATAACATTTTAGTGTTTATTTCTCAAATAAAAGATGTATAAAAACCACTTTTAAACTTATAAACCTTTTCTGTGTTTATATATTCATGATACTAAAATGAAATGAAAGGAAATAGCTTTTATTTTCGTAAGAATGTATACACCATTGACAACATCATATACACCAGCATAAGCACTGGCAAGTTCTAAGTTAAATGCCTTAAACAAAAATATACCCCCGATAACTTCGATAATTTTTTTGGATGACTTCTAAATCAATAATATGACAATACTAAATTGTACAAGTATGTGTCAAGATTGATCAATCAATGCCTGTTGATAAATTACAGTATTTGCTTATTCTCCGTAAAATTAACATGGGAAAAAGTATGCAGGTTTCTACTTTGAGGAACAGTAAAAGTAGGCATTTTTACCATAAACTATTTTTATTTTGACCACATACCAAGTTTAATCATAAAAAAAGGAGTTTGCCTATTCTCCATAAGATTAGCATGGGAAGGGGTATGCAGGTATGCTGCTGTGAGGAACACATCAACTATGATTTTTTAGCATAAACGTATGGATCCCAACAACATGAAGATAAATACAAAGTTTCATCTAAAACTATTGGTTAATAAGGGAAATATTAATTTTTCTTTATCCTCCATAAGATTAACATTGGAGCCCCAAAATACAACGTACTGTTCAAACCCCCTCCCAAATGTATGTAGGAATACACATTTCTACTAAATTTGGTCTTGATCGGACCATTTTTACGAGTTATCGTGTTCACAGACAGACACACACACACACACATATATTATTATTATTATTATTTTTGATAATTCCCCTTTAGGAGAGCGTAAAAACACAATCAACTATCATGGTCCCTTTTTCTTTATTCTCCTTCTTTCTTTCCAAAAACCTCTCATGTATTCACATGTTCTTATAATATTCTATACACACACACACACACACGCACATATATATATATATATATATATATATATATATTTATATAAGTCAACCGATTACCTTTAGAAAACAATTCAATTATGTCTTCGACATGTTTCGAGAATCATCCCATCATCAAGGGGTACATATGTTTTACCATATTTATTTATATATATTTTTATATATAAATATAAATTTTAACGACTATTGTTTTTGGCCTCTGGGCACCTAAATACAAAAAAATAACATGGTCCCGGGCTTAAGTCTTGCCATGAGACCTACGGTAATAGTTTCTTCCCAATGGAAACTTCGCTAAAAGAACAAACATTATTATATCCATGAAGACAATGACCAGTATGGTAAACCTAAATACAACACCAGCAAGGAAGGCCAATAGCATAAAAAACTGGTTTGAAGTTGGAGATCAATCAAAATTGTTTTGCAATGCTCTCTGTTATTACACTTTTTTATTGTTCTATCTTTTTTGAAGTACCATAAAGAATCAATCAATACCTAAAAATTTATTGGAATACAAAGTATGCTTAGATAATCATTGGAAACTGCAGCTATTAAAATCTGTTAATCTATACAAAAGATAAATCACGCAAGAAAGTCTTTAATTTAAGTAATCAATATTGGAGTTCAATGTCAATTTTTAATCAATATTTAAGCCTACTGCATCAACATAAATTGTATTTTCTGTGTTTTTATGTGGTTGAGAACAAAGCCATTGGAACTAACTTAGTTGAGTACTAACTTATACTAATAGAATCGTTAAGACAAAATTGGAAAATTATTATTAATTATTAATTATATGATTATTAATTATATATAATAATTAATTATATAATTAATATTATATAATTAATTATTAATAATTATTAATTGGAATTATAAAATTATTTATTTTATTTTGTTGTCTTGTTTAAAACAAGACAACAAGCTTGTTTTAAACACACCATATTGTGATGTTAAACATCACAATGGCTTCCAAAAAAGTAAAACTTAGTGAATCAAAGGCTCTTTGACCTCAAAAGAGAATTGGAGGAACGAGATTTTGAAACAACTGAACCGAAAGCCGTCATTCAATCTCGCCTTGGTCAAGCTTTGATGAAGGGAAAATCACGACTAATATTTGAAATTTCAGACATAAACCAAATTTTGTAGAGTTTAGAGGCAAAAATGACTTTTTTTTAAACAAATTGGAAATTGGTTTCAAAACAACCGGAGTTACCCTCACAATCTGCCAACTCGTCTTTGATGTCACTTACAGTCCCTCTGTGTATCTTCTATTCCTTTCCAGACAAAAGAAAGTAGTCATAGAGCATTCAAACAACTTCCTGCAGTTACTATAACTAATGTCACCAAAATGTACAGGACAATGTGTCACCCAATAAGATATGTCACATGGAATGAGTAGTTAACAAACACTAAAGGTAATATGTGAGCAGACAGGACAGCCAACTTTGAAAATCTGTAAAAAAATTTGAGGTCGTACCCAGAGACTGAGCGACATACATACGTATCACACGTTCCTACATTTAGTGAACCAAATGGGTATGGCAAGTCATTTAACTGAACGGTGACTGCGTTCTACATATGAACCATTGGTCAAATGGATTTGACCTGAGCGTCGTATATGTGTTGTCGGTCTGCTTGATCAACACTTATACTTGGGGCTGATCTTTTTTAGAGTTTTTATTTCAACATTATATATGTGAATATATGTAACGATCGGTAGTTTTTAGCTATATATGTTGAGTCACAAACATGTTTACATGAACCAGTTTTAAAGAAATGTATACACATTTTCACTATACTAAATATTAAATGGTTTGGTGTATTGGATCGAAATAAGGTTTCGGATTCGGAAGCTTTAAGATTAATGGTACCCATTGCAGCAGTCATAAATTATGACCCCATCATTATAATTATCAAGCAGCAATATACAATATAAAAGAAAAGCAGCGAGCAAAAATATATATTAGGGATAGGGCATCTCAGGCTATTAAATTTCAATAACTAACAAGGTACCTTGAAATTTCTTCTTGAAATTCTTCATTTATAAACCTGTGTACTACTAAAGGCAAATATCGTCAACATCAACATTAATTATTAACACAGCTGATCAGCTTTCCGTTATAATATAATTTAGAGTCTGTCAGCCACAAGGATATTATTAAGACAGCTGCTTCTTTTGATAGTGATGTCATCGTACATTGAGATGGCGAATTCCTAATATTTTGGGTACTGAAATAGTTGATTGTTTGCCCGACTAAGTGTGTGTTTTTCCCGGATAATAGTATAGATATAAGATATAATATATCGTTTAGAACGGCACAGTTTTCCTCTACATTGAAACTTTCAAAAATCTATCCCAAGCACAAAAAGAACTATAAAGCAAAAAAATAAAACTACCATCCTGTATCATTAATATCTACTTTTTCCAAAATAATTGAAAAGATTGCATTAAAAAGAATGCTACTATATCTTGAAAACAATGAACTTATTACAAAAAACCAACTTGGTTTCTTACAAGGGAAATCTACGAAAACCGCTATTACAAGTATGGTGGAATTTATAATAGACCAACTGCAGGATCAAAAACATGTCTTGGCTGTGTTACTTGACTATAGCAAAGCATTTGATTGCCTTGGTCATGAATTAATACTGGACAAACTTGCAGGACTGGGTTTTCAGGGCCGTGCAAAAATGTGTACTTTACTTTACTTTATACTTTTTAACTGAAATGGCGACCTACCAAGGTAGGTATTTTAAGCCAAGTATGAATGAGGAATGAATGTAGGATGATTGTGGCGCGATCTTGTAGTCTTGTTACTGACTAAGGCTGAAATTTTCCTTAGACAGGACTGTTAATTAATAGCCCAACAGCCGATGGCAACTAATGGACCTACAGTTTAACGTGGAATCCGAACCACGGCCTCTGAATTACGAATTGGTCTAATATCCACAATTCGTGACCTCCAAGTAGCTGGATTACAGGATGTCGCCACCGTCCCAGTCTAAATCGCAAGCTACCTCCAAGGACAAAGCCAAGTTGAGATGGGTACCACAAGGCTCTGTCTTGGGCCCTTTTCTCTTTGTTCTGTTTACAAATGACCTCCCAAACTGCATGGCAGATGATAACCTGGAGACCATCATGTATGCATATGACACAAAACTCATCCTAGCTAACGACTCTGCACATGAACTCTACACAGGAATCCTATCATCAATGAACAAAGCTATTCAGTACTGCCTGCAGAATGACTTGGTTATAATCCCCTCAAAAACTATTCAGATCCAAGAAGTTCTCGGCATCATCCAGGAGAGCAATACTAACCTATTAGGGATAACTCTTATCATAATCTCTCCTAGACAATCCATATAGATAGCTTGTGGAAGAAACTGGGCTCAGGAATCTATGTGGTTAGAAGAATGAAGTGAATAGGAGGAGTTGAGGTGGCAAAGGTGGCTTACCACACACTATTTGAGGCTCATATTAGATATGGGGTTGCAGTTTGGGGCAGAACATCTGAGCAGAACCTGAGTAAACTGATGATCATGCAAAAAAAGGCAATCATATCACTCTCAGGGCTGAACCCCCTGGACAGCTGCAGGGAAGCATTTAAGTCCCTAAAGCACACCACACAACCAGGTACAGCAAAAAGCCATCCTATGCAGGGAGGCATATGAGGGAGGCAAGGTATTGAGACATTTAGAGTCAAGAGAAGTAATAGACTCAGCCATTGCAGTCAAGCAAGATGAGATATGACCACAACCAAGTATTATGCAAGTTGATGCCAAACTGTCGTAAGTGTCAAAAGAACCTCAAGCTTTGTCTGAACTTATCAGATAATCTGGGGTCTCAAAACTTGTTTAAAGGTACCCAGATTCCTGAATTAAGAAAGGACTGTTATACCCTCAAGTAGGCCTATGTGAAAAACAAATCACATGATGTGGATTTAAACTTATGACTTGTGTTTCTGTTATGTTATGTTTATCAAAGCACCATTTAAAGTATTTTCTAAATATATTCTAATGTATGTTAAACAAAATATAAAGGTAATGCGAAGAAGATGTATGAAATATCTCGACTCAAACGGTTAATCTATAGTTTTAGCCTATATTAGCATGTTGATTGTTTAAAGAGAAATATTCTTACCAAAGGCTGAGAAGGGGGGTTTTTTACTGAATGCATAAATGTTTCTGTCAATGTCAATGCAAACTTGAGGGTTGCCTGTAAAAGATATATATTTAGAATTAGTGACCATGAAATTACTTAGGTAACAAGCAAGTAACTTCAGCTGCATATTCATTCTGTAATTACTTTCTCTATTAATATTTTGCACATAATGATCCATTCATTTCAAACCTTTACACACTTTTAACCCTAATACAAGGAATAATCCTGCCATAAAATAGTTTATTTTCTTAAACTCTTTTCTTTTATATTGTATACAATATTGTAATTTTAATAACTAACAGTTTATATTCTTTCTTAAGATTTGAAATTGTATTTTTCTGATGTTTTAAGACTGCACCAAAACAATTGACCACTTTCTTGAAAGGTAATAAAGGCTTCCCCCCTTTTTACATAGTTTAATAATTCTTCACATTAGTGACATTAGGAACTATTTGTATAGCCTAACCTCTCAAATCTAAACCCTGTATAAAACGTTTTTAAACTTACTGATAACAAGATATATTTTTACATTCTTTAAGACAAGCCATGTAATCAGGAGACTCAGTTATTCATTATTTTTGATATATAAAAAACTCTACTAAAACTCTGAAACTCTTAAGGGCCCTAAACACCCTCAGTTAGGAGGTGAGTTCAATGTGTCACAAAGATGTGTTCAGTTTTTTTTTTAATGACAGCAACAACTGCCTACGCATGCTTATTTCAAAGTGTCAGTTTGGCATGTAGCCTCCATGTGTTTAAATCCACTGTGAACACAACTCTTTTATTTTAGTTTGTTGGTAAAGGACCTTTGAAGCCCACATTCAAACGGGATTGTTGCTTTTATGAGTGTCGTTTCTTGAGGTTCATAAGAGTGGTTTAATTTTCACACAGATTGGACATAACACTGTCATCTTCTTTATTTCTTCAATAAAATTAGGTAAATTCCTGCTTCTTACCCAGTGTGCCATTCTTGTTATTCCTGGATGGCAGAGTTGAGAATGCAACTGGTAGAGCTTGTTAAAGTTTGTTGACCCACAAACCCTCGATAATGTATCAGCTACCTTGTTTTGTTTACCAGGTCTGTAGATGATATCATAGTTGTAACATGCAAGTTCCAGACGCCATCTGAGTATTTTTTTCATTTTCGATTTTACTTGCATGTATATAATCAAACATGAAGGATACAGATTTCTGATCGGTATTGAGTCTGTGAAGTGTCGACCAATCAAATAGTGTTGCCATTGCTTTAGAGCTTCAACTATGGCGTAAGCTTCCTTCTCAATGGCTGAGCGCCTGAGTTCACTCGGTGTTAAAGATTTTGAGAAAAACGCAACAGGACATCCTACCTCTGAAAGCGTCGCCGCGATCGAGTGTTCAGGAACATCAGATTCTACATCAAACGTGATATTTTCATCAACGGCAAAGACTGATGACTTCATTAGATCTTTCTTCAGACTTTCAAAATCTCTGGTGGCTTGAGATGAAATGGGAAAAGATTTTGATTGAATCAAGCTAATAACTCTCTCTGAATATTGTGGAATCCACTTTGAATAGAGAAAAAGCATGCCTATAGTTCTCCTGAGCGCTGCTGTGTCTGTAGGCAAAGGTAAGTTCCTCAACGGTTTTATATCTTTCTTGGTCAGGTGTTATAGTTTTGTTTGTTATCTTATGCCTGAGAAGATTTATTGATGTAAGTGATTATTTACTCTTTTCATCGTTAATAGTGAGTCCATATTTCTTTACAGCAACAAGAAATTTACGCAAGTTAAGGTTATGTTCATGTTGGTTTGCCCCACATACTGTGATATCATTCAGCTAAGCAAAAGTTCCATTCAGATTTTCGGAAAGTATAACATCATTTACTCTCTGAAAGCAAGCAACACCATTTGTGATCCCAAATGAAATCCTTGTAAATCGGTAGAGCTTTCCTCCAGCATCAAAAGCAGTGAACTATTTTTGTCTTATTTTATCGGAATCTGATGGGATGCACTTGATACGTCAATAGTACTATAGTCTGAATATTTTGATACCGTACTTCAAAAACCACATGCTCCATACTTGGTAGTGGATATGCATCCAACAAAGTAAACAGGTTAGTGGTTTGTGAGTAATCTATAACCATTCACTTTTTGTGATTTTCATTAGTTGTGACTAAAGCTTGAGCACGCCAGGGCGAACACCTTTCTTCAATTATTCCCACTACTAAGAATTTCTGAGTTTCATTTTTAATGAATATTCTATCATAAGCCTAATGTTTCCGAGATTTTGTTGCTATTAGTTTTAACTCTTTTGAAAGATTGCTGACAGATTGTTATCTAATAGAGCTATTGAATAATAATACTGATTTAAGTATCAACCAGGAGATTCTTCTACACTCAACGCAACCTCTCTTCTCCTGCCTATTCTATTGTAACATCTCATGCCGCTCTATTTAAGGAGACAGATTAAAGTTGTATTTCACTGTTTTATTCAAAAGAAACTACATCCCAATTAAATTCTCTGGCTGTTATTATTGCTAACATTTAAAAAACTCGTTCATTAAATAAACTTTCTGGCTAAATCTAAGAATAAAAATTAATTTTCTCATATTACATTTAATAGTAGCCTATAGAGTTCAGTTGAGGTTGAAAACCTCCAACAGCATTAAATTCTAAACTGAGCTGCAGCAAAATAAACAAGGTTAGGACAAATTTGGCTACAATAAGATCCAATTTAGCTATAGGTTTAAAATATGTATAGTCACCTTTTCCTCGATGGAATGGAAGAAATCTACAAACATATCAAATCTTCTTTGAAAATGGCGGTTCATCGATCTTTTAACTGGAAAAGGTTTCTTGAACACAGAGTTATTAGAAACTTGAGAGTGTATAGACCCCTCTCTTAATGGTTGTTGTGTTGGTTCAGATTGAGTCTTGTTGGCTTGAAAACCACTCTTATTATAAAACTGATCAGTGGTAAGTGTTCCATTTGTATTCTGTATGCTATTAATATACTGTCCACTAACAGTTGAATCTATCATGGGCCTACTTCTAGAAGTTGGTGCTACTACTATACTTTTATTGCTCTTTTGTGTTAAATCATGTAAACGTTGATAAAAGCGCTGCTCCATTTCATCCCTTTCTCCTTCAGAAATTATACCTGGAAGAAAATTGGTATATGGTTTTCAAAATGTCTGCGCTATATTCACTATTTCAGTGCCACAATCAACCTACACTCGTTTTCTCATTCATACTTTGCTTAAAATACCTACATTGCAGTATTGTCGCCATTTCAATAATCTAATCTATAGGAATTTGTTACTACGTGGGCAAAAAGGGCCGGGGGTTTTAAGCTTTGGTAGTCTGGACATTAGCATAAGTCATCATTTAACTTATTATGAATGTAGAAAAAAAATTAAATTTTTATAGGGCGTACAGAAATAGGCCTAACATTGGAATTCTGGTTGGCTTCTGAAAATTGTATCCTTTTAGTCAATTTATTATGAGAAGTTCAACTTTCTTATTTTAATATCGTGAAATAAATAAAACAAGTTAATTTTCCTTAACATTAGTGGAGACTTAAACAAGAATAATTATTATGCTTCTGTACTTAAACTCACATCATAGGTTGGATTTCCCTAATCCTATGAGATTTTAGGTTAAATAAAGTAAATTTGGGTAAGAAATTTTTTTTGTTTAGCATTAAAAACAGAAACTAGTCTAGGCCTACTTAAGTTATAACTTGAAATGGGTCGTCACCTTCCCCGGGAGGAGCTAGTGGGGAGACTACGGCAGTTTGTCAGGTTTTTAAACTTGAAAGGTCCGTGAAACATTCAATCAACAGGGGTGCACAAAAAGCCACTTGGCCGACATGCTACAGGAACTCTGTTCCGCCCCTTTTTGTAATGTAAGTAATGTAAAAGTTATAACTTAATGGTGTTTTATGGGACATAGGCCTATTACAGTATTGCTTTAACTGAATTGGTAAAACTGGTTTTTCGTATATGAATACAAGGGCATGTCTAACAAAGAAAACTGTGTATATTTAGAATTGTTATTCCGGTTATATTCTGAATAAAATAGACGTAGTTAGGGCCTAATTATAACAAAAGGCTTACCCTTGTAGACTTACCTGACATTAGTAGTAAATTATGAGTGTAAATTAATTTTAATGAACCTTAAGAACTCATTTCCCCAGTCTGCTACATTAAAATACTAATATTTTCCTTCAAATAGTTGTAATAGTTTATGTAGACCTAGGACTAACGTTAGAGAATAGTAACACTGGTATCAAACGACGTTTATTATTTTGCAAACTATTTAATGACGCAGCTTATGACTGTCGAATCTTAGGCTTTGTATTAGGCAAATTAGTTATTTACTTCACTACTAAACTAATAAAATACAAAATCCAATTGAGTCGATGGAAATAATTGTAAACTGAATACTGACTAAGACTTAAGTTGAATTGAAAGTTTACTACAGTCCAAGCATTGTCAAAGCCATGAAGATAGATAAGCTAACTCATAAAATGCCCGCGAATCACTTTTTGATGGTATGGCAAAATACAGTTTGGAGTAAAACCATAGAAGAACGATAGTGGTAAAATTCTGTGTTGTGCCATCTTGTTAAATCCCATCCTGTCGAAAAATCTTACTTGATACTTGATTTCTTGATCTTTGACCGATTATTATTGGATTGATCGCGTCAAATTTTAAAACTATTATATTTTATGGCAGCAGGACCAAAAAGTGGCCTGTCGTCGAGGTCGGTGAATTGGTACAAAAGCCTACGCATTAGATACTCTAATAACTTTAACTCCTCAGTTGGTTCTTATTAAATCTTTGAATTTACGAGGTTAAGGATCGCGTACTCCTACAAGCAGTATGTTATACTTTGGTTATACAGTCTGATGGCTGGGGTAGCTATTCTGGATACCGGCTAAACGGCCACGAGGCATATCCATATCCTGCGCGCGATGGGTGTTATGTGCGTGATGGCCCTTCCTTCTAGTCTAATTATGAAGATTTTCTTTAAGAAGAACCAGACTTTTAGGATATATTGCCCATAAATAGTCAGGATACCGAGCTCCACAAAAATTGGCCAACAGAGGTCACCTAGAGCTTGTTATAGTCCTCAATGCTTTATTCTGGAGGAGGGGGTGTCAAGTGCTGCAGAGAAATGTCCCCAGAGGATGAGGCCGCAGGCGATGTGGCTATGGAACTGCGCATAGTAAAAGCTGACAAGGTAAGGCCTAGAAATTACAGGCACAAGTTTTCGCAGAAGGTATATGCAGAGTGTCTGCACAGCTTAACACAAATCCCACTAATGCAGTGTTTCCAGCTTAGCCTCTGGTCAACCCAAAATCCAAGGAGTGTTTCACTGCCTATAAAAAAAGGTTTTCTAAAATAAAGGTGTCTAAATGTAAAGTTTTCCAATCGTGTTGAAAAGTAAGCTAGACAATATCCTGTCAAGATATTTAAAAATGTGTTATATCATAGAAAATATTAAAAAAAGTCTTAACACTGTACCATAGATGAATGGATATAGTAAAGCCGTTCCTCTCTGACTGTACGCTGTATCTTGGGGCTTCTATGGTAATTTATGGAAGACAACAAAATTTATATTTCACTTTATTTTTTTATTAATCATTTTTATTTACAGTCTATTCAAGTTAGTTGGGCGCCAACTTATGGCAAAATTGAGCACCTATCTACAGAGGAACCAACCTCTACTGGTATACGGATGGGGCAAAAATACCTGATTTGCTGGACTTCTTTGTTACTAAAAGGCATTTCACATTTCCCGGGACCATGTTATTTTTTCGTCTTTAGGTGCCCAGAGTCCAAAAACAATATTCGTTAAAATTTTTTTATATTTTATAAAATATAAATATTAATTTTTATTTTTTTTATTTTTTTTTTTTTTTTTTTTTATTTTTTTTTAAGTGAGTTTTTTTTTTTATATTTTTATTTTTTTTTTTTTTTTTGATTATCTTTACAATATATATATATATATAATATAAATATATATATATATATATATATATATATATATATATATATATATGCAGCTCACCACAACCAAAATTTTGAGAGATGTTATGATCTTAAAGCCCTCCACAAAATTCCACCACATCAAAACCTTAAAAGAAACCAACTTATTTTAAGAAATTCAGAATTGGCACACCAGTTAGTTGGGTTTAAAATCAAAATTTCCTATAGGATTAAATCTCAGATAGTTTATTACTTATATAAATAAATGATTCAACTCATCTGCCTAAAACCATATGATTTCCAAATTTTTATTGCAAACTTTTCCTTGAATTTATTTATGTTTTATAAAGCAGCAGAGCAATTGGTCTCAAGGTCTTCTTTATGTGCACTTGCTCGATAGTAGAATGTTCTCTCCGGAATCCAAATTGATGATTTGGGATTAGGTCTCTTTCCTCTACTTCAACAAGAAGACGATTCAATAAAAGCCACTCAAAGAGTTTTGACACAATCGGGAGAAGACTAATTGGCCTATAAGAGCTCGTTTGATTGGGAGCATTTCCTGGCTTAGCTATCATTATAATCTCTGAAATCTTCCATTGAGCTGGAAACTACTCGACTCGCGTAGGATTGAAATAAAAATCAACAGCTTTTCTAGGGAGCTCCTTTAATACCTGTGATCAAGTCGCAGCCAGGAGCTTATTTAAACAGTTTTAAGCATTTTATAGCTCCAGTAATCTCAGAGGGTGTAAAAGCCACTATGGGTGGTGACAGCTGATTTGGTGAGTCAATGAATTCCTGGGATTTCGTTATGGTGGTTAGGGCTTGGGTTTGGAGTAAACACTGCCGATAAACGGCTCACAAATACTTCAGGTTTTACTCAGGGAAGTAAATACAAACATTTATTATCTCACCTTTTACAGGTGTTACTGTTATTGGTGTCCTATATATAGGACCATACTTTAATACATGATAAATCCAATTCACACTACAATTAATTGAATACAGATACTTATATAGGAATAAGAACTCTCACACAACACGGAAAAAATAAGAATCATCAATATAAAAATAAATACTACTGTATAAAAAATTATATCCTGTGTTTAGCTAGTTTTTTCTAATATAAAAAAAGTTGGCCGCATTAATTTAATTTGTTGATATTATTTAATTGATTTTATACTACCGACATAATCTTTGGTTCTTAGGCATACATCCATGTGGTTATTTAGTCGTATTCTCTATTTCTGTGTCTGAAAAAAAATTAATACTGAGCGTCCTCTATATAGGACACCACAAGCCAAAGGGTTAATCATATTTTATAGAGAATTGATAGTAACCCATAAACCTACCCAAATTCGAGGGTGCATAAATTTTCACATATTAAATGTTAGGAGAGCTATATACATAAATATATTTATATTATTCAAATAATTTGTTTATTAATGATTGTACCATAGATGAACGGATAGTAAAGTAGTATAGTAAAAATTATAATCGGTTCCTCTCTGATTGTACAAACAACACAAGGACTTTTACTCTTACTCTATGAATATACAATGAAAACCAACATAGCAACGAGTTTGTTATGGCAACGCAAAATAAATTAAAACAGTTGGTCTGGTTGTAAACACGAAATCTTAACACAAACAGAAAATTTCTTATCAAAATTCAACATCGTTATTTAACCAAGTAAATATTTAACTATGCAGAAAAGTGCAACTTTATCGGAACTAAATTTTACATAGGTTCTAATTGTTTGGATTCTTTTATAAATTCAAGTATGTATGCACTATTTATGTATCCAATCTGTTGACGAGTTTAATGTTATTAGTGGTTCACTGTTGATTTGTAGACCTTCTTAGTGTATTTTAACATATGATTTTACCAAGTAGCCAACTATAAAAATACCTTATAAGTTACACTATTTATTCTATACTTGCTGGCGGCAGCTTTGATAAAATAAATGCATTACTGTTTCAGCTAGAATGCTTAACTGAGTCTGAAGGCATATTTGCTTTATTGAAATATGCAAGCAGTTTTCAAAATTTGTTGGTTAGTTATAACAACAATTTTGCTTATACTGTGACAAATAGATAACTAAGCACTTATTTGGCAAGTCTAATCACTCTCTTTATTATGGAACAGACTTTGGAGCTTTATTTAACATGTTTTAAATATCATGGGATTAAATTACAATAAAGTATCAGTCTGATAAAATATTGTTTTCACTGATAGTTGAAAAATCTTAAACATCAAGTTTGTTTTTCAGTAATGTAGCCTAGGCCTGGAAGGGGAAGTGATGAGTGATTGGTAAATTGAAAGATTCATACTATAGGTTGGCCCTAAAATAAGTCAGTTAATTTCAGTAGACTTAATTTAACTTAACATATTCAGACTTTTAGTTTCAATTATTAACCTGAGACTGATGGTTGGGAAGGGAACTACAATTTATTTATGGTAAACACAGTATGTTGTCTAGACTCAATGTTGTCCTCACGGGAAAAAGTAACCTATCTTTCCCCCTATAGTCTGTAGTCTACTCACATTAACTATAATAAACTTATTGAAATACTTAACTAACATCTTAAGGAAGGGGGACTTATATCTTCCAAAATATGAATTTGGTAAAATTTTCGAAAACATAAACATAACTTTTAGATTATTCAATATATTTTATTGGACTTTTCCAGCATGTCTGTGTTTTTAACTAAGCAACATTTCTGAAGGTGGCAAAACTCCTCCTTTTTCAAGTAGGCCTAACATATATTAATTATATCATGTTGTCAATAATACTATACATATCTATCATGCACAATATAAAAACCATATTGATAGATAATGCAAAAAAATAACTACAATACTCAGGCTCCGAGCTAGCAGTGCGACACAAGATAGGGTGCGCTCAGAACGAGAGTGGAGCACTACTGCTGAGTTTCTCCACTTCCATAAATGTTTTGTAACAACAAAATGTTTCTTATTACTTATTAATAACAAACTGAATTTCTTATTAAAACCACACACGTGCTGGAAAAGTCCAATAAAAGACATGTAATAAGGCAATAAAAGATAAATAAAAAATTTATAGTTTAAATGCTTTTGACATTGAATATGCTAGTTTTATTATAAAGGATACATAAAAAATTTAGTTGAAATTTTTAATCATGTGAAAATAAAAATACTGCCACACACAACATAATGAGATCTATTTGTACTGTAACTAACAGGTATTATTCTAAGTTAATAATTAATTAATTTTTTTCCTTTTTGTTAAGAAATGTTTCTTTTTAACTTTTTTGTCAATATTAAAAGTTTAATTTATTGTGGGGTTGGTAAGTAACACTAAACGTAGACTTATTTTGACAACTTGATAATCAAATTTTCTATACCTATAAATTACCTATCTATAAATTTTCTATATAATTATATACATATATATAGGTTCACACTTAAGGTGAGAAACTTTGTATATTCATGGTATAATAACATCAATAACCAACCTAACTTAACTTCGCAGAGATAGAAGTAAGGTAACTCAGGTGTAATGCCTAGTAAGTTAAGGTTGCTGGATCGAAACCAGTGGTCGGCGACTCCTCTCAGATCATTAGCGGCCACCTTTGGTCAGTCCGTGTGACTAACTTAATGCCACTATGGTACCTTGCTGTCTTTAATTCACCGCACACGCCTAAGTCCTATGGTGGTGGGTAGTTGAGGTTAAAAAAAAGAATGCAGATTTACGGAATCAACATCATCAGGTTTTGCCGATGTATGTTAGTGTTCTTTAGTAAAATAATATTAGTAGGTTAAAAATATGAATAACCCACCCAACCCAACACCGCAGAGGGCTGGATTTCGGAAATACAGTACAATGTTTGAATGTGGTTGGTATAGCCTAATACTAAAGTACCTTTTAAACGGTAGGTAGTTAAAGGATTTTGTTTTTCAATTTGTAGAATGAATATAGGTATTCATTCATAGGTTTTGTAATTGGGTATTTTTATCCATTTTGCGCATTTACCTAAAGTTTTAAGTACCTGGGTATTTTACATCACTAGTTGTGTCTATGTTTTTCAGGTGGATTTGTTTAACTTTTAATTTTATGGCTCATAGATAAAAACTTTCTATTCTGTTGTCTCTATTACAATCTAGTCATGTCTCTTTTTTCCTTTTCCTATCCATTTATTGTTGCAATTAGTTTTAATTTTTCTTATCCATTGGTGTAATAATTAATTTATTAATAATGATTAATATTAGCATTATTATTAAAATAGATATTAGCATTCAACGTAATGATGTTGAATCATAATATCTTGTGTTGCCAAAGGTGATGTGATTTATTGAGGATGAAAGATCTGTTTGTCATCCCGAAAATATGAACAATATAGCCTGTACCTTTATATATATACACAGTGCAACTCGGTTATTGCGGCCTCGACCATAACGTCAACTCGGATATAACATCATTTATTTTTAGGTCCCGCCAAACTATATGTATTTACATAGGAAAAAACCTCGGATATATCGTCAGTAAATTCTCAAACCTCGTATATAACGTCAAGAAAATCGGGCCGAGATGAAGGCAACATATAGCTAAATAGAGAAAGTTTGGTCGGTGGTGCAACTATTGATTATATATATATATATATAGTATTAATGTACAGTACTGTAATGTAAACCTTCTGTTCTTAGTCTTCTTTTATTTATTGAATCAAAACACATGACATATTTTTCTGACAGAATGGAAGATGGACAGAGTAGAAGGTCATTATCACCTTACCATGAGAAGTGCTTTCCACCATATTGTGACAGTGGTAAGTAATCATGTTTAAATATTAAAAAAGACAATTTATTGAAAATAACTTAGTATCATACTTAGTTATGTTTTCTATTAGCGAATTTCCCATAGGGAAGAAGCTATTACCGTAGGTCTCATGGCAAGACTTAAGTCTGAGACCATGTTATTTTTTCGTTTTTAGATGCCCAGAGGCTAAAAACAATAGTCGATAAAATTTATATATATATATATAAATATATATTAAGTAAAGTTAAAATAATTAACTGAGTATCCTTGACAAACATTATTTTAAATATATATAGTAAATTATTTAAAATGTATATATATATGTATTTATACCGGTATATATTTGTCTGTGAACATGATAACTCTCTTAAAAATGGTCCTAACGGGGCCAAATTTGGTAGAGATGTGTATTCCTACATTTGCTCGGAGGAGTTCGTAAACCAGAGATATCGGTCAATGGGAACGGGTAGTTTAGGTGGGTTTTGTACTCAAAAATTGGGTTTTTGCTTTTTTCATATCCAATGCTATAATATGAGCTAGGTTTGTATATATATATATATATATATATATATATATATATTTGCACACGGATCTCGAAAACGGCACTAAGGATTTTCTTTTAATTTTGGAAATAACTAATTTCTGAGTAGAAAATAAGTTCTAGATTGGTCTAATGTCCAGGAAAATTCTTGTTTTCTTGTAATATTAAGTTTAAAATCTAAAAATTTAACATTACGCTTATGGAGAATCAAATGTAAACAATAAAACAATATGTGAATAGAGGTTTTGCATTAATATTTATTTTATGTATGTAATAAATGAAAAATTATCAAATTACTAAACAATTTGTAAAAACTAAAGGGTAAAGTAACAGTGCGAAATAAAAGCAGAGAAAATTATTTCCAAAATCTTTTGTGTTTTGAAAGAAAACGTCTTCATTCTATTGATTGAAGCCACTGTAACAAACCAATTAACTGGTGTAAATTAAATTTATCTTTTGCTTTTCAATCCTCATTCCTTTTCTAGCAAAATCAGTGGATCACAGGATAATAATAACAAACTGTATGGACATTTAAACTCAGTATAACATTAGCTAAAACAATTGAGGTTGGCCAAAAACTCTTAAACGACGACGACAACTAGGCCGACGCCGTAGCTCAGTTAGTAGCGCTCAGGTCTCACGTACGCAAGGTTGCGTGATCGATCCCCACCCGAGGGCTATATATTTGTCAGTATATATGCCATATTAATTAAGGGAAGGGATATGAAAACGATTTTATTTAAACCACATGAATGTTTTCATTGAGAAGTAAATTTGTTTTAATTTTGCTAATTAACTTGTCTTATTCTATCTGAGCAAAGCTCGGTCACCAGGTACTGTAATTGTAAAAGAATTTAAATTTTATCTTTCACTATTAGAATCAGCTTAGAAAACTACACAATTTAGTTCCTTAACGTTTTTCTCTATCTCCAACAGTTACCGAGATATTTAAAAATCTAAACACAGTACATTGCATTTTGAGGCTCCAATGTTAATATTAAGGTGGATAAGGAAAAACTAATATTTCAATTATCAACCAATATTTTTGTATAACACTTTATATTTAGCTTCATGTGGTTGAGGTTCATCCATTTATGCTTAAAAATCATAGTTTATGTGTTTATCATGGCAGCAAACCTGCATACTATTTTCCCATGTCAATCATATGAAGAATAGGCAAACTCCTATATTAATGAACAGATGTTGATGAAAGTTGGTATGAATATTAAAAATAAAAAATTTTGTGGTTTAAATGCCTACTCTCAGTGTTCTGTTGCAAATGTCCAAAATAAGTTACTTAGACACCTTAAAAACAATATATTTCTCCTTGATCCAATCCCATATAATCTATGGAATATGTATTTATAGAGCCACATCAAAATCTAATCTGGAAAAAATTCTAATCAAGCAAAAGAAATCTATCAGAGTCATGGCAGGGCTAAATAATACAGATTCAGTAAAACACTTATTCACCCAATTCAAAATTTTAACAGTTTACAGCCTTTACATTTTTGAATCGATTAAATATGTTAAAGAAAACGACAGTAAAAACTTGTTTCAAACAAATCATCCATATAATACAAGAAATAAAGTAATCCTTGACAAACATAATTTAGAATTTTATACTTATTTTTTAAAAGCATTGTAATTTTGTTCTTTTTAGCGAATTTCCCATAGGGAAGAAGCTATTACCGTAGGTCTCATGGCAAGAGTTAAGCCCGAGACCATGTTATTTTTTCTTCTTTAGGTGCCCAGAGACCAAAAACAATAGTCGTTAAAATTTTTATATATATATATATATATATATATATATGTATATATGTATATATGTATATATATATGTGTCTGTTAGCACGATAACTCTCGTAAAAATGGTCCGATCGAGACCAAATTTGGTAGAGACGTGTATTCCTACAAATGCTCGGACGAGTTCGTAAACCAGACATATCGGTCAATGGGAACGGGTAGTTTGGGGGGGTTTTGTACCCCAAAATGGGGTTTTTGCATGTTTCACATGTAATTTTTAAAAATTTCTAATTTTATATTTCACCATTGGAATCAGCTTAAAAAACTACACAATTAAGTACCTTAAAGTTTTTCTCTATCTTAAACGGTTACCGAGATATAAAAAAATCTAAACACAGTACGTTGTATTTTGAGGCCCCAATGTTTATCTTATGGAGGATTAGGAAAAATTAATTTTTCACTTATTATCTGATATTTTTTGATGAAACTTGATATTTAGCTTCATGTAGTTGAGATACATACATTTGTGCTAAAAAATCATAGTTTATGTGTTTATCATGGCAGCAAACCTGCATACTCTTTTCCCATGTTAATCATAAGGAGATTTGGCAAACTCCTTTATTTATGGACAGATGTTGATAAAAGTTGGTATAAATGTTAAAAATAAAATTTTTGATGGTATACTTTCAGTGTTCCTCACAGCAGCAAACCTACTCACTCTTTCCCATTTTAATTTTATTGAGAATAGGCAAATAATTCCCATGTTTATCGACAGATTTTGACCAAACTTGTCATATATTATAATTATTATATTATTGATTTGGAAATTCGCTGAGTACGCAGGTCTGCTGCGACGGGTTTTTTTTAATTTCATTTGGTAATTGTGTAAAAAACCTTTTGCCCATATAACTTGTCTTTTATATGGGCAAAAAGTTTTTTACACAATTACCAAATGAAATAAAAAAGAACAAAATTACAATGCTTTTAAAAAATTACTAAAAGAATATTTACTTGATAAAGCCCTTTATTCTTTGTCTGAGTTTCCTTGAGGACTCCATACAAAATTTGGTTTTCATGCAAAACCAGCCCTACTGTACTGAAAACTGAAAATCTTGTATATACATATTTTAAGATAGATATAAGATAGATTTTTGGTTTAGTTATTGACTCTATTCAAAAGCTTTGTATATCATTTGTACTCTGTGATAATTGAATAAAGAATATTTTGATTTTATTTGAAAGACGGCTCTCAGATGGCCTTGTGTTCCTCGGTTGTCCGGGATGAAATTAGAATACTGTCCACATACGAGAAACAGAAGTCCAGTCCAGATCATACACCATCAATAAAGCGTTTGAATGTCTTCCTGCGTTTCGGTGACCGAAGGTCATAAAAGGGAACTCGAAAAGTCCGAACGGTTTGGCGATTGCTGTTTTATGGATGTCTTCTGGGTTAACAGGGATTTAGTTGTACGTCCGGATTAAGTCAATGACAGAGAAAACTGTACAGCCCCTGAGGTTACTCGCAAAATTGTGGATATGACGAACAGGGCAATTGTCTGGTATTGTTCTGGAGTTCAAGGCACGATAATCACCTTAAGGGCGCCAGACATTTGTCTTCTTAGGGACTATATGGTGTGGAGAAGACCACGGGTTGTCAGATCGGCGGGCAGTTCCGTCTTGAAGCATGATTGACGTGATGAGACTGTAGGACCTGGAGTTGTTCGGATGAAATGAACAATAGACAATGGACAATAGACAATAGACAATTTCCTTTATTTGTAATTTCATTAAGAAATACAATGGCGTCACAAAAATCCAGAAATGTTTAACATTTAGATTGTTTAATACATTTTCTTTGTGTTAAAAGTTCACAATTGGTCAAAAAGCTCCTTAAGGGAGTACACTGGTCGGTCCACAAGCCAGTCCCAGAGTTGCTGTTTTAGTTGGTTTCCTGTAGCGTTCTTGAGGTTGTTTGGAAGGGCGTTGATGATTTTGCAGCCAATATAAGATGGTTTTCTGCTGTATTGTGTAGTGTGATGGATCGGAAGGCTGTAGTCGGCTGCTCTTCTGGTGTGGTAGGAGTGAACATTTTCATTTCTGGGAAGGTTTAGTTTTTTTGTGTACAGGACAACTCCATGGATGTAGAGTGCTGTCACTATTAGGAGCTTAAGGGATTTAAATGCTTCTCTGCAGCTGTCTGAGGGCCCAAGGTCGGAGAGTGCCCTGACGGCTTTTTTCTGGAGCATCAGGACTTTGTTGAGGTTTGCCTCTGATGTTCCTCCCCAAGATATTAAGCCATACCTTATGTGTGATTCTATTACAGCATAGTATGCTGTCTTAGCCATTTCCAGACCTCCTATCCATTTCATCCTCTTTATTACATAGACCCCAGATGCAAGTTTCTTGGTCAGGTTGTGTATGTGATCGTTCCAGGAGAGGTCTTCATCAATTGTCAGGCCCAGCAGTTTTGAGTTTTTTTCAATGGTTATTTCAGGAATTTCTTGGATTTGTTCATGTTTTCGGCTAAAATTTAACTGGGTTGTTTTTGATGGATTAATTGCCAGGTCATTTTGAAGGCAGTATTGCAGTGATTTGTCTGTTGAGGATAGAATGTTGGAGTGTAATTCTTGTGGTGAGTCATGCATGAATAAAAGAGTTGTGTCATCAGCGTACATTATTGTTTCACAATTGTCATTCCCAATGAAATCTGGAAAATCATTGGTGAAAAGGATGAATAAAAATGGGCCCATGACTGAGCCTTGGGGCACTCCTCTGTTAGTCGAGAGCTGTGTGGACCTATATACAGATTTTCTTCCATTTATGTTTTGCTGGATTTCCACAATTTGTTTACGTCTTTTCAAGTAACTTGCCACCCAGTCGTTGGCCATTCCCTCTATTCCTAGGGCTGTGAGTTTCTTTAGGATTAGCTTATGGCCCAAACAGTCAAATGCCTTGCTGTAGTCAAGTAAGACTGTTGATACATGTCTGCGCGCATCTAGATGGTCAATGATTTGTTCAATTAAACTAGTAAGAGCTGTGGCAGTGGACCTCCCTTTGAGAAAACCATGCTGGTTTTTAGTGATAAGAGCATTGCTTTCCAAGTGACTCAGCATTCTTGACAGAGCGACCTTTTCTATTACTTTTGAAAAGGTCGATATTAATGAGATAGGGCGGTAGTTTTCTTGTTTAGTGCGTGAGCCTTTTTTGTGCTTTGGATATATTTTTGCTATTTTTAGGGCGGAGGGAAATTGTCCAAGACTAAAAGATTTGTTTATTATGCTGACAAGTGGACCACCCAGCTGTTCAGCACAGTGTTTTACAGCTTTTGATGGCACTTCATCTACTCCACATGACAGCTTTGATTTCAGTGAGGCTATTGTTGCTAAGACTTCTTTGACTGTTGTAGGTGATAAAACTAGTGGTTGGATATTGCTTTGTGGTAGAAGTAGTGGATGTGTAATTTTTTTGTTTTTGAGTTGGTTTCTGTTTTTCTCTAAAGTGGAGTCTGCTATTTCTGCAAAATATTTGTTTAGGTGTTCTGCAATGTCATTAGGGTTATCCACTAATATTCCCTCTATTTCCAGCTGCAGATTTGGTTCTTCCTTCTGTTTACATTTTTTTTCTGTGTTAATGATCTCCCAGACAGCTTTAGATTTATTATCGGCACTTGTGATGTATTCTGCAGTGGTTTGTCGCTTAAGGGATCTGAGTTTTAAATCATATGTTTTCTTTTTTTCTGCCATTGTTGTTTTATCATATACATTTCCGGTAAGCTCGTATCGGTGCAAGGCATCTAGGAAATCTTCTTTTAGTATTTTGACTTCTTCATCATATTGAACCTTCATTTTCTGTCCTTTATGCTTAGCTCTTATTTTTTTGAGGGGGCAGGCATGGTCCAATATTCGCCTTACAGTCTTTTGAAACACAGAGTATGCCTCTTCAGCATCAGGGGCATTGTGCACTTCTTCCCAGTTTACTCTTGACAGTTCTTCTTTCATAGTGTCCATGTTCCTTCGAGAAAAAATTCTTTTTTGTATAGTCCCTCTTTCAGAAGTTGTCCCGTCCGTGAGTGTGATAGTGCATGTTTGACCAGTATGATCTGCTATTCCGGTTTTTATTACTGTGAAGGTTACATCCTCGGACATGTTTGTGCAAATGCAGTCTATAGATGTTCTCGAGTGGTTGGTGATTCTTGTTGCTGGAAGTGGTAGCCTTTGAACTCCAAATGTCATCAGTTCATCTTCTAGGTACGTGTTGTCAGCATTTTTAGTAAGCCTGTCTATATTAATGTCGCCCATTACAACAAGGTCTTTGGCTTCTACTCGAAACGAAGTAAGTGCTTCTGACAGGATATCTATGGCTAGCTTGGCTTGCTCTCCTGGGGGTCTATAGATACCGAGGAGAAAAAAGATTTTTTTCTTTATTTTTATCTTCACTAGTGAGAATTCACAGACTAGTTCTACGCTTTTATTCGAAATATCTATTTCTTCTGCCTCAGTTCCAGCATCCTCCTTCACATATATTGCAATCCCTCCCTGTTTATGTTCTTTTCGGCTAAAAAAAGTTATTAAATTATAGCCTGTAATTTTAGTGAGCTGTAGTTTCTCTGCGCTGAGTCCGTGTTCAGATAGAACTAAGATGGTAGGTTTAAGTTCATTTAGTAGGTGGTCTAGTCTTTCAATCTTTTTTCTTAGACTTTGCACGTTTTGGTGAAAGATGATGATGGGGGTTGATCTATGATGAGATTTCTTGTTGACTCTGTGGTTTGGTTTGAGTTGTGGTAAGTTTTTGTCTTGTAGACCTTTTTTTGCCGGACTCTCTTCCAATGACTTGTCTCTAAAAAATGATTTTGCTGAATTGTGTGGTATGCTTGTGTTTGTGCGGTTCTCCCTTGCGGTCCCGGTGAGTCCGTTGTGCATGTCATGTTGGTCTCAATTTCCTTGATCATGTCGGGGTCCTCTTCTTTTTGAGTTTTTGGTTTACTTATAAATAATTTCTTCTTTAAAAAGGTTTGCAATACTGCTTCGGATCCGTCAGAGTACCTGTGTATGTCAGGGAGGACTGTTATAGGCTCTGGGTTTACATTTTGCGACAGTGCGGTAGTATCTGTGTTTTTTTGAGTCAGCCGAGAGGGAGGCTGGGTGTGGCAATTTTCTGGGCAGGGTCTATAGAACATTTTTAGGTCTTGTGGTGTAAAGGAGTTTACTTTAAGGATCCATTTGCTTATTGTGTCACTTTTATCTGGTGTAAAATAGGTGAAGGTTTTAGTGTGTCTTGATATTGCAAGCAAGCAGTGAGACTGAGAGTTGTATATGTCATCTGTTTCTCTAGAAGTGCGGATTAAGGCAATGTGTTCAATGTGAACAGTGGAGTGGCACACTTCTCGAGGGATACCTGTTAGTCTAATGAGTTATGGAAACTCTGCTAGGATTTTGTTGGCAGTATGTTCCGGAGTAATAGCCTTTATGAACTTAGTATCTTGAACAGCAAGTCACAGTCAGACCGGTGATTCTGTCTACCAAGCGACGTTTCATGCAGTCTGGGAGAAGGTTATAATGGCCTAAGAAATCAGCTCCAAGTATTGGGTATTTGATGTCGGCTACAGTAAATTTCCATGGTAAAGAGCGTCTCAGTCCTAGGTCGAGATCTGAGGTGACAGTACCGTACGTCAAAATGTTGCTATTGTTTGCTGCAGACAATGAAATGGTGGATCTATGACGTTTTAAGTGAAGTAAGCAATTTGGGATAATTGATACGTCCGATCCCGTATCCAATAGGTAGTTGCGTATTGACATTTTATCTTCAAAGAACAGGTGCTGTGAAGTACCAATGTGGTAACCATTAGATGCTTCAACTACTGCAGTTTGGGGAAAACTTGCGTGGTATAGTGCACCGCCGTGCGGCAGCACCAAAACGTCAATAATGCCAATGGTGATATCATATAGTTAGACGGTGATATCACCTCAAACACCTTGTCGGCCATCTCGCCGATTATGTCAAGGGACAGGTTCTGCTGCGTAACAACGACTGTTTGGACATCAGCGGGAAGACATTCGATCCATAAGGTCCGTAGAAGTTGGTCGGGAACTATATCTGTGCTTGGAACAAGACTTCGTAGGTATCATAGGAATTTTGACGGATTTCTGTCTGTTTCGGCCAGTGTGAGCAGCTGACATATTCTCTCTTCTCGGCTGGTAGCGATGTGTTTTTCCAATTCTGTTCTCAGTTTCAAGAACTTGTCTTCAGCCGGAAGATTGGTAATAATGTCTTGGACTTCCGCGGCGTATCTCTGGTCAAGTTGAAAAACTACGTAGTAGAATTTATTAGTGTCGGAAGTAATGCGGTGAAGTGTGAATTATGCTTCGACCTATACAAGCCATAGTGCTGGGTTTTCTGGCCAGAATGGTGCGAGTTGAAGAGATACACGTCCAACCATTGGAGGATTTTCTTGTGGTTGCAATGTATTTGGAGGCACTCGTTGGGACTTGAGTGTTTGGAGTTGATTTCAAAGGTCAGCTATCACTGTTCAAGATCTTCGTCCATCACGTCGGGGTCACCACTGAAGGAAAATATGTGGTGCTAAAATAAATGAGCCAAGTTTGGTAGGAGGAAATGTATTTGAGTGTTCTGAACAAGAAGTAGAGAAACAAATCTGTTTTGTAAACAAACAGGTAATAATTAGTTTTAAATAATAAAACATATGGCATTAATTTCGTCATGTAGCTTTGCCGCCACAACATGTTCCATACCCACATCAGTTGTGGACTTATATTGTGGGGGCATGCCCCAGGTTGCCATCGGATTCTTCTCCTTAAGAAGGAAGCTGTGAAAAGCATTTCATCCAGTGGTTTCCGTGATCACTGTTCTGCCAGTTGGGAAATCTTACCGTCCCTTCACATTACGTCTTGGTTTTTCTGATGCTTGTGAAAACCAACATGAGTTCTTTCACTACAAAAAACCTCTTTCACAACCATGATGTTAGGAGCAATGACAACCTTGATATCCAAGGCGAAGGTTGATGTTTACCTCCAAACGTTCCCTGCCATGGCGATCAGGATATAATAGACTTCCTGATAAAGTGAAGGTATTGTAGAAGACCCGATTTGAGAACGTTTTGACTCGGTGGCTGAAGTAAATGGCATTTTACTCTGTCATAGTAATCTGTCTGTAAATAGTTTCTCTCTGAGCCACTCACCTCCTTGCAGACCGCCTGTACCAACTAAGTAACCCCCTTATTTATTACTTTGTGCACTATAAACTATAAAATTTTAATCAAAATCATTAGAGCTGTTTTTCAGAAATTTGGATTTCTTTAAGGGCTTTTAGGGGTGAACTACCCTTAAAAATCAAAACTTCAAGAAAATGAAAAAGTGTCTGGAGATACGGTGAATGTACATGCTAAATTTCATCTAAATCAAACCAACGGGGTAGGCTGTGGCTCTTTTCACATCCAGACATACACACACAGACGGACAGATATCACGAAGAAATCCACTTTTTTGGATTCAGGGGACCCCAAAACGGATATATCCAGCCTCAACTCAAATTTGAAAATTTTGACGAAAACAATACTTTCTCCATGTACGGTACTATGTATAAGGGGAGAAAGTAAAAGGGAAACAATACAGTAAATAAAAAATTAAAGCAAAACGAAGACACCAAACACTACTGTATTTAGTTACAATTTACTTGAGAATCTTGCAAGCATGAATTACAGCATTGTAGATTGATAGCATTGTTCTTAATTGTCGGCGTTGGTGTTGGACATTTTTTCTCGTACCGATACTTCACTGTACACGTTTATTTTCTATGATTAAGTGAAAATTAAATATCAAATTAAATTAAATTGGTGGTCGAGAGATAATGATCACAACAAAGGTACAAAGGTTGAAAAGATATCTAACATATCTCCTTCCTTGAACCAACTTTGTTTAACACAAACTTGATAGTTGAAAATTAAGAAAAATGAAACATGAAAGAATAATAAAATGGAGGTGTAAGGTTTTTTGCCAGTAAAATTAATGGATAGGAAGGCAGAACACCTTAATGGCAGGACGTTTCAAGGTGCCTTTGGTAGTCTTGAGTTGGACTACTCGGATGATTCCATCCCTCCCAGCTGAAACTTAAGTTATCAGACCCATCTTCCAGGTGAGAGGTGGAGAGTTGTCCTCATGGATGATGACTTGGTCTCTAACTTGCAGGTTGGGTGTAGAAGTGGTCCATTTGGAACTTTCCTGAAGAATCTGTAAATACTCCTTCTGCCAGGGGCTCCAAAAAAGTTGAGTGAAGGTCTGATATGAATAAGAATCTCCAGCACTGAAAATGATTAGAAGAATCTAGGTGGTTCTATGAGAGAAGTAATAGGACCACCAGTCAAAAAATGGCCTGGAGTTATAGGCTGCAGATCAGTTGGATCAGTCGAGAGTGGTATGATGGGCCTAGAGTTCGAGATAGCCTCAATTCTCACAGTCAAAATGAGAAATTCTTCTTATGTTAGGATTTGCTCACCCATAACTCTGATCAGGGATACTTCATGCTTTTGACAGCTTTCTCTTATAGTCCTCCTTGGTGAGGAGCATTAGGAGGAATAAAATGGAACTTAACTTGATGATTCTCTGCAAACTGTTGAGTGGAAGGACTGCGCAAGATCTTCAAAACACTTTTTTAGAGAGCATACAGCGCCATTAAAATTTGTACCAAAATCAGAGTAAAAATCAGTTACCAAACATCTTCGAGATATGAATCTAGTCAGGCTAGCAATGAAGGCTTCAGAGGTTAAATCAGACAAACTTCCAAATATATAGCTTAGTGGTGAGACATATGAAGAGACAGATATAGACTTTCAGAGATTGTGCTCCACGAATTCTAATAAATTTTATAGTGAATGGACCAGCTTAATTTACTGCATACACATTAAAACAATGGGAAGGTAGAACTCGATCAGAGGAGAGATCACCTATCCTAGGAGCGGTTAGTTTGGGTTTTGCACGAAAACATCTTATGCACTTAAACACACGGGATCAGATTACATTTTGTGCGCTAAGAATCCAAAACCTTTCTTGAAGTAAAGCTTACAGCTGCTGCTGCCCTGCATGCAGATGTATTTTATGATAATGATCAATTAACAGGTTGACTACAGCATGACTCTTAGGCAGAATTATTTGGTGTTTGTTGGCATATGAAAGTTTAGAATGATTTAGATGTCCTCCAACTCTGATAGTACCATTATCACCTAAGAGTGGAGATAAGCGCTGGAAGCGATTAGGAAAAGGTTTCTTCCTGTTAAGAAGATTGATCTCTTGAGAAAATGTCTCTGCCTGTACAATCCAATAAAAACGTTTCTCAGATTCTACTAATTCTTCACGGGTTGATGATTGAGTAATTTTGCACCTTTTATTAATGCAAGTTAAGAAGCGTAGAACATATCCCATAATATGTAGAAGTGACTTCCATGATGAATATTTAGGATTACTGATGAAATCAAAATTAGACTTAATGGGTTTCTCTGTGGACAAAAGATTGATAGAAGTAGACTTTATTTCAGGTAGATCATCTCCCAAGATGGAAAAGCGGGAAGGAGGCCAAGCGGACGGAGGTAGTTTTAGCTAATGAGGTCCAAACCACCATAGACTATTATTTTTGATGTTGGAAGGTATCAGTCCTCAAGAGGTAGCATCAGTGAGATTGTCATGTGTGGAAACATGTTTCCATATGCAGGAAGGGGTCAACTCCTGAATCTGGGCAATGTGATTTGCGACATAGAGTTTTAGCCGATAAGCGTGGGTATGAATCCATGTTAATACTATTGTTGGGTCACTCCATGCAGTGATAGAGTTTATGTGAAATTTATCTGATAATTGTATAATGCAGTAATTGATTAAATTTGCTAAGATGTGAGCACCACATAGTTCTCATCTCGGGATGGTTATGCGTTTGAGCGGCGCTACTTTAGATTTAGCAATCAATAGATTCACCGTGACATTTCTTTGTGCATGTTCAGTGCGGACATAAACACAAGCAGTATAACCTAATTTGCTAGCATCAGCGAAGCCATGTAATTGTATGTTAACAGCATTGCTCAGAGTCTTTGCCTACAAAATAATAGGAGCAAGTATTCCTGTAACATCATATATTCTGGCAATAGTATACAAAACAGATCTCTTTGTGAATGTTGTAGAAGGTTTTCTTAATTGAAGTAGTAGGTAATTTGAAGTGTTGAAGTAAGACTGTAGTAGCACAAAGTGCAGCTGGTAGGCCATCAAAAATTCATTTTATTGTTTGAGTTCCATTTAAGCAGTTCAAACCCACCATTTTTTAGAAAGCCTATTACCCTCATTGTGTAAGTTTAAGGTTTAATGAATAGAATTTGCACCTAGTAGTGCATCATCTACATAAATTTGTTGTTGTAGAATCTTAGAAGTTTGGGGGTAGTTTTCCTCTTCTTTTTTGATGAGTTCTTCAATGACTCGGTTAGCAAGGAGTGGTGAGGAAGTCATTCCAAAAGTCGTTGTGGTTAACTGATAAGTCTTAGTCTGAAGTCTGACGTGGAAGTGAGGGATGATTTCTCTAAAAGACAAGTTGAAATTATTGATTATCTGGATGTAATCTTTTTCACGTCACAAGTGAATGCAATTTTATAAAAGCGAAAACAAAAAATAATATCTCTAATTTTATTGTGAAGTTTTGGACCTAGATGAAGGATAAGATTCAGTTAAAGCCCAGAAGTTGTGGGTGCGAAAGTGTTGAATACAACACAAATTTTTTTATCTTTATAGACACTATGATGAGGCAAAAAACAGTGAGATTTGGAGATGAAAGATGTTTCACCACTAAGTTTCATATGGCCAGAAGAGAGATATTCTTCCATAAAATCCACATAGTGGCGTTTGAGCTCAGGGTTGGATTTAAATTTCCATTCAGTGGAGATAAAAGTGGACTTAGCTATGAATCTTTGAATGGCAGTCAGCATATAAACCTGTCACTACTGTTTCTTGAATGTGTGTTGACAAAATGGGTTCCACATTCCTGTTCCTCAGGAGACAATTTAGAGTATTGAGGTGGCTCTTCTATCTGCCAAAATCTTTGAAGCATAGAATGAGGATTGATATCATTAATCTGTAGTAGAGTAGTTAATCCACGGTACTGTGAAATGTTTTGTGGAGCTGGAACATTGCCAAGGATTAAATAACCAAATAAAGTAATGATAGCATGAGGCATATTGTCGCCTAGTGCAGCTGAAGGCCCTACTAAGGTCTGAGAGAGATCAGCACTAATTGAAACATCTATTGGTCCTGGAATATCAAATGTGTTGGATCTGCCAATGTATAACTCTTTAACCGAGCTCGCACAGTTAGAGATAATTGAGTGCGGGGCATGTCACCTGAGATCTTGTCCAATATTAGAACAGGATGTGAAGTCGCCGACATAGAACTACTAACAGAGGAAAAGTTAACATAGGCCAAACCCCTGAATTTTACAAGAGCTGAAGATATGCCTGTTATTTCAGGTACATTTACATGTGAACGCACAGTATTCTGATATTATAGTTGTCTGAGATGCACTATCTAGTACTGCACGTACAACAATTTTGTTTCCATTTTCTGTGGATACATTAATCAATGCAGTGGCTAAAAGAACCATACTACCTGATGAGTACGAGGTAGTAACTGAAGTGTCGCCTGCTCCTGAGTCAGTCTTAGGTTTGTTGAGAAATTGCGATGTAGAAATCAAACTTGCTGAGGGTGAAACATTTGAAGGTATAGTCTGTTCTTGTTTGTGAAAATGTAGTATAGATGGTGTCGCTTCATGCATTTTTGCATGCATTAAGAGATTTACATGATCCTGTCTTGTGTGTCCCAAAACAGTTTATACATAGGGTTTTCTCTATAATAGTATTATACATATCTTGAGAGGACAATGAAACATAGTTTCACACTGAAAAATACTGTGATCTAATTTACAATAAATACACATTTGAGGTTTGTTAGTTGTCACTTACATTACACATGGTTTAGTCATATTTTTTTTACTTAGGCCTACATTATATCTAGGACCTGGTGACCGAGCTTTGCTCAGATATAATAAGAGATGTTTTTGAAAGTTAATTAGCAAAATTAA
The DNA here is from genome assembly GCA_023375725.1 of Nephotettix cincticeps. Lineage (NCBI taxonomy): Eukaryota > Metazoa > Arthropoda > Insecta > Hemiptera > Cicadellidae > Nephotettix > Nephotettix cincticeps. The sequence goes on along the minus strand of CM041786.1, from coordinate 100,119,210 downwards.
AACAAATTTACTGCTCAATGAAAACATTTATGTGGTTTAAATAAAACCGTTTTCATACCCTTTCATTAATATGGCATGAATACTGAACAAAACTATAGCCCTCGGGTGGGGATCGATCACGCGACATTGCGTACGTGAGACCTGAGCGCTACTAACTGAGCTACGGCGTCGGCCAAGTTCGCGTCGTCGTTTAAGAGTTTTTGGCCAACCTCAATTGTTTTAGCTAATCTTATACTGAGTTTAAATGTCCATACCGTTTGTTATTATTGTCCTGTGATCAACTGATTTTGCTAGAAAAGGAATGAAGATTGAAAAGCAAAAGATAAATATAATTTACGCCAGTTAAATGGTTTGTTACAGTGGCTTCAAGCAATATAATGAATACGTTTTCTTTCAAAACACAAAAGATTTTGGAAATAATTTTCTCTGCTTTTATTTCGCACTGTTACTTTACCCTTTAGTTTTTACAAATTGTTTAGTAATTTGATAATTTTTCATTTATTACATACATAAAATAAATATTAATGCAAAACCTCTATTCACATATTGTTTGCCACCATCTTCAATCAACATCTGTCAAATGGTTATAAACAGCTGTTTTGATTTGTATTGTTTACATTTGATTCTCCATAAGCGTAGTGTTAAATTTTTAGATTTTAAACTTAATATTACAAGAAAACAAGAATTTTCCTGGACATTAGACCAATCTAGAACTTATTTTCTACTCAGAAATTAGTTATTTCCAAAATTAAAAGAAAATCCTTAGTGCCGTTTTCGAGATCCGTGTGCAAATATATATATATATATATATATATACAAACCTTGCTCGTATTTAGTATTGGATTTGTTTGCAAAGCTTTTTGCAAGCTGAACTGTTTAGGTAAAGGTGATGATGAAATATTACTATTTAAATTAGCTGCTTTCCTTTGGGAACACTCGCCTTCCAGAAATTGGATAAACTCTGAAATTGATGGCATTATTTTTTAATCTTCTCTTTTACGCTCAAATTCAGAATGTAAATTCATGATGTCTGTTGAAGATGTACATATACACAGAAAAACATAGAACCTGCAAGTTCCTTGAGTTTGAAGACATTCTTTTCATTTGGTTCTAGCAGCAGGGGAACTGAAATGTACTTAATTTAGGTCATATTTTAAAACAGAAATCTCAGTTTTTTTACCTAGAAATTACAGGGAAAACTGAATTTTATGTGTCAGAGCCCTCTAAGCAGCAAACTGGTGCAGCAGATTGATTTCAGTTCTGCTTCTTTGCATGCTCAATTGAAGAGTTCTTATCATTTTTTTGAATCTGAGTTTCTGAAGCGCTTCTAGACCCAGTGGAATGTTTTTCCTGCTCACCCCTCGAGCCGGCTTCTGTGCACAGGACACAAGACTTTGTGCACACACTTGCCCTGTGATCCTGGCCACCGCACTTGTAGCAGATGCTGCTCCTGTCAGGACCGCTGCAGCGATTGGCTACATGGCTAAAACTTGGCATTTAAAACACCTGGAGGCCAGGATCTTATTGTGTACACGACATTTGACCCACCTGTCTTATTGAATAATGATGCCCTGAAAATGCTATATTTTAGTTTTATTTAGTTATAATATTATTTTCAACTTCAGCTCTGCAAGTTGACAAGACCATGGTTTCTAAGATGCCAAGAGGAGATTTGGAAGATAAATATATAACTTTTGCAGATGAAAATTTAGAGCTGAAAAAACAAAATAGAAATCAAGAACAACAAATTCAAAGGTAATTTAAAGAAATATTTTATTGGAAAGTCTGATAGTATAATTTGTAAAATTATTGAAATTAGATGGATAAAATCTCAAGAGACTAAACACCTCATCCTCAACTCTAATAACTCTAATAAATTAAACCATTGAAACAATATCGTAGAAGTAGACTTTCCAGGTTAATGTAATGAATGAAAATGTGTTTTTTTGTACCCCTACTCGGTTGGTGTGGTTTTTAAATGTACCTCAAACTGACTCTTACGTTGTATCGTTACTCTTACTCTTACTCCTGTGGCCATGTAAACCCAAGATGGTTTTTAGCCTCGCCAACGACTCGCCTCCATTCTTACTATCCTCTGCCAATTCCACTGTTGCTCCCAAAAATCTTGTGTCCTTTAACACTTGATCTCTCCACCGCAGTCTCGGTCTTCCTAGAGGTCTTTTACCATCGGGCCTGCCGTTGTAAACCTGTTTTATCAAGTTGGAGTTGTCTCTTCTCAATATGTGGCCCAGCCACCTTAGGCGCTTGCTTTTATTAACGCAACTATGTCCAGCTCATGATAGCTCTCTCTTAGTTCTCTATTTTTCCTGATTCTCCAAACTCCTGCTTCATAAATAGGTACAAATATTTTTCTTAGAACTTTATTTTCAAAAGTTATAAGCTTTTTTTTTGATGATTTTGTAAGTGCCCAAGCTTCACAGCCATACAGAATTAGTGGTTGTAATATGGTCTTATAAATTCTGATTTTTGTCGTCTTGCTTAGTAGTTTGCTGCTCAGCAGTTTGTTCAAACCCCAATAGCACCTGTCAGCTGTTTTTATTCTATTAAGAATTTCATTTTCTTCCCTATTACTAGTAACTATTGTTACTCCTAAATATTTAAATTCTTTGGTTAAATTAAAGCTATAGTTCAGCACTTTTAATGGTGTTGCTTCATTCACCTCTTCCCTACATATCTTCATATACTGAGTTTTATCTTCGTTTACTACCAGTCCAACTTTCCTGGCTTCTATTAATAGAGTTTCTGCTAAGTGTTTTAAGTCTTCTCTATTCTCTGCAATAAGTGCAACATCATCTGGATAGGCTAATATGTTTATTTTTCCATCAATATAGGCACCACCTGCTGTCTCTTTCACTTTTCTTAGGGCTTCCTCTAAAACTAAATTGAATAATAGGGGAGATAAGCCATCTCCCTGCCTAACCCCTGTGCTAACTTCAAAACTGTCTGTGTAATCTCGTTCTACCCTTACTTTACATCGTGATCCCTCAACACACATTTTAATCAAATTTATTAACTTGTGTGGTATTTTGTATTTGTTAAGGAGCGACCACATTTTTTGCCTTATAATACTGTCATAGGCTTTGCTGAAGTCAACAAATAATATATAAAAATTCTTATTAAATTCCCAGTATTTACTTATAATATCTTTTAGAACAAATAATTTATCTGTGGTTGACCTTCCCTTCATGAAACCTGCTTGGTGGTCTCCAACTATTTCTTCAATATACTTCTTCAATCTGTTCAACAGGATTTTAGAGAGTATTTTGTACGCTGCTTCCAATAAAGATATTCCTCTATAATTCTTACAATCTAATTTATCTCCTTTCTTATGAACTGGTATAACCACTGTTTCTTTCCAGTCATCTGGCATCCTCTCTGTCCTCCAAATTTTGACTAACATTTTGTGCAAATATTGCTGTATTCTTCCGCCTCCATGTTTTACCATGTCCTTTGTGATAGAACTCTCCCCTGGGGCTTTGCCATTTTTAAATGACTTTATACCTACTATAACTTCCTCGAAGGTTGGTTCAGGTACAAGCACATCTTCTGGTACTTCAACTGTATCAATCCTACTATATTCATCTTCATCAATTAAGTCCCCATTCAAGAGGTTACAAAAATAGTCTTTCCAAACATTCAGTACAGCCGTTCTTTCCCCCACCATCGACTATGATTCATCTTTGATCCCGAAATATTTCGGTTGGTAGCCTTTTCTGAAAAACCTTACTGACCTATAGAAATCTTTGGAGTTGTTTTTAGTTCTGTCTTCTTCTGCTTTTAGCAATAGATTTTTTATGTACTTCCTCTTTTCTGATCTAAGAAATCTTGTGACTTCTCTATTCAGCCTATTATATTTTTCTCTTGTTTCTTGTGTTTCATGTGTCAATAATTTTTGTTTCGCTTCTCTTCTCTGTTCTACGAGTTTTCTGCAGTCCTCATTAAACCATAGTTTATTTGGTTTTCTTTTCTTACTAAACACTTTAGTGGCTGATTCCTTCAATGCAGTTTTAAAAGTTGTCCACATATTTTCTACTTCTTCTTCATAATCATTATTCTCTTCTTCCAGTATTGCAAATCTGTTTGACAGTTCTAACCTGAATTCTTTGGCCTTTTTTTTTCTTCAAACAGTAACTGAGTTTCAATCTCTTTGTGCGTTTTCTTTTCAATCTTTAATCTTTGTCTCAATTTGACTAACACTAGGTTGTGATCCGTGCTGCAGCAAGCTCCTCTAAGGCTTTTGACATCTGTCACTGTCGATAGTGTCTTTTATTTACAATAACATGGTCAATTTTGTTTTTTGTAATTCTATTTGGGGAATTCCATGTTTATTTGAGGGGATATTTTGTACTCGCAACAAAAAGGTTTAGAGCATTAGCAAAACTCAATAGACGTACCCCATTTTCATTTGATTCATCATGTAAACTGTGCTTTCCAGCTACTAGTGACCACATAGACTCTTTACCAATTTTTGCATTGGCATCTCCTATTAGTAACTTTACATCATAACTAGGAAGGTTTGACACTACATCTTCTAATGGAGCATAGAAATCATCTTTATCATCTTTATCATCTTCATCACTTTCTTCAATTGGTGCATAAAAGCTAACCAAAGAGATATTCTTAAATTTAATCTTAATCCTAATGGTGCATATTCTCTCACTAAATGGTTCAAACTTTATCACAGCCTCAAAAATTCTTTTTTTGATGGCAGACCTTTCGCCTGCATAGTGTCTACTATCATCACAGCAGCTGTGTAGTACTTGGTAACTTTTTGTGTTTATTTTGCCACAAAAGGGCCATTTAGTCTCTTACAGAGCAACTACATCCATGTTATACCTTTCAAGTTCTTCATATACTATATCTATTTTTCCTGGCACTGCCAAGGTTCTTATATTCCAAGTTCCAAATCGTAAGTCCTTTGTACTGAGCTGGATCCGTTTTCCAATGATTCCATCCTGTTCCGAGGCGTTTCTTTGGCGATTCGTAACAGAGGTTTTTTTACTGGATCAGGTTGTCAGCCTTACGCCCAACCCCCAACCTGGAGGACCAGGGTATCCCTTCTCGTCTGGCTCCTACCTCACGAAGACCTGTCCGGCAAGGGAGACCCTATCAGTAGCTAGCTACCGCCGGCATAGCTCTCGAGGTTGTCAGAGCACTCAAGCCCCACCGCCACATCAAGGCAAGGATACCTTCGGGGGAACATTGTATCGTTACTACACAAATACCATACTGGTTGGAGGTACACATTACCAAAGATAAATTATAGTTATATCTGATATGATTTTATGATTTAGTACCACCAAGGTCAAGTGGAGGTAGAAATACTGTACTCAGTCCTTACAATGGAAATGGTTCGTCTGCTTGTATTTCGGTTAGTCTGTGCTTGTTATTAAGTATTTGTAATGAGTAATAACAACTCCTAGACTTCCAGACTTGAATATGTTAGTATAAAATACTAAGATGTATGATTAATGTATCTGTCTTCATAATTAACAAACATTAAACATTTCAGACTTCAGACAGCTATAAAAAGGCAAGACAAATTAGACAAGAGAACGGGTGCAACACCAACGTCAATGGTTGCAGATGGTAACAAAGTTGCCATTCTTGAGGCTCAAAACAAACATCTTCAGGCTAAGGTACAATATAAATTAGTTTGTTGAATCACATACAAATTATAGAAAACGAATATACAAATTATAATATACAAATTATTGTAGACCAAATATAGTATTTTAATATTATGCTTACAGGGTTTGGTTTTGTTTCAAAATTGATTGTTCCTAAAGCTTGATATTAATCTGCTCATCCAAAACATTAAACTATACCTTTCAAATTGACTTAGTATTTCACAAGTTACATTTTTTTAGTATTTGACAAGTATTTCTTTTTGCTGCAGGGGTCAAAAGGATTTTTTGTCTCATCTTGTACCTGGAGAAAAAATTATAAAAATTACATTTTTAAAAATTTAGTATTATTGATATTATGACCAATAATTACAAAATAAATAAAGGGTACTCAGGCATGATTTATTTTGTAATTATATTAGTAGCCCTGACAAGTGAATGCTCACTAAATAAAGTATATGACCAATAAGTTTAACTATATTCTACTGTTTTCTTGACAAAAAGCCTTTAGTGTAGAATATTTTCAAAAATGAAATTTGAAATGAAAAAAGTCTTTATTCAAGAGGCGAAGTTAGGACTTGCAAGTCCTCTCTACCACTTAACCTCTAACAAATAGAAATAAATACTCAAATAAAAATGCTAAAATAAAATAATACTTTTAAGAAAAAAACAATACAATATATTTTTTTGTTTCAGTCATAACTATAATTTTAAAAAGAATTACATATATAAATTTGACAATTAATCAAACATTGAAAGACGATTTCCATGAATTGAAAATTTCACTGATTTTATTCTTAAATTACTATCCTTCAGTAAATGACCCCCAGTCCTTCCCTGCTCACATCGACGAGGTTAGGGAAATTTTTTATTCTGGAAATTTAGATATAATTGGGATTTCAGGGTTCTGACTTAAGCCGAGCGTTTACTCTACTGTGGTGTCCCTCCCTGGATATGTGCGGCAGCGAAATGACAGGGTTAGTAGACAGGGCAGTGGCGTTGCGGTGTATATAAGGGAGGATCTAAAGTTCAAACACTTTGTTCTTAATCCTCTGAGTATTCGGCTGAGCCAGAATTCATTTTTATTGAAATCAGTTTACCGGGAGCCAATGCACTGGTACTAGGGACGTGCTACCGTCCACCGAGATCAGGGCATCTGTTCCATTTCGAAAATTCATTGCTCAATAAAATGTTTAGGTACGGTCATGTCGTGATCATGGATGACTTCAATACTGACTTACTGTCGACCACTCAAAATTACGAATACAGGCAGTTGACTACCATGTTTGACTCCTGTAACCTGACAGTACTTCCACTTGATCCCACACGTAATGCTGCTAACTCTGACACATTGATCGACTTACTTGTAGTGTCCAACCCTCAAGATCTACCATGGACAGCTTCCAGTTCCTGCAATATCCAAGCACGACCTCATATGCTGTGTATACTCAATTAAATCTCCCAAGCCTAAGACTAAATGTATAAAATATCGGGATTTCAAAAACATGAATGAGATTCTATTTATGCAAGATCTTCAGCAAACTTCTTGGCACTTCATTGAAAGTTTGAATTCTGTCGATAAATAAACAATAGACAATATTTTTTATTGACATTTCACTAAGAAGTACAATTGTGTCAGGTAGGTTCTAATCTTGCTTTACATTGCAGTGGGTCAGCTTGCTTTTTCACATCAGGTCGAAGAATTATTTTACAGTATAAATAGGCCGCTCTGCCAGCCAGTCTTGAAAGTGTTTCTTGAAGCTCTCAATTGTCATATTCTTCAGATTTTGAGGCAGTGCATTTATAATTTTGCATCCAATGTAAGAAGGTTTCTTGCTGAACTGGGTTGTGTGGTGGGCAGGAAGACTGTAGTCATTTGCTCTTCTAGTTTGGTAGGAATGGAGGTCCTTATTTCTGGGAAGGTCTAGCTGGATGGTGTAAACTGCCGCAGCATGGATGTAGAGGAGTTTAAGTAATCTAAAAGATTCTTTGCAACTGTCTCAGGGAACAAGGCCAGTCAGTGCTCTTATTGGCTTTTTTCTGGAGAACCATGATCTTGTTTAGGTTGCCCTCGAACGTTTCTCCCCAAGAAATCAGTCCATACCGGATGTGGGATTCTACTACGGCATGGTAGGCAATCTTTGCTGTTTCCATGTTACTTATCCATTTAAGTCTCCTGATCAGGTAGATTCCACATGAAATTTTCATAGTCAGCTGTAAAATGTGATCTGTCCAAGAAAGGTCACGATCTATGGTTAAGCCCAGCAGTTTTGTTTTTTGTTCGAGTGTGACCACTAAAAATAATCTTGAGTCGTTTTGGATAGCCAAATCATTTTGAAGACAGTACTGGATGGCTTTATTGGTTGTCGAGGTGATATCTGAGTACAGTTCTTTCACATCATCATTGGCAAAGAGTAGAGTTGTATCATCTGCATACATTATGGTCTCAACGTTATTGTTGTCGATGAAGCTGGAAAAGTCATTTGTAAACAGTATGAACAAAAACGGTCCCAAGACAGAGCCCAAAGGAACTCCTCTGTTTACTGTGACTACTCACAGTAAACAGAGGAGTTCCTTTTTCAAAAACTTTTCAAAACTTTTTCAAAAAATATTGAATGGATACCAATACTTTTTGGAGAGGAATTCTTCTTTCTTCTTTGAATAGAAACTCTTAATTATGTCATTGTAAAAGTCGATATATTTTGTAAAAAAGTCTTCAATGTTCTCCCCTTCATGGCGGGTTTTAGCTATGAAAGGTGGTATTTTTTGTAATACTACTTACAGTGAAAAGGGCCTTTTGGGGGACTACCTGCAAATTTTGGAAGGTGTTCTGTTTAGTATTTAATTTGTCTTTACTTTTGGATACTTGGAGGGAGATACTGAAAATGTTTTTTGTTCTTGTGGTGATTGGTTGATCTTTCAGTTTTTATAGACAGGTTTGGCTAGCTCCTGTGGTTGAGTTGGTTCTTTGGAAAGTCTTGCTGGTGGTCAAGTGCTGGTTCAGTTTTCGTAGACAGGTTTGGCTGGCTCCTGCAGCTATACCTTGGTTTCTGACAGTTTGTGTGATGGTTGGATAATGATTCACTTTTTGTATGCAGGTTTCTCTGGCTCCTATCGTTTCATTTAAGCTGTTAGTTATGTCCATAAGGGTCTTCAAATGCTTCCGTGCAGTTTCCTCTTGTTCACATAGTTTGACAACAAGTTCATTGAGATTTAGTTTCACATTTTGTGTCTTTTCATTTTCCAAGGTTATATGTTCTTCTAATGAATTTATTTTATTTTTTAGAATCATATTTTCACTTTCTAGAGTACTGATTGTTTTTACTGCACTAGCATTCTCACTATTTAGGTGGGATAGTTTTCCTCTTGTGTGTGTTAGTGCAGTATTAGTTGACAGTAGACAATTTAGTTTCTCTGAATAGTGACTTCTTTCTCTCTAAAATTGTACATTTAACTCTTCCATAAGTTCTTGGCTTATACTAAGTTTTCCCTTTAGTTGACAGATATCTTCTTGAAGAGTTGAATTAACTTGTGTGAGAGTCTTTATAGTGTCTTCCTTTTTATTCATGTCATCTTCAAATTCTAATAAATAGTGTGATTTTTCAAGTTTTGTCTCATGTAGCTTTTGCTTTAGGATTTCATTCTCATTTGCCAGTGCTCTACCTACCTCTGCAGCGAGCGACATGGAAGTGTCATGATCTAGGTTTTCAATGTTTATTTTCTGTAAGGTTGACTGTAGTTCCTCGACTTCAGCTTGACTGTCATTTAGTTTGCAGTTGTTGCATTTTGCAGTTGTTGCATTTCCAAGTTGCTATTTCCTCTGTTTTTTAATTTTTGAAATATCTGTCAGTCCAATTTAAGCATTTAGAGTGTTATCATTTTGTGCCATTACAAAAGATTCCTTGGTATTTTACTCCAACGTTGCATTTTCCACAGGGGTATTTTGACATTTTAACTACTTTTGTCTGATGAAATGAAAAGGATTTTTTTAATTATTCATTTAGTCAGGAATAATACTGTTTTTAGGTCGAGGTTTGGTAGGCTCCTCCTGGTCAATTTATCTTATAATTGGAAAATAATTGTTCTATATTAATGAGAATATATAAAATTGTCAGAAATATTTTTATATATCTTATATATTTAATACACTAGGCCTATTTTTGTGATAATTGTTTTAGAGCGGTGGTGCTACCAATCACCATGTCCAAGGTGGCGTTATAAAGGTCTTAGCATGTAGTTTTGCCATCAATTAAAAAAATTTTGAAAATTCACCGTGGTCATGGAGAATAATGGGGTCAAAGTCGCGATTTTCCCCATAAAATTAATATGGAGGTAAACACCGACGATCGAGAACTCAGCTGTTTATTTAAGGAAGTGGTTAAATAAACAAATCAAATCTGACAGTTAAACATGGTTCTTTCTTTTTTTCGTTTAATGAAGACATCATCGTTCAGCTGGCAATGAAACACCAGTTTTTATTTGCATAAAACCAAAACATAACCAAAATGAAAGTCTGTTGGGAAAATCTAAACTTAGTTTCTAAACATAGTTATTGATGGACAGATTGTCTCCTTGTTTTTTATTATTTTATATTAGAAACTAACAATGATTAGTTATGAGAATAATATCTAAGTCAGTGTAATGTTGTAGCCCAGCACTTGAGGTTGGTCAGGTATTGGTGCTGACAGCTGGCTGAGGTGTCTGGTTGATTGCTGAGTTGGAGGTTGAATGTAGGTCACCATACATCAGTGAGCAATACTAATAAATGCTTTCATTGTGTTGGAAGACTCTAATTCCTTATTGTTATTTGATTTCAAATTATTTTGACACTTTAAGAATCAATCGAAAGAGGTTTTCTTGGTAGGTTTTTGAACATATGGATGTTTGTGAAAATGATGTGGCTTAGTTTGCTTAGTACTGAGTAAGTGTTATACATTCATCATTTTCTTCTAGTGTATGAGCCTAGTCATTATATTTATCTTGAACTTGAGAAACTTACAATTTATTGAATGTGTTGTGTGTAGTCCAGGGGGTATTTTGTTGGTTTTACCACTTGAAACTTCACTAATTAGGAGAGCACTTTTACATCAGATGTGAAGTGTCCGCCATATTGGAAATGGTTCATATGGTTAATTCTTCCATTTTAAGTCTCTTTAACAAGCAAGACCTATAGTAACCAAATGTAACCAAATCTTCAAAAATTTTATGGAATAAAGTTAAAAGTCTTGGACTTAGGAAACAACCTGATCACCAAAAAGTACATATTCCGTTAAATGAATTAAGCATTCTCTTCTCTTATTGCAGTCAAAGTACTAACCTGCATCAGGTTGATAGCTACTTAAATTATTTAGTTAACTCCCCAATCCCTGATCTGGGATACCCTCATTTCAGAGTTTCATTTCAAACCTGTTATACAATCTGACGCTCTGTGTGCAATCCGAAAATTCAAGCAATGCTGTCGGTTCTAATGGAATATATTTTCCATTTGTTTCTGTATTTGTCATCCACCCTACTGTTACATACATTTACAACGCATCTTTAAGACATTGTTATTTTCCTTCTGAGTGGAAGTCTGCCATCATCATATGACCCTGAAACAAGGTCTCAGCCCAGGCAACATGTTGTGATTTCAGGCCAATAAGTATTTTGCCCACTCTATCCAAAGGTCTTGAAAGAACTGTCAAATCACTGAATACATCACTAACAACAACATTTTGTCTGACTACCAATCTGGTTTTATAACATCATACAGTACAGAAACAGCACTCCTCTGAGTGACTGAAGACAAAACGAACATTACATCGACACATATCGACATCGACGGGAATGATTCTTACTTTGATTTTTCTAAAGCATTTGACAGCGTAATTCGTGAGATATTAGTTCATAAATTAAGGGTGTTAGTGTTTTCCCTGAATGCACTTACATGGCTGAGATCATATCTATCAGATAGGCAGCAATGTATGGAGGTTGGTGACACGAGATCAGACTGGGAGACTGTTAACTGTGGCGTGCCTCAAGGATCAATCCTTGGACCTCTGCTCTTTGTACTGTACGAAAATTACATAAACTCAACTCTATTTCACTGTAAACACCATATGTATGCTAATGACTTGTAAATCTATCATTTTGCTGAATATAATGTTAATGACTGTGTCAGAAATATCAACGAAGACATAAATCACATTATTGCCTGGACTGAAAAACATGGACTGAGACTAAACCATGACAAGACTAAACCAAAAACCTGCTGTTTATGGAATAGCCTATCCTTAAGCATTCGGTCCTTAGAAAAACGTTCCCTTTTTGTGGCATAAAAAAATTAATTTTTTTGAGTATAATCACAACTGGTGTGGCCTAGGGCTTCTGTGTGCCTGACGGCTGCTACGTGTGTGCTTGTATGTGTGGTTGTATGAAAATATTTTTTTTATTTACTATTTTATTTTTTTGTTCGTTTAAATGAATATATTATTTACAGTAGTTAATAAGTTGAATGTATAAAGATATTTTTTGCATCCTGTTGTAAATTTTTAATTTAATTTGTCTACACCAGGTTCAGTGTAAGAAAGAGTCAATTGGCCCTATCTTTGTGTGGAAAAATAAATGATTTTAATTTATTCATTCATTAAGTGAGAGTTTGAATTAAAAGTAATTTAATTGATCAAAGAAAATCAAGAATGTACATTATTAACTTCCCTGTTAGAAACAGTTTGGATCATGGATATGTCTGAAGGGAATGTTTTTACTGTTTCCAGTTCCTCTAAACCGCTGTTCTTATAACCATATGATGTCCTCCCAGAGATTGGATATATTCATGTCAAAGTGATCCATGACATACTTCCATATCAAATTTAGGTCTGACGGATTGCCAATACATCCCCCCCGATCAAGTACATAAGGGCCCTATCCATGTAAAAAAAATTTATTTGTCCAAATTTATAATAATTATATATTAAACCAGTAGTAAGCCCATCCTTTGTACGGGTTGTAGGAATCAGTTTAAAGAAGGAAGATCATCATACCAAAATGTAAACCTGAAAATAAACAAATCAATACAAAGAAATAAATCAATACCCAGCTTTATTATTATTAGTTATAAGCTAAAATAACTTTTTAAAATAGTATGATTTCGAAATGGGTTAAAATCAATGACCAATATAAACTAACTAATAATGATTCAACAGCTGTTTGTTTTTCTTTCTATAAAATCTTTAAACTACAAAGACAGCTGATTACCAGTAGGTTATTAATTTATTTAAAACTGAAGCAAAATGTGACAAATATCACGTAAAAATTGGGTTTTAAATGCTCGTTATTTATTTTTCAAGGGTCGACGGACAATTTTAAGCCTTTAAAAACCTTCTCTGGAATGTAGAGAATGTATGAAATAAGTTTCATTGTGATCAGTTCTCCTGTTTTTTCGGAGAAGACGGCGTAAAATGCCTTCTGGAGCGTCACAGACAAACCGACTAACAGAGAAAAATTGAGATAAGACCGGTTTCGGCTTCTCAAACGCACAAAAAGTAAAAATAACTAAATAATGAATAATTCTGAGCAATGTACAGACAAAACTCTAATTTTATTTATATATTTATTTATATAGATGCTACATATGAGTTTAAAATAATTGTTTTCAGATCAAAGTACTCAAACAGCAATTGTTGAATCATAGTTACATACACTCTCATGAGAACAGAGTCAGTGATACCAAGAGACCACTTCCAGGCAAAACTCCTAGGGAGTCAGAGTTCCAGATTCCTAGTCATACTCAGTGAGTAAAACACTCTTAGTCATCACTATTAAATCTATTTATGTACACTTTATTTCTGAATATATTTTCAGAAAAGACTTAGTTTCCTCATATTTATTTACAATTTTTACCAATGGAAGTTGGACAAAGTAGAAATGGAATTCTATATTTTCAGTAATTTTTTTTTATGAACCATTTGACAAGAACAAGTTTTACAGCTTATAATGTCATCAAACCACACAGCTCATCAAATCTATTACAATATAACTTGCACTTACCCTTCACTCTAAGAAGGTGGATCATGAAGGTCATGAAGGTGGATAACCTTCATATACCAAGATGTGACTTCATATACACCTTCATATAGGTCGGTGTGTAACCCTTACGCCCCTTTGATACTATATGATTTTGATCATAAGATTAAAAATCAGACTTGTAGTCGACCATTAGAGCTTATGGCCCCTTTCACACTATACAGTTAGAGCACCGGGACATTTTACTCCTGCAAGGGAGTGAAAAACACCCTTGTTGTACAACAGGAACCGTATGGGAATCGTCCCGTCCTCCGGTAGCAGTGGACAAATGGATCAAACAGGACCTTTCATACAAGCACAGTTTTAGTCATACGGGAGCTCCCAAGACATGTGTTTCAACTAGTAACTGTTTTGGTTTTTAAGCAGTTCAAGCATTTTAAGCAGGTTTGTGAAATGGAAGTAGATACTGAGATTTTGTTATCGTTGGTGGAAGCCAAACTGATTCTTTCGGACAAAACATGTGATGGATATAAAGACCGGGTGCTGACCAGATTGCATTTATTAAAATAAAGTTTAGTTTTAGATCTTGCCATTATTCTCTTACCTCTTTACGTTAGGTAAGCTTTTACAAAAAGCAATGGTGTGAATACATTTTCAGTTAAAACTACATTGAATATAGTATCGTTGTTTTCTACAGATCATATGCTTTCCACCGAGGTATGTTTTGTTTTGCTTACTCTAAGCGTCAGAGTTCTTAGTTAGTTAATACATCGGTCTTCAGTTGCGCGGTTATGTCACTTTGTTTACAATGGTTGCGTTACACATTCTTGTCGCATTTGTATGATGTTCTGATGTTAATTTCACAATTTTTTAAAATTGATAGCAGTGACTTAAGTGTAAAACTATATATTTTCATTTTCCTTATTAAATTTTGAAAAACTTGGCTATTTTAAATTTTTGACTGGTATTTATTTGCTGTGTTTTGTGGGGAGCAAACTTTGAGAAATCTTTTGAAAATTTTTTTTATAAATTTCAATTGGATACACCCATTAAAACCAATGTAAAAATAAAACATATTACTATTATCTTATAGATAATATAATGTAGATTAAAATGGTGCACAATATGTTATAGTTACTATATTTTTACCATTTTATGTGAATTGTTTAGTAAAAGCCTGCAAAAGTGCCAAAAAGAGGTGAACCTCAAGGGGTCAAATAGTGAATCGTTGGAGGGTTAAACCCAAAACTATAAATTTGTTAATAAAATAGTGAAGGTCATAAGATATTTTGTTTTATTTGTTTGTAGTTTGTCAAATATTTTTAAAATCATTAAAAAAATCCTTATAATTCCTCAGTTCTTGTGTTTCAACCCATATCATTCTTTCTCATATTTATGGGATGGACCCAGTGAAGCCGATTGTGTCATCTTTGTTTTAAACGATGATACAGTAAGTACAACATAATTATCTGTTCCCACTCCATGTCACAAACAAACTCAGACTGATTCATATCTGGAATGTGCACAATCGTTTGGGCAAAACCGTGTTTAATATGAAAGACCAGCTCACAATTGAAGTTTCCCCTGTACGGGTGAAATTGTAAATTGTGAAAGGAGCGTAACTTACTTATGTCTTACTACTTGGTATGTGCACTCAGCTTCAAGGGATGCTGACCGTACGGTGTCTCTCATACATAAGTCTGGCCAGTCTCCACTAGGTTGTGTCAGTGAGGACTCTCTCCAAGTGAACGTCAAGTTTGAGTCTCTTGTTCAGTTCCTACCTCACATGCAAGTGTCTTGTGCAGTGTAGAAGAATGAGTCATAGGGGTTCTTTCTCAATGACATGCTTGACTTGTATGTCAAATTGACATACAAGGGTCGTTCAATAAGTAAGTTCACTATTTTCTTGTATCCACGTGCTTGGAAGAAATAGCCAAAAATTCTCAAGGAACTTTGAAATGGGTGTAGAGGCAGTACTGTAAAATTCATAAGCGGCTGGATTATGCATTTGGTGATTCTGAGCTAGTCAATATTGATCTGCCTTTAGTTCTTACTGTTGATTGTAATGCATATAGTGTAACAGTATCTGAAAAGTCATTGAAACCAATCGTTGTCCTATGCTAATCTAAATTCATTCGAAATTCTCTCTAAACGTCGTAATCAACTTTGCGCCAGTTCATAAAATCATTTTTGATGTTCTGCATCTGTTAATCTTCTATAACAATTTTTGAATCTATGGTGAAATGAACAAATGACCGCTTTGTTGTTCATTATGTGTTGCTCTACCATCAATAAATGATTGGCACCAACAAGAAACACAATTCATGACAAATTTCATTTATGGCCTTACGTGTTACATATTTAAAAATGAATAGCAATACTTACATGTAAATTAACATGTAACATGTAAATTGATTACATCTCTTAAGTAAATTTAATATAGAGATTTAAATTTTCAGATCAGCAAGAGAAGCTAAGCCTGATAGAAATACAGTAGCATTAAAGATGCAGGTAGCTGAACTAGAAAATGTAAGTATTATATGTAATATCCTAGTTAATATGAAAACTTTTTGAAAAACCTCATTGAAATTTATAATATTTTCATATGTTTTTATTTAAAACTAATAATGCTTAGTATTTATGCTCATTCATTTTGAAAATCTGAGAGCACCGTCAAATTGTTTTAATATAACAATTATATTTTATATTATATTTTCTGTATGTTTAATACAAAATCCATGTGTTGGAGTTAAAGGCGTTCCTTAAATCAACAACTACACTTCACGACCAGTGGTTGTGGCTCTCCGCCCTCTGCACTGCCTCGACGACCTCCTGGATGGTGTCAATGATCAAAAGACCAGACCTGAAGCCGTTTTGTTGTGGTGAAAGGTCACCAGCAGACACGATCACATCCGCAAGTCTATACCGGAGCATCTTCTCGAGGACCTTGCCTACCATATCAAGCATGCTAAGGGGGCGGAAAGTTAGGGGGTCCTAGGATCACCTTTTCCCTTTAGGGTGAGGACAAGGCGAACAACCATCCAACCTATTTTAAGAACATGCAGATCGGTCCTGGCGGTCATGTTGAGGGTGTACCGCTCCCTCGTGTTTGTCACGGGATAGTCCACCACGCTTTGACTTTGAAATCGTCTCCTGCATCGACTAAACCGGAAAAACTCCGGATTTCGTTCTCGAGGGTATCGACTATCCGGCGGAAATTGTTGACTAGGTATCTTCTGCGTAAGGTAGCAACAAAAAGAGATTCCCTTGTTCCTCACCCACACAAAACCATCAGCTGCACCTTCCGCCAAGCAAGGAATCTTCCTGGCGTAGAGGATCCAAACCGCTACAGTGTTTGAGTGGTCCGTCATCCAATGTGGTGTCTGCTGGTCTCACTAAGAATAAGAAGAATAAGAAATCTTTATTTGCCATTGACATAAACATATGTACATCAGCAATTGTCAAATCCTATAATAACAAAAAATCACAGCTAGGAAATAGTAAAGAAACAGTACGGACTTCCTTAACCTATTCTATATTACAATGTTTTATTGTTTAAAAAATCTGTAACTAAATAAAAAGGATTTTTAGAAAAAAAAAATTACATAGCTGGCTAGCTATGTAATTTTTTTTAAGAACAGTCAATTATTTTGATATGATTGAACAAATTTACTTAGTTTATTATAAATATTTTCTGTGACATCGCTATATTCTCTTATCTCTATCTTCTCTATCTTATCCTCCCAAAAGTAAAGAAATTTATTTTTAGACGTTCTTTGTCATATCTTGGACCAAAATTTTTCAATCATATTCCGTCAAATATCAAAACTATAAATTCAAACAAACTATTTTTTAAAGCAGTATTTGAGTGGTTACTAGTTCAAAACGATGTTAGCCACATGAACTTAGTATTAGTTTAGCTGTATGAGTGAGTTGCGACTTAAAGCTGATAATTGATAAAAAGTCCGGTAGTATCTCTTACCGGGAATCAAAGGTCATTTATTGGTGCTGTGTGAGTATATGTGTGAAAGTGAGAGTGTACTGATGGTATCTGATCGCGTCTGCAGATTCATTTTTCATTTTTCCTTTTTCCTTTTAATTTATCAGTTAAATTTATAAATTTATTTTTTATTCCAAAGCGGAACATTTTGATTTGATTTTATTCACATGTTCAGACATGAAACTGCCTGCATGTAATAAGTTTTGTTTTATTTTATATTTGTTAGTTATTATTTACTGTTCTATAGAAGCAACTGTTTACTTTTTTGTTTTAAATAATTTAAGTGACCGTGAACATCCTGACTTAAATTTAATTATGTTAAACATCACAGGGAGCATTTTTTTATGTTAGAGCTAGACTGAATTTTGTTATTATTTTACTTGTTTTTAGTTTAATTTTCTTCTCTGGCCACACAACTGGATTTAAGTGGCCAGTATATTTCCTGTTTATGTAATGTACATTTTATGACATTTCTTGAAAGGAAATAAATCATTTAATCATTTAATCATTTAATCATATGGCTATTTAGACTTTAACTCAATCTAAAAAAATTTCTTTTAATATTTGAGTTATTTCTAGTGTTATAACTGTGGATTTCATTACAGAATGTTTGAGAGGGTAAAGTTTTTAGGGCGTAGTCCATGATATCATAAATGTACAAATTTACGACTGTTTGTAAATCTAATTCAACAAAAAGAGGTTTGCAATGTGAGTCAGGGGGTTCATTACAGATAATTCTGACTATTTTTTTCTGAATTAGTAAAATATCGTGAATTTTTGGACTACTTCCCCAGAAAATCAGGCCATAGACATAGACACTTTGAAAAAAAGCAAAATAGGACATCCTTATATAGTTATTGTCAATAAGTAAAACTAATCTTCTGACCAAATAGACTACCCGAGATAATCCTGTAGACAAGTAATTTATATGGGATTCCCAGTTCAGCTGGTTATAAAAAAATATTCCTAAAAATTTTACACTTGATTGATTACCATGACACTCATAGTCAGTAGGTCTTAAACTAAATAAAATGTTTTGTGTTTTACTATGGTTCAAGAGGAGGGTATTAGACTGAAACCATGCTGAAGCATCTTTCATTGCAGTTTGAGTCAATTGTTGTAATCTGCTAATGTATTGCTTTTTGAGAGAAAGGTTGTATCATCTGCATATAAAATAGTTTTTATTGGCTTTGAGATATTACTTGGAAGATCGTTAATAGCAATTAGATACAATAATGGCCCCAGGACAGATCCCTGGGGCACACCACACTCTATTTGAATTTGGTCTGACATATTACCATTTACTGAGACAACCTGTCTTCGATTACTAAGGTAAGATTTTAAAAACTTAAGAGAGGTATTTTCAAGACCAATATTCGAGTTTCATAAAAAGATCTTGGTAGTCCATACAGTCAAAAGCCTTGCTCAGGTCACACAAGTTGGCCCAAGCAAAAGCCTTAGACTCAAAAGTATCAATGACCTCACAGATCAGGGCGTCAATGGCATCGCGAGTTGATTTGCCACTGCGGAAACCAAACTGGGAGAAAGAAAAGAGTTTATTGGATTCGAAAAAAAAGTTTATCTGATCAGAGACCAATATTTCAATTACTACTACTGATAATATTGGGACTATTGAAATGGGTCTATAACATTCAGGCTTGTTTTTATCTCCCTTTTTTAAAATGGGACAGATCCAGGATGGTTTTAATTGTTCAGGAAAAATTCCTTCAGATAAGCAGCTCACTGTGGTCAGAGGATGTACTATTGCAGGTATAATTTTTTAATAATGTTATTTGACATGTTATAGCAGTCCAAGGAGTTAGAGTTATGAAGTTTTTAAACCGCATCAAAGATATTTTTCGAAATTACTGGTCCGAAACAGAAATTTATTGGCACTATTTGATATTTTTTTACTAGACTCTCTGGAGGAAGACTAGTACTGCCTATAATCTGTTTTATTGCCTTGACTGATTCAACAAAATATAATACTCTATTCTGATCAAAAGAATATCAGTGGCTTGCTGTATAGAAGATTGTTGGCTGTTTTGCTTTTCTGCATATTTTGCTGGAGCACCCGAATCAGGTTCTGCTGCATTTGAAGTACAGTTAGCTTCAATCGAGGCCAGTAGAGTGGTTGGCTTTGTGCCTGAAACTCAAACATTTAAAACATATGTGGGCGACAAGATTTTGCGCACCGGACATCTGACCCATCCTATATTCATGACATTCTCCACAAAAAGTTTGGCCCCCTCTTTATCTTTCAGGGTGGTGACTGCCAGCTTTTGCCTACGCAAGTTTGCCTTAGAGACGAAAACCTTCATCTCGGCAGCAATACCTAGCATGATAATGGCCATGCCGGCTTGTTCTCAGTCGTGAGTTCATCTAGGCCGCGCACCTCCAGAGTGACCTTTGGTTCAAGGAATCAGACTGTGGCATGATCCTCCAGGATATTTTGAATGTTGGTTTGAAGATTGCATCAGTGGTCTGCATTCCTTGACGACTGGCCAAGCTCAATGATATAGTCCCCTTGGATTTGCCAGCTGCCAAATCTGTCCAAGCACATCAGTGTAGAACATCCCAGCTGACGGCTTTATGAGGAAGGTTGCTGGGTGTTTCTGAGCCATTTCACCCTTCCGGGTTTGCCCTTAGTTAAGACCTCAGGCTTCTTCTTTTCAGCAGTCTGGGCAGTCTCTTACCCCTATTCTTCTTTTTGGCCACTTTGGTCCACTCATCGCAACTTTGGAACATCAGTGATCTCGTCTGCTTTCTTTTTCTTCTTGTACTCCTGCTCTACAGGTCTCGTAGCGGCCCACATTGGGACGCCCGAGGGAAACATTCTCGGCAACGGAGTCGAGGAGGTGACATGTGCCTTCTTACATGACTTCCTCAGATTCAGGGTATTCTTAAGATTCATCACAAGGGTGAGAATCCCCTTTTCTCCACTTCTTTACTGATATTTGTCTGACTTTTGGTTGCTGCTGCTTGCTTTCTTTTTGCTGAAGATGATTGGGGGATCTTCTCAAGGTTAAAAGCCATGCTAAGAATTAACCAGCGCATTGTGGGGTAAGGGACGGGCCCATATTAGCCAGGAGCGGGTATACCCCTGGTGACAAAGCCCCTACTCCAGTTCCCTGAGGCCTGGCCTCTGTTTGCCCAGCACAAGATACCAGAAAAAGCGGGAATCGCCTGACGCAATGCAAAGCCAGACCCCTGCATCCACGCCTTATCAGGGCTTGAGGGGGCTGGCTCCTGGCTACACACCAGATCAACCTATCGGTGGTGCGAGGCACGCAGCAACCCTGCAAAAAAATTGGGATACTCCTAGGTCGCTCCAGTGCACGCCAGTCAAAAGAAGAAAGATAAAACACCTAGAATACGGGGTTGAAGAGAGGAAGAGGTTAGACAAGGTTAGCTGAGAAAAGAACAAAGATTGCAAACAAAGGCCTAAAAGAAAGAAGAAAGCTGTCGCTCCTGGAGGAGGAAGGGCTGCAAGCTTGACATATAGTCCCTCAGTTTGGTCAAGGTTTACGGTATCACTAAAAGAAGAGACCTCCCATGTAGTCAAAAGCTGACTACCTTAAAAACTTAACGTAACAAGTTTCACTAATGATTCAAAGTTTTCTACATTATATAGCATAAAATTAATACAGTAGAACTTGGATAATTCGAACCTCAAGGGACCAGAAAAAAATTCGAATTATCCAAAAATTCGAATTAGAAAAGTTTATGCAAGTGGTTGAAATAAAGGATCAAACATCATGTTTTAACATTGTACGAGGGTCGTCCAGAAAGTAAAGAACTTTGGAAAGAGATGGAAATCACTGGGTGCCAGGTCTGGGCTGTAGGGAGGATGATTACAAATTTCCCACTTCAGATGTTGGAATTCTTGCCTTGTTCTTGCTGAGGCATGAGGCCGTGCATTGTCGTGAATGAAAAACACTTTTCCCGACAGCATTCCGCGCCTCTTGTTTTGGATGGCACGTCGAAGACGTTGAAGGGTCTCACAGTATGCTTCGGAGTTAATCGTTGCATCTCGTGGCATGAATTCAACGTGAATTAACCCCTTTCGGTCCAAAAAAAACCGTTGCCATGAGTTTGCGAGTCTGCAATAACGGTTTCTCCTTTTTTGGTCTTGAGGGCGAATTAGCGTGATGCTACTCCATTGACTGACGCTTGTTTTCTGGAGTCTTGTAAGAAACCCATGTTTAAATTAATTTGCCTATAAATTTCAATAGGCTTAACTTTTTGAGCGTTCAAAATGCGAATCACACTCCGCACTTCACATTTGGCGGGATTTTCTATTGGCGTCGCCATTTTAAAACGCTGCGAAAACGAGAAGCGTAACCGTACAGCAACGAGACTCACCTCACACTGAAGCGAAAGGAAGGGACAAGCGGCCGCACATGCAATCGCAGTGGTGGGGGATCTGCGCCGCATGCTATGCGCATTCGTTCTTTACTTTCTGGACGAGGGAAGTATATTAAAAAAGTTAGGTTAATGAAGATATTGTTGATTAAAAATCCTAATTTTTGTTAAATGTCAATATTGTGTTTCGAGGGATCACGAAACTAGCTATTACAAACTTTTTCAAATCCCTTCTCTACCTCCTTGATCGCCGCTATTTATTCTTGCAACGTCAGAGATTTGTAGGTTCACTTTGACAAAGCCATCATACACACGACGTGCTAACATGAAAGCAGACGAAGTCACAAATGCCAACACAAAGACAAAAGTCACAAATGAAAAAAAGACGACGAATATAGGGAACAAACCACCATCGATGATACACACAGATGTCAATGTTGTGATTTATGAGCAGTAGTGGACTAGTGATTTGGGTGGTGTGTTGATCTAGCTAAAAATAGTCTTGAGGACAGGAAGCCCTGTCGTTTCCTGGAAAATCGCACACAATGACTTGTTCACTTATACTTACACTATAGATTTCCGCTGTAAACACTTGGAATTATCCAAAAAATTATTCGAACTAACCAAGATATTTTAACATTGTTTTTATATAAAATTCTAGGGACCAAGACAAAATTTGGAAATAAAGAAGTTTTCGAATTACAGAAGTTTGAATTATCCAAGTTCCACTATACTAAATACAGTTAATTGAGTTGAGAATTTCTTTTTAATTATTAAGTATGTTAGCTTCTAAGGACTGAGTCATATTACCATTACATAAAACAGGCTAAATACTTGCATAAAAAAACTAACCCTGCTTGATTTTCTTTAGCAACTAGAAACACAGAAGAACAAGTATAAAAATCGTATTGCACAGTTGGAAAAAGAGCTATCCTCTTTGGAAAAGGAGGTAGCGAAGAGTGGAACAAGTGTAAATGAACAACTGAGTGAAACATCACGGCAAGTAAAGGATAACACAGAACTCATCAAATTACGAATGCAAGAGGAGAAACAGGCCGTAGAATTGGAGGAGCTGAGGGGTAAACTAGCAGTTTCGGAGGAAGAAATTGCTAAGCTGCAAGAGGAACTTAAGAATGTTAAGAAAAACACAGGTAATTACTACATGTCAATCTATTATAGTCAGAAGCTGAGGATACACTAACTTTACTAAATTCCATTTGTCCCTTTGTAGAATAAAAATATTATATGCAATTGAAATTACTAAATAATCCTCTGCATATGAAAATCTTGAGTGTTGTCAGAAGAAATTCTCGCCTCATCTTCACTTATTAAATTGATTCCATTCAAGACAATAAATTATTTGGTATAGTTTAGAATAGAAATACCAAAATGTCTGCATTATCTTGAAAGAACAGAGAACTTTTTTACTTTGTTACATAATATTTTTAATTACACGAAAATTGTTCAGTCCGAAACTCGCACAGTCGGGAACTCGGCCAGTTCTCTTTCCGAATAGGTCACACCCTGGTCCCTCCCACTTTTAACAATCTCTCATTGCCAAAACCTCGGATTTATTGAAAAAATATGAGGCTCAAAGAAATTATCGTACAGCGTATCATCAATGTGCTTCCTCCTGAACCTTTTATTTTAAACACAGAATTGTGACTCAATTTAGATCATTCATTAAATGTAACTTTTTCCTTTCAAGTTGGGTTAAATAAATGTTTATTATCCAGATTTTAAATATAGAAAATAGCTATTTTTAATGTAGCCTAGTTAATAAAGGATTTGGACGGGCAAAATTTGTGTGGACTGGATTTTGTACCACTGGACGAGTATTACCAGGATTATTTAGGAAAGAACTCAAAAAATTAACCGAAAGTTTACTAATACACGTATTATCTAGTAAAGTAATTTAACAGAGAGAATTTATCAGATGATATAGTAAGTTTTTTTAAAATAAATATTATGTTTATTATAAAATACAAGACAGCCCACTGAGTGCTCACATACTCCGTGTTCATTAATTGAAATTATAAATGTATCACCTAGCTATTATCATTGTAAACGTGCGTACAACATTTACTAAAACTGGTTGTGTCATGCTACATTCTTTCTTTTGCCACATGCTGGTTTGGATGCAGAGGGGCAATCTTCAATAAAGAGTGCCAAGTATACCTTATCACCAACTTCTCCAGAGTCTTGAACAGGAAGGAAGACAGTGAAATTAGCTGAAAGAATTTTGGGTCTGTGTATCTATCCTTACCCGGTTTCAGGAATAATACTATACTGGAACTAGACAGCAGGAACGTGTCGTAGAACCAAACTTGCCCTGAAAATACCACAGAGAGCGGGAAGAGTGATCTTGATGCCCTGCTGAAGAAAGACCGGCCTGACACCATCTGGACCCGGCGACATAAAAGGACTCAGGGAGCCTATAGCCTACCTGATCCTACTGAAGGTGACGACCCTGCTGATTGCACAGTCCCTTTGCGACACAGACTCACCTAATTCCTAACAGTACCTTCACCTACAGGAAAATACATGCAGGAAAGTGTACCTGGCCATATGTTCCAACATCTCCTGTGGCCTGTGCATCAACTCAGGTCCTTCCAAGGATCCTAGAGTCAGTGTCCTATCCTTGGCCAAGACCTTTCGGAGCCTGGAAGTCTTTCAAGTACCTTCCAAGCCCGTGCAGAAATTATGCCTGGACTGCCTCTTTGCCCTTCTTAACGCGAGGTTCTAGCTGGTGTAACAGTCCCAGCTGTTTTTGGACTTTGCCCTTCCAAATAGAGCTCTTACATGTTTACTCATGCTGGCTAGTTCTGAATTCCATCAGTTGCATTTGGTGGACCTAGCCCTTTCTAATGGACAGCTCTCAAAGGAGGAGACGATCGAGTTCCCTAGAAGGCTGACAGCCTTATCCAGTTCATCCGTGCCCTTGGCTCGTAAATATTGCCCCTCGAGTTCATCATCAAGCTTTCTTTTGAAGACGACCCAGTCTGTCTTCCTTGGATTCCTAAATTCAGACAAAAAAAAGCACAAATTCCCCTATCGCATAGAAAATATGACGGTGGTCAGAAAGAGCGTGTTCAGGAGAGACATGCAAACCCATTACCCTGTCCTGAAGCCCCTCAGAATAAAGCGTTAAATCGATCACAGAGTTACAATATCAACTAGAAAAGGTTGTTTCAGGATCCGACATTGGCTATAGACAAACAAACAGATGCTATGAAATCCAGAAGCTGCCTACCTCTGCGGTTAGTCTCCGTGCACCCCCAGATGGAGTTATGGGAGTTGGAGTCGCAACCCACCAGCAGGGTCACCCCCACTGACGCAGCATGGTCCAGCTGGAGCAACCAAATACGCATCCCTGGGAATGTAAACGGACGCTAGGAGGAGAGGCTTTTTAGAAGACCCGCTCACAGTCTGAGCCGCGACGACGCCCCTGGAACAGAATGTGAGAACCGGTGTATGAGCAAAGCCACTCCTGACCCACACGCAAGGTCACGAGTTGAAAGCAAAACCAGAGATTAGATGCCCCTCAAGAGCACCCAATCCTGAAGTACTCCCATTTCAGATCCACGGCTCCTAAATGAGAGCAAAATCCACAACTTGAGCTGTGGCTTTGCTAGGACTCTGTTACAGAAGGTGTACAGGACTGTACCACAGTCCTGCAGGACTGTGGTAAAGATTTGCTTGGAGGAGGTTTAGTATCATCATCCAAGGTACAACCCCACATTCAAAAGTACCCTCAAGGTAGTTTTCCAGATCCCCAGGTAGATCCTGCAGTCCCTCTCTTTTAAGAAAAGAACACTACGTTTATCAATGATCAACAATATCGATTGATGAGTTTTATCCTTCCTCCAGCTCACCACTCGACAGTCCCTAGTCAGGATTCCAGTATTCTACACCTGCACATCTCCTAGATCTTTTTGGGTGCAAGATTGTGGGCATGCCCATCTGCTCGCAGAAGGACCTTGACGAATCGTAGGATGTCCTTGTAATCTCCCACAATTACCTTGGCAACTTCCTTGAACTCGAGCCCGTCAAATGTCCTCTTGACCCAAGCTGCTGCCGCTTCACTGGAACTGGCACAAGAGCCCCCAGCTCAAGATATGTTTTGTGAATCTGTATCGGTTTTCTACTCAATTATCATATTGAACATAATTCCCTGTAACAAATCACAATCATCGACAGACAATTTCTAACGATGATCTTCGTCATCATTACACGATCCTTGAAATAACCACCGGCAAACGTGGACATAGACCGGCAGGTTACAATCATCTCTGGGGGTTTGAGATCCCAGCGGGATTTCTTTATGGCAAGTGCCGCCTTGGCTTCCCTTCACATAGGTGACACAGCCTTGTTATCAGTCAGCTCTCCCTTGGGGCTGGGGTTTTCAAGCCGCTTCCTCTTCATCAGCATGTGGCACTCCTCATTTGAAAGCCAGGTTCCATTCTTGGTCTTTTTCTCCCTCACAAGCTCCATTCTGCGAGCGTACAGCCTCTACCGCTGTTACTTGGTAAATGAAGCCCAGGCAATGTTGTCCAAGATGTAAAGAGCAGACTCCTGCTCCAGCTTCTTTTCCTCTGCTGTCGAGGCAGACACATCAGCCTTCGATGCTCCTGCAACAGCAGCATCAACAAAAGATGATGCCTGGATAGCCCTGTGTGCTGCCTCCAACATTTTTATAGGTTTTGGAGTTGAGATGAGAGAAGAAGCTCTCCAAATCGCTCAATTTCTCTTTGCTGAGGTGGAGCTCAGTGAGTCACCTGAAATAGACAGCTGGTTTATGCCCTCCACAGAATCCATGGGTAAGCCCTCCATAGAGGGGTGGGTTTTAGTGCCAGTGCACCGACCCACCTGGAGTATATCCGTTGTTTTTTCATCAGCCATTTTCCTTCTAAAATAGAGGATTTTATTAGCAGTTTGGCTACCATTCTGCAAATATTGCTCCGCCTGCCAACATCTGAAAACTGTGCCCTTTCAGAGTTGCACCCCTCATCGCTCCCAGCTCAGCCTTGAAACAGGGGCACACGTACTTGTCCCAGTTGGCAGTGTGGGGCTGTTGAGCAATTACCTATCGCTCTGCACCTCCCCTATCTGAGTGTCAGTCCGTTTCAGTGAACTTCACCTCAACCCCGACACTCTACGTGAGACGCTGCTCTTCGTCCCAAGCAGTTTATTGACAGCCAGTTGTAGATCCGCTGCCTTCTGCTAAAACAGGGGCACCCCAAGTAGGCTATGTGCAAGCACACAGAAATAAAATACCAGTCATGCTGTGCCTCTTAAAATGTTACAGCTTAGGCCAGTACTTTGGGCCTAGTGATAAATCGGACCATTTCAGTAACAAAGCTAAATTTCATCATCCATTTAACTCATTACACTCTCCCATCACTCAATTCACCATAAAATACACTTAAGACTTAGCTAATAGAGGAACATCAATATGAATAATTATTTATAAATCATGGATCATGAAATATTTTTTAGATGAACTTGGAGAACAATTAGAAAAAGAAAAAGATAAGACAAAATCTGTGATGTCAGCAGCATCTAAGGGCTCCACACATTTGGAGACAATCAGAGCGCTCGAAGAACAAATTAGAGACTTACAAGTAAGATATTTAAGTTGTAAAAAAAATGTTTACATTTTATATAATAAAACTAGACATAATTTAGTATTATATTAGCAGTAATTCTTAGTCTTGTTTTTCTCATCCTCTGTGCATGGTATTTTGTACAAAGTATTTACTATTATTTTTTGGCAAAATTTTCTTTTGAGTCGAGTGTAAAAATATGTATTTTAGGGCATGAAAAAAATTTTGGATCGAAATTTGAACTTAAAATCATTAAAATTACCCTAAAAACCAGTTTAGTTTCTGAGATTTTGAAATTAGTACTTAATCAAACTATGAAGTCAGTCAATAAGATAAAATTTACCTCCCAATAACATATGTTCAAGATATGAAACTGATATATTTTAGCCCTCATTGCTAAAGTCCTGTATTCATACTGCTGATGATTTTTTTGGGCAAACTGTTTAGCTTTCCTACAAAATCAATAAAATTAAAACATTTGATTTCTTAAGCTACAGCTATTGGATTACTTTCCATTAGTAATATGCTTTACTATCCAAATCTATGTGAATCATTCATTAAAGTAAGACTATGAAGTAAATATGTGCTGTACAAAATGAATAGCTTTATTCGCCACGTTAATAATTTAAAGATTTTGGGGATTATGTATTTATATTTTTTATTTTCTGTCTGATTAAAAGTCATGTGTTTATATACTGGTCAAATAAAAAATAATTACAATGTTTAAAGATATTACGTTTATTTTAATAATCAGTTGTATTATAATAAAAGCAGTAATAATTATTACAGTTAGATTTGGTTTGGGATTAGGTTGGATTAGAAAATTGTGAATCAATCCACTCAGATTTATTTGTTTTGTGAGAACCTTATTAATATGTTTTATCGTTTCAGTATTATAATTAACTAGCCCGTGGCCCAGAATATCTAATCTTTCACAACAAAGCCGTAATGCTATTCGATTTCAGAACATGACCAATTATAAGTTAACACATATTTACTGTAGGGTGTTACGAAGTTCAACAGGTCAGCTAGTTAACAATAAAAAATTACAAAGTGTAATGATTTGCTCTAACAGGGGTATTAGTCCAATGAAACACATACATTAGAACAGTGGTTCTTAACCTTTTAGAACCTGCGACCCCTTTTTTTTATCTTTTTTTAGGTTTGAAGTGTTTAATAACTGAATCACTGAATTTAATAAGAAATTAAACAAATTTTTACAATCCTCTCCAGGAGCTTAGCGGTAGGAGAGATATTAGTCAATAGTTAACAGACAAAGTTTGATCTCCCTTTTTGAAAATCGGAATGTAAACTTTTTTTAAATTCAGTTGGAAAGACAAGGTGTCTTTCCAAGCTCAAGGCGTATGTTCAATATGTAGGATAACACTGGTGATATGGAATTGACAATCAGCTAAATTATCTCTGGTGTCAAGAGTATTAATACCTGGAGCTTTTTTGGGGTTTAGGCTGTAAATTAAGCTCAGTACTTGGGGACATACGTTGGAATAAATGCTAACGAATTTGTCGGTGTTGCACGTTCAGGGAAAGTGGTATGAAAGTTACCATTACACAGTTCAGACAATATGTTTTCTTCTGTTATTCTCTGAATAACATTAACAAAATCTTCATAAAATTTGTTAGGAACTATCGAAGGTTCAGTGAGCATATTTCATTATCTGTATGGTTTAATAATGATATATTTTCACGCTTATCCAGTCTCATAGAGAGTGTTACTCCCTAAGAGACGCATGATGGATTTGCCAAATTTCTATTAAACGACTGTAAGTAGTAATTTTATTTGCTTGGTTTTATTTCTAAACTGCTTATAATCGTTAAAAAACTAGCAATATGTGGAAATTTTTTGGCCTTAGCAAACAGTTTGATCCTTGTTTTTATTTTTTTGACTAGTTCATGAGTAATCCTTGGTTTTAATTTTTGCCAGGATTTCCTAATTTGAGTTTTATATGTGGCTTAAGAGAAAGAAAGAAAGAAAAACGGTGCTTTATTAATGAAAAATAATATTTGTTGACACTTTTTTTATCAATAATTGTTTAACTAAAAAGTCATAATAACTATAAACAATATCTTTCCACAGCACTTTGTAACACTGGTCACTAAGACCGTCCGTTGGTTGGCACTGATGGTAACGTAAAAAATAAACGATAACTACATAACTATATCTTAGCTATCAATAAACTAATAATATACCAATTGCCAATCAACAGATTACAAGAATTATAATCAAATTATACATTTAAAATTATTAAAAAGAAAGATCTTGAAATATGTAAAATTTAATTGTACCGTAACTATTTTCCATATACATTAACAATCGAATCTACATTACAATTATGATTGGAAGAAGTTCCATCATAAATATTAGATTGGCAACATTTGATAATTAAATTCCCTAATAAAAATTTGTTGATATATCCAGGCCTCTTTCATATAATTCCCGAAGCTTCACCAATTCTTCGCATTTAAAAATTCATAAAATTCTGTTTCATTAATAGGGCTTTTACCAAATATCCTTCTTCTAATACTGTTCAAAATAGGACATCTTTAAACGAAATGAAACACATCTTCTCTAACATTTAAATTACATAATGAACAATTATAATTTTTTCCTTGGAATTTTACACCTTGGATAACTATCCAAGGTGTAAAATTTAGATCTAACAGTCCAGAATCTACATTACAATTATGATTGGAATAAGTTCCATCATAAATATTAGATTGGCAACATTTGATAATTAAATTCCCTAATACAAATTTGTTGATATATCCAGGCCTCTTTCATATAATTCCTGAAGCTTCACCAATTCTTCCCATTTAAAAATTCATAAAATTCTGTTTCATTAATAGGGCTTTTACCAAATATCCTTCTTCTAATACTGTTCAAAATAAGACATCTTGAAACGAAATGAAACACATCTTCTCTAACATTTAAATTACATAATGAACAATTATAATTTTTTCCTTGGAATTTTACACCTTGGATGGCTATCCAAGGTGTAAAATTTAGATCTAACAGTCCTGCTCTTGCTTTTATTGCCCAAGAAATTGCAGCTAAATCATGATTGTCATTGGCAAATACGCTCTTATCTCAAAGATTAAGTTCCAATGTCAAATAATGCTGGTGGTATTGTGAGGTCCTCGCTCCACCACGTAACACGCGCCATCTCAATGACCGCGATCAGCTGTTGTGTCAAACCCTCCCCTCCCCTCATGTACCAGTCTATATTGACACCAGTTTTCCTCGCTAATATCTCCTAGTCTCTGTTCCAACCCACTTGTTTGAGCACAATTTCCTCTCCCAAAATCCGAGGACGGTGATCAGGTGTCATGCAAAACACTTTCACCAAATAGTTTAAGTTTAAAAACAAATTGTAGAAATATAGTTTTTTCCATTCCCGTTTCCAAATAAAGGGCATAGTTAGACGAATTTGAAGGCAATTTAAAAATTCTTTTAAGAAACATTCTTTGTACTGATTCTACATTATCACTTTCTCTAATACCCCACACCTGTGCACCATAACTTAAAACCGACTTATTTACAGAACTATAAAAAGTGAACTTTCCATCCAGTTTAATTTTATTGTTAACTATAATAGTTCTCCATATTGAATTTATAGCGAATTTTGCGGATCTTGCTTTTTTATACAAATGAGTTTCCAATTTAGAGTGGCAGAAAAAAATATACCCAAGTATTTATACTGATTGACAATTTCGATATTTTCCCATTATAATACCAATTTTCATTTAACTTAAGTCTCCCTCCTTTTCTAAAAACAATTATTTTAGATTTTTCAAGATTTACACACAGGTTCCAAGTATTACAATATTTTTCCAATCTATTTATCATATGCTGCAAAACTGTTGGTGTTAGTGCTATGAGGACGAGATCATCCGCATACATCAGTACATTTACCCTGTATCTTCCAATCACACACCCACCTCCAAGAACCTCTGGTAGGTTATTTATGAATAATGAAAACATGAGAGGAGAGAGAGAACAGCCTTGCCTCAAGCCCCTGATTGTATCAAAAGATTTGGTCACCCCTTTCTTACACCAAACTGCTGACGTAGAACCGCTATACAAACCTTTTAAATAGCGCGTGGTTATTCCCATACACGACAATTTGAAAATTAGGGCCTGTCTATCGACAGTGTCAAAAGCCGCACTAAAATCTATGAAAAAACAATACAATCTACCTTTATTAATACTAGGTAGCTAATCTTACATTTACACAATTCTAGACAAATTAAATACGATATCCACTGTGGAATATGCCCTTCTAAAACCTGCCTGAAGCTCAGATATTATATTCTTACTCTCAGTCCAGTGAACTAATCTATCATTTAACAGACTAGTGAATATCTTATGAATGACAAGCCCCTAAAATTGTTAACCAAACCGATATCACCTTTCTTATGTTGGGGGAAAACAACTGAATTTTTAAAGGATTGTGGAACTATTCCACACTGAAATATATTGTTGTATTGTAAGTTTTTAGTAGAATTGTTAGTTAGAGCGTCTATTGGGGCATTTTTATAAACCTCGTAAGGCATTCTTTTCAAGCCTGGGGCTTTATTGTTTTTTAACTTTTTCAATGTACTTTTTAATTCTGTTAGTGAAAAATCTCCACCGAGGAAGACATCTTTAACTAACGGTTCAGCATAAGCCATACAATCAGATAACAGTGGCTGGTTTAGTAATCCTGAAAAATGTGTCACCCTCTCGAGAGGGGGGTAATTGTCCCGACTGACTATACTTGATACTTGATAAAATCTAGGGGAAAGATTGCACTGCGACCTGAGATCTATTGTGCCCCCCAGACTAGTCTCTAGTTCTTGCCTAGAGAACCCCCTCTAGTCCTAATGCCTTAATAAAGTTTAGTATAACGAGGGGTTCTAACTTTGGAAAATCCTCCACCGCCACCTGGTGTGTTCCCAAGCTTCTGGCTCTCTTCTGACCTATCGCGTCACACTCAGCCAATAGGTGTCTAGGTGTTTCCTCCCCAGATTGGCAGAAGCGGCATTCACCCTCTTGGACAATGCCCATCTTGCTCAGATGACCCCTGAGCCTACAGTGTCCGGTTAGAAATCGGTCGGTGCCCCCTATGCTTAGACAGGTTCTAATTGGCACTAGGTCCCGTGATAGGTACTCTTTGCATCCTTGCTCTGGAGGCCCATAATCTTCTTTCTGAGAACCAAGGGTTCCTGGATCAGCACCACCATCTGTCCCTCCCGGGAAAATCTTCTCAAGACCAAGGCCGAGGCTCCCTTGGCATGATGAAGGTTTACCTGGGCTATCCTAAAGTTGAGGAGATCCCTTCCCAAATTTTTCTTGAGGGATGGCATCCTCCTCACCATCTAGGGTGCTCTCTACCATCTTGGGGGTTGCTATATTGAGGCTAGAGAGGTCCAGGTCATCGCCCTGTACATCGCTTCCCTCAGCTCCCCCTGGCTGGTTGGAGTCTCCCGACTTCTCGCCTGCCTCCTTCTCCGTGGGCTTGCGCGAATGCACAGGGATCCTCCCAAATGGGTAGAAAATTTGGAATTTCTCCTTCTTGATTTGCTCCCATGCCTGGTCATCAATCCCAATGTGCAGGAGCTTTCCCTGTCCCTCCTCTTTACTCCTCAGAACCTGCCACGTCTGGGTACCAAGCCCCTCGTTCTGGCTTTCAACCAGGGACAGGATGAACTTGTCGTTCTCGCCTTTGCTTCTTGGGAAGAAGATCGTGATGTTATGAGCCTTGGGTATATCGTCCCCAAGGCACGCCATCAGCTCTACCCCCTTCCACTCCTGCAGCTGGGTGGCCTTACTCCTCAACCAGTCAGCAGTTTCTTGGTTGATGCACTCCACCAGCATATACCCAGGCCTGAAGTGCACGCCCGCAAACTTAACCTTGCACGAGGTACCTCTCGCTATCTCTCTGATGATGATAGCGTCCTCTAGCTGTGAAAGCTCCTCCTTCCCCAGCCTCAATTTAGGGTACTCCTTTGGGAGTACAGCAACTTTGACGAGTTTAGTGGTTTCTGCATATGTGGTTGCTTGCCCACATGCAGGTGCGTAGGGTGAACCCTCTGTACCCACTCTCCTCCTCTTAGCATCGTACTCCCTCTGGGGTGGGGTGATCTCCTGCGTACCCCTTTTCCCCTGACTGGGAGCAGGTTCGTTCTGCCCTGCTGCCTTCCTTTCTTCTACCCTCTTCCTGGCCTCGTCAGGTTCCATGCCCTGCTCCAGGAGTCGAAGGTATCTGCGGGTTCCTGCCCCACTCAGTCCCTGTCTACGAGGGTCGTCCTTACCCCCTGGTTCTCCCAGTTTTGGGTATCTAGCCAACGGTCGATACCTTTGACCCCCCCTCCTATGTTTTGCGGTACTTGCCCGCGGCAGTTGCTCCTGCCCTGTGTTCTTAGTATTTGCTTGTGCGGTACTTGCCCGCGGCAGTTGATCAAACAAAGCGGAAGAGCAGGGGAGAAGATGGGAGAAGAAGAAGAGAATGGGTTTGTACAGATAGATGAAGACAGTCTATCCACGCATTGGAGGGGAGAAGAAACGTGGGTAGATAGAAAAGACCCTGCTCAAGAGGAGAGTAGAGAGTCAGGGAGGCTGTTTGCAGTGGCTTCGCCACTGGGCGGTGGGATCGCCAACTCCTACGCCAGACCCGACTGACCATGATAACTTTTCTACAAAACATTTTATTGCATCCCAGAACTCTCTTGAATCTCTTCCATTATTTATCTTGCTGAGTACCTGATCGATATCAGTTTTCTTTTTATTTTTGCACAATACTTTAAACTTTTTTTGGGCGTCAGTATAATTTAGCTTAATTTGGGCTGAATTATTTTTCCTAATAGGTTCAAAAGTCTAAACATCTTTTTCCTAAGTGCAAAACATTCATAATCGAACCGTGGTTGTTTTTTATTGATTTTTTTATTGTCCGGTAAGTATTCCGTTTTCCTTGCTGCACCTTTAACCTTTAACTTTAGGAATTGCAGATTCATCCCGATATCTTGTATATCTTGTGTATATTTAAGATTAAAACCATTAAACCTTTAATCTCCTAATCTTAATTTAAGAAACATTACTAGTACCACCTCATTTTTAAAAAACACCATAAACTGTAATAATTTTAAATTATGCCAACTTTTCCTAGTCTGAGGTTTGAGGTTTTCAATTTAGTAAAATTCTTAATAATTTTTTGGGGTTTTCAATATAAGTTTTTAGAGGCTGTTGCGCCATAAAAAGAGGAACCAAAATGAATTACAGAATGTATGTATAAGAAATAAACCATTTTTAATATGTTTGTATTGCATGGATATTGGATATTATAATCTACTTTTATTTTAGTTTATTAGTCCCAAAGCAATAGTGCAATAGTTCGAAACTGTTTTTTTTTCTAATAAGTAATTGGTTTAAATTTATTTAGGTTTTTCCATTAATTTATCAAGAATATTCAGAGGTTTGTGATAAGATAAGACCAGTGATAAGGCATCCAGCAGGTGCAGCTGGAGAGAGTTGACCTTTGATCAAACTGATAGTGGCTTGTGGATTGGGGTCTCATTCTAACTGGTTGTATGTGAATGTGTCTATCTTCTACACACCTGATAAGGGAAATTCTTATAAGGCTTTACAATATTGTTTCCCTTTTATGCCAATATTTGGCTGTCTATTATTCTGATTTGAACTGAAATAAAATTATATTTTTAAACTGGTTTTCACTTATAATCGGTTTTCAAAATAATTTATATAGACACCCAATTTATTCATTTTATATTATTTTTCTGACTTAAACTACAGTAAATATGAAAAATAAGAAACAATACCCTTGTGGGAAGTGTTCAAAAAATGTTAGTAGGTGTAAAGCTATCCTCTGTAGAGGGGCATGCTTGAAATGGTATCACTTTAAATGCACTCCTCTAAGCAATGATGAATTTGATAATATATTCAAAAGTAAAGCAAAATGGACATGTGATTCATATAAGTCCTTTGATGTCTGTGGGAATTAAGAGAAAACACAGGAATTAAATAATGAAATTAGCTATGAACTTGAAACCCAAAATGAAATTATAAAAACACTGAATGAAGATCTTAATCAAGCTAATAAAGAGGTAGAAGACCTAAAGATTCAGAAATTACATCTTGAAACTATGGTTATTAAAAAAGAATAGACAATAATACTATTGGAGAAAAAATCAGTGAGTTGAGTGTAATAGTAAGAAAGCCTGATTGGCAAAAAATTAGAACAAATGATGTACAGTTGAATCGGAGTTTCCCTTTATTGTACTCAACCCCAACTCATCAGGGTAAAAAGGTGAATAGAGGTCCTAAACAACAAATGATACACAAAGGGGTTGAAACTAGTAATCGCTTTGAAGCATTTGCTGTAGATGAAGAAGACGCTAGTATTAAAGAAATACATATATGTAAACCCAAAATTGTTGGTAATGATTGTCCTTCTGCTAATGGAAAAAATAAAAAGAATAAGTTACTTATTTGTGGTGACAGCCATAGTCGTGACCTGTCTTGGCACTTGAACTTAGTGCAGGACACCCATGAGGATGTGGGGTTTGTAAGGCCCAGTGGACTTACTAAACATAAACTTAGTGGAAAAAACATTACAAATGAAAATCTTGGTGAAAATGATGTTTTGGTTTTGGTATGTGGAAGTAACGATGTTGCAAAAAATGAAGCGGAGAATATATTTTTAAATTTGACAGACACTTTAAATATAATAAAAAACACAAATTTAGTCTTAGTGGATCTACCATTCAGACATGATCTGCCATATTGGTCATGTGTGAACAAAGAAGTTACAAGAACTAATGTGCGACTTTCAGAACTTACTAAACAGTATAATAATGTTACGTTAGTCAAGGCAAGTGACGCCCACAGATAGTTACACACACAACACGGACAACATTTTAACCAGAGGGGTAAGAGATGGTTATCCCACTTAATAGCACTTAATAGTAAAATGGCTTCTGATAAAAGTGAAAGTCAACATACTCTACAAGTTAGTCAACCACCACCTCCAGGGACCGAGCCGCTGTCGGGAAACTGCAATGTGAAGGAAACAACGACTCCTCAAATTCAACCCCTAAAAACTCATTCAATAACATAGAACTAGTTAAGTTAAATGAATGTGCTGAATCTAAGTGCTCTAAATTAGCTACATTGAATTGATCTAGTTTAATTCATTCAGAAAATGATTTTCTTACAAATTATTGTACAATTAATAAAAGAAAAGATACAAAAATCTTAGGGATAAATTGTAGAGATAAGGTTCTAAATGATTAAGATGATGTAGGTTTGTCAGTCCTTAATAGAAAAATTAGCTGTGAACAACTCAATGTGTTTCATTTAAATATTTGTT
The DNA here is from genome assembly GCA_023375725.1 of Nephotettix cincticeps. Classification (NCBI taxonomy): domain Eukaryota; kingdom Metazoa; phylum Arthropoda; class Insecta; order Hemiptera; family Cicadellidae; genus Nephotettix; species Nephotettix cincticeps. The sequence continues at coordinate 100,082,204 of CM041786.1, read as the reverse complement.
CCTTGCGGAATAAGTTAGGTATGTTGGAGGTAATCATTCATGAGAATAAATGTAATGTAATCTGTTTGAATGAACACTGGTTAACTAGAGATGAAAAATTACTGCATGTCCCTTATGGTTTTGTATTAGGAGATATTTATTTGTAGAGAGGACAGCCTTGGGGGAGGATCTTCAATTTATATCAGGGAACATCTTTCCTTCAATATTTTAGATGTAAAAAAAATATTGTGTTAACAGTTTATTTGAAGTGGCTGCTATTTGTATTAGGGATAGTAATGCAGTCATTGTTAGTGTCTACCGTACACCTCAGTCTGATGTAAACCTTTTTCTTAGTTGTTTAGATGGTTTTCTAGAAATGTTAACAAAGAAATTCAGTAAGACAACTGACATCATTATTGCTGGAGATTTTAATATAAATATTTTAGAAAATAGTTAAAAAAAAATAGAAAAAAGTCCCAACATTTCTTAAATATATTACGTTCTTACAATTTTTTATTGCTTAAATGACAAACCAACTCGAGAGCTTGCTTGTTTGGACAATATTATAACAAATACAATAAGTGTCAGAACTCAATGTAAGTTGATAAAAACAGACCTTCCTGATCATCACAGTTTGATGAGTTCTATTAGTGGTGAAACAAGAAATAATGAGATAGATTCAGAAACATATTTTGAAGGTAGAAGCTTAGGCCCAGGCGCGATAAGTAAATTAAGGTATAATTTAAAAAAAGTAAATTGGGAAGATATCCTTAAACCGGTATCAGTTGATTTGTCTTTCAGTATTTTTTAAAATAAACTTGTAAGTATTTATGATAATTTATGATAATAGCTGTCCAGTGAAAAATAAATGGTACCAGTGGACTGACACATACTTTTTCCCTTAAGTAAATTTAAAAAAGACAATCTGTAATAAAATTATCATGTTCTACAAAGTTATTCTAAATATCATTTAATAATTTACTGTTCAAATTGTATGGGTGGGAAACCCCCCCCCCCCCCCGGTAATACCAAGCTTTTTTGAGCTGGTTTTGTTCGGTGATTTGACCTTACTCTTCATACCAAGTTTCATGGAAAACGGTTGGAAAGTAAGGAAGAAATTGATTTTTTATATTCTCCATAAGAATAACATTGGGCGCTTTCAGACAACGTAGTGAGTTTATCGTTGACTGTAAATTTAACTTTTCTCTGGAACCGTTAGTCATAGCCATAGTTACAAAACAAGGCAAAATCACCAACTGGAGATGAAACAAGTCCGGTTAACCAAAACTTTAAAGAATATAGTCTGTATGGAAAGAAAACTATTTAATATGCTGCCTTCAAGTGTATTAGAAATAGAGAACTGAAAGTTTAAGGTTATTTTAGAAAAAATTTTTAAGGAAAAAGCATTATATTCAGTAAGGGAATTTCTTGAAACTGAAAATAAGGAACTTGAAATATTGTTCAAATAGGTGCAGTTCAGGTTGGTTTTTTTTAGTTTTCTAAATTCTTGACATGCTTGTTGTAAGCAGAAAAATGTAGATTAACCTAGAGAATTTGTAGTGTTCTGTCTCAATGTAGTTACTGTTAGGTTTGCATTAGCTTGTTTTTATTTATTGCATAAATTTAACTCTTTGTTCCTGATTGACGCTCATTTTGTCATTGTTAACAATTTTTTAACTGTCTTATTTATTTATTAGATTACCAATATGTTTATAGGTTTTTTATTTATTAAGTACCTAATCTACTTGATAAACAATGATTTATATTGGAGTGAATTTTATCCAATGTTTTATGTCAAACTTTAACTTTGACAATGTCTAATATGCATCCAATTGTATGCCTTAAACAGACAATAAAATCTTGAATCTTGAATCCAAATAAGATTTTTCCAAATGTTAGCCCTAACAGGTTTCTTTCCTTTACCTATGAGATTTCCCATGTTTTGAATAAATTCATTTGATTTTTACTTTCTCCCCTTTTACTATGTATAAAGGGAAAAAGAATTAAATTTTAATTAAATTAAAGAATTAAATCTAAAGCTGCTACTAAGGCTATAGAAGCAGCAAGAAGAATTTGGATGAAAGAAGAACACCGCAACACTCTCGGCTACCTGTGCATAGTCTAACATAGCATTTAGTTGGCTATAACGCATATTCTAGCGACAAAATACTGAACACTGTGAGATAGTTCCAAGATCAGATTATAGGGGCAGCACAGAATGTAGTTTACTAAGTTCTTGATGTATTCCACTGCCTGATGGGTTACATTAGTTGTTGAACAGAGGCGGTGGTTTTCTTGAAACATTAGATAAAAAAACTCGGTAATGAATGTGTTAATTTAAATTCATTAAATTATTGAAAGGATGCAAACCAGAAAATTATTTTTGTTGAATTAATGGCCATGAAGAATTCTATAAAAATGTGTAATAGAGTAATGAATTAATTTTTCTGAATTGTTTTCAGAAAGAAAGAGATACTCTTAAGGACACAAATGATAAGTTATTGCAGCTAACTCAGACCAAGAGTGAAAAGATACCAAGTGGACACTCTTTACAGGTAACTACTTAACAAAAACTAAGTAATCAATGAAAATCATCAATAAAAAAAAAATTAATGACATGGTTTAATATTGTATAACCATGTTGGGCTTGGAGATTCAAAGAACTAAACAGATCTATATAAAATACTTTGGGTTTTTTTAAAAAAAAAAGCTAGAACTACCCATCACCCAAGGGTCTGAGGGGTGAATTAAAGACAGCAAGGTACGAGAGCAGCATGAGTCACAAGAGATAACCAGAGGTTACCACTCATCATTTTTATCCAGCAACCTCTGACTTACTGGGCTGGTGTACTTTGTTTTTTTCTACCTTAAACATCATTGTACTTTTTTAATATGAGTCTGGCACAGACCTACAAGTTTTCTTGTACAAAAACCTGGAACTGCATATTTTACAATGAGAAGAACAGTTGACTTGGCTTTGGGTTACAGATAAGTCTAACTTAACAATGGTCTAACCTTTTTTGTTAACTTTAAGTGCTTGAAGTTAAAGTTAAGTAGATTTAAGGATACAAAATTTTCAATAGTAACATAAAAAATAGTTTACTCTCTAGGTAATGAAACAATTAAATTACACACAACACAATTTTACACTTACACAACAATTAAACAAACAAATTGGGCCGGGCATAAATCTGCCATGCACCCGCCACACCAGCCACACCCTGCCAACCCATGGCATGCCTTGCACACCATACTAATCCTTGACATGCCTTGAGCACCCTGCATACCCTTGATATGCCTTTCACATCCTGCCAACCATCGATATTCCTTGTACTACCAACCAAACCCTTAATGTGCATTGTGGACCCTGCCTACCCTTTATATGCCTTTTGCACTCTGTAAACCATGCCATTCCTTTCACATCTTGCCATCTCTTGTTTGATATGCCTTGCACATCCTGCCAACTCTTGAAATGCCTTGCCCACCTTTGTAACCCTTGATTTATCTTCCACACCCTTCCATCTTTTTTTATGCCTTTCACACTCTTCCAACCCTTAATGTGCTGCTGGCTCAGTGATTCAATGTTTCATTGTTCGTTTTATTCTATTTAAGGAGTAATCTAGGTAGGATGCTGCAAAAACTAATAGTATATTGTTTAGTTGTTCAATTTGGTTTTAAAATATATATTACTAAATAGTTAATTATTCTAGATATCACAGCTTGAGAAGGACTTGAAAGACAAGTTAGACGAATTAGAAGAGAAGGAAGCTAGGATCAAAGAGCTGGAAGGTCTACTTGAACAAGCTAAAAAAGAGGGGAAGGCTTTGGAGGTAATTACACAGATATTATACAGAGGAATAAATGGTATCAGAGGACTGAAACACACTTTCTCCCTTAAGTAAATTAAAAAATTCTACAATCTTTATTAAAACTATCATATTCTTTCATTTCTCTCGGTAGGTATATGTCATGACGGTGTTAATTAAAATTATAATTAGTTCCCTACACGTCAATAAAAAATTAAGTTTTACATTATTTATAGAGAAAAAGGTATATTTTAATCCTTGATTTAGGAATATCTTCAGCTTATAGGTTACATAAATAAACATCTAAATAAAAAACATGGTATAAAATTGATAAAAACATCCAATAAAATTTTAAAGTTGTATAAGAACATTATATATGCCATTTTTCATTTAGCCTCCTACTCCCTTAAGGTCATGCCTCAAACTGAGGATTGTCTGTAATTGGTGCAAGGGGGCAGACGTTGAAAGTAATTTGGCGCACAAAATATATATTGCCAACCCAAACGGTAGTAAAAACGAAAATATCCGGTGCCTGGAACGTGAGACTGTGTGCGAGTAACGCAGGGTTAAATTTGTCAGCGAGCTGCTAGCACTTCTTATTGCCTGTTTTTGTTATTGCGCTTGTGGTGAGGTATATTTTTTTCATTTTTGGAAGGGTCAGTTTTTGATTCATACAGGTATGTTTTAATTTTAGCGAAAACAAGGCAAAATTCACCAACTGGAGATGAAACAAGTCCGGTTAACCAAAACTTTAAAGAATATAGTCTGTATGGAAAGAAAACTATTTAATATGCTGCCTTCAAGTGTATTAGAAATAGAGAACTGAAAGTTTAAGGTTATTTTAGAAAAAATTTTTAAGGAAAAAGCATTTTATTCAGTAAGGGAATTTCTTGAAACTGAAAATAAGGAACTTGAAATATTGTTCAAATAGGTGCAGTTCAGGTTGGTTTTTTTTAGTTTTCTAAATTCTTGACATGCTTGTTGTAAGCAGAAAAATGTAGATTAACCTAGAGAATTTGTAGTGTTCTGTCTCAATGTAGTTACTGTTAGGTTTGCATTAGCTTGTTTTTATTTATTGCATAAATTTAACTCTTTGTTCCTGATTGACGCTCATTTTGTCATTGTTAACAATTTTTTAACTGTCTTATTTATTTATTAGATTACCAATATGTTTATAGGTTTTTTATTTATTAAGTACCTAATCTACTTGATAAACAATGATTTATATTGGAGTGAATTTTATCCAATGTTTTATGTCAAACTTTAACTTTGACAATGTCTAATATGCATCCAATTGTATGCCTTAAACAGACAATAAAATCTTGAATCTTGAATCCAAATAAGATTTTTCCAAATGTTAGCCCTAACAGGTTTCTTTCCTTTACCTATGAGATTTCCCATGTTTTGAATAAATTCATTTGATTTTTACTTTCTCCCCTTTTACTATGTATAAAGGGAAAAAGAATTAAATTTTAATTAAATTAAAGAATTAAATCTAAAGCTGCTACTAAGGCTATAGAAGCAGCAAGAAGAATTTGGATGAAAGAAGAACACCGCAACACTCTCGGCTACCTGTGCATAGTCTAACATAGCATTTAGTTGGCTATAACGCATATTCTAGCGACAAAATACTGAACACTGTGAGATAGTTCCAAGATCAGATTATAGGGGCAGCACAGAATGTAGTTTACTAAGTTCTTGATGTATTCCACTGCCTGATGGGTTACATTAGTTGTTGAACAGAGGCGGTGGTTTTCTTGAAACATTAGATAAAAAAACTCGGTAATGAATGTGTTAATTTAAATTCATTAAATTATTGAAAGGATGCAAACCAGAAAATTATTTTTGTTGAATTAATGGCCATGAAGAATTCTATAAAAATGTGTAATAGAGTAATGAATTAATTTTTCTGAATTGTTTTCAGAAAGAAAGAGATACTCTTAAGGACACAAATGATAAGTTATTGCAGCTAACTCAGACCAAGAGTGAAAAGATACCAAGTGGACACTCTTTACAGGTAACTACTTAACAAAAACTAAGTAATCAATGAAAATCATCAATAAAAAAAAAAATTAATGACATGGTTTAATATTGTATAACCATGTTGGGCTTGGAGATTCAAAGAACTAAACAGATCTATATAAAATACTTTGGGTTTTTTAAAAAAAAAAAGCTAGAACTACCCATCACCCAAGGGTCTGAGGGGTGAATTAAAGACAGCAAGGTACGAGAGCAGCATGAGTCACAAGAGATAACCAGAGGTTACCACTCATCATTTTTATCCAGCAACCTCTGACTTACTGGGCTGGTGTACTTTGTTTTTTTCTACCTTAAACATCATTGTACTTTTTTAATATGAGTCTGGCACAGACCTACAAGTTTTCTTGTACAAAAACCTGGAACTGCATATTTTACAATGAGAAGAACAGTTGACTTGGCTTTGGGTTACAGATAAGTCTAACTTAACAATGGTCTAACCTTTTTTGTTAACTTTAAGTGCTTGAAGTTAAAGTTAAGTAGATTTAAGGATACAAAATTTTCAATAGTAACATAAAAAATAGTTTACTCTCTAGGTAATGAAACAATTAAATTACACACAACACAATTTTACACTTACACAACAATTAAACAAACAAATTGGGCCGGGCATAAATCTGCCATGCACCCGCCACACCAGCCACACCCTGCCAACCCATGGCATGCCTTGCACACCATACTAATCCTTGACATGCCTTGAGCACCCTGCATACCCTTGATATGCCTTTCACATCCTGCCAACCATCGATATTCCTTGTACTACCAACCAAACCCTTAATGTGCATTGTGGACCCTGCCTACCCTTTATATGCCTTTTGCACTCTGTAAACCATGCCATTCCTTTCACATCTTGCCATCTCTTGTTTGATATGCCTTGCACATCCTGCCAACTCTTGAAATGCCTTGCCCACCTTTGTAACCCTTGATTTATCTTCCACACCCTTCCATCTTTTTTTATGCCTTTCACACTCTTCCAACCCTTAATGTGCTGCTGGCTCAGTGATTCAATGTTTCATTGTTCGTTTTATTCTATTTAAGGAGTAATCTAGGTAGGATGCTGCAAAAACTAATAGTATATTGTTTAGTTGTTCAATTTGGTTTTAAAATATATATTACTAAATAGTTAATTATTCTAGATATCACAGCTTGAGAAGGACTTGAAAGACAAGTTAGACGAATTAGAAGAGAAGGAAGCTAGGATCAAAGAGCTGGAAGGTCTACTTGAACAAGCTAAAAAAGAGGGGAAGGCTTTGGAGGTAATTACACAGATATTATACAGAGGAATAAATGGTATCAGAGGACTGAAACACACTTTCTCCCTTAAGTAAATTAAAAAATTCTACAATCTTTATTAAAACTATCATATTCTTTCATTTCTCTCGGTAGGTATATGTCATGACGGTGTTAATTAAAATTATAATTAGTTCCCTACACGTCAATAAAAATTAAGTTTTACATTATTTATAGAGAAAAAGGTATATTTTAATCCTTGATTTAGGAATATCTTCAGCTTATAGGTTACATAAATAAACATCTAAATAAAAAACATGGTATAAAATTGATAAAAACATCCAATAAAATTTTAAAGTTGTATAAGAACATTATATATGCCATTTTTCATTTAGCCTCCTACTCCCTTAAGGTCATGCCTCAAACTGAGGATTGTCTGTAATTGGTGCAAGGGGGCAGACGTTGAAAGTAATTTGGCGCACAAAATATATTGCCAACCCAAACGGTAGTAAAAACGAAAATATCCGGTGCCTGGAACGTGAGACTGTGTGCGAGTAACGCAGGGTTAAATTTGTCAGCGAGCTGCTAGCACTTCTTATTGCCTGTTTTTGTTATTGCGCTTGTGGTGAGGTATATTTTTTTCATTTTTGGAAGGGTCAGTTTTTGATTCATACAGGTATGTTTTAATTTTAGCGAATTTCCCATAGGGAAGAAGCTATTACCGTAGGTCTCATGGTGAGACTTAAGCCCGGGACCATGTTATTTTTTCTTCTTTAGGTGCCCAGAGTCCAAAAACAATAGTCGTTAAAATTTTTATATATATATATATATTATATATATATGTATATATATATATATATATATATGTGTCTGCTAGCACGATAACTCTCGTAAAAATGGTCCGATCGAGACCAAATTTGGTAGAGACGTGTATTCCTACAAATGCTCGGACGAGTTCGTAAACCAGACATATCGGTCAATGGAAACGGGTAGTTTGTGGGGGTTTTGTACACCAAAAGGGGTTTTTTGCGTTTTTCACATGTAATTTTTAAAATTTTCCAATTTTATATTTCTCCATTGGAATCAGCTTAAAAAACTACACAATTAAGTTCCTTGAAGTTTTTCTCTATCTCCAACGGTTACCGAGATATTAAAAAATCTAAACACAGTACGTTGTATTGTGGGGCTCCAATGTTAATCTTATGGAGGATAGGGAAAAATTAATATTTCCCATATTAATCAATATTTTTGGATAAAACTTGATATTTAGCTTCATGTGGTTGAGATCTATCCATTTATGCTTAAAAATCATAGTTTATGTGTTAATCATGGCAGCAAACCTGCATACTCTTTTCCCAAATTAATCATATAGGGAATAAGCAAACTCCTTTATTTATGGACAGATGTTGATGAAACTTGGTATAATTGGTTGAAATAAAAATTATTTATGGTAGAAATGACTACTTTCAGTGTTCCTCACAGCAGCTAACCTGCACACTCTTTCTCATGTTAATCTTATGGAGAATAGGCAAATAATTCTCATGTTTATGGACAGATTTTTATAAAACTTGTCATATATTATTATTATATTATTGATTTGGAAATTCGCTGAGTACGCAGGTCTGCTGCGACGGGGGTATTAATGAAAATATATGTTTATGTAAAATTGTGTATTTGTAAATAGTAAAAATACTGTTTTATTGCATCACCAAAAAGGGCAATTTGTAAAAATTGAATATTTTTTGACCTACTACGGGTATACTGAAATATTTGTATAATGGAATGGAACTCAGAACAAAACTATTTTGTTATATACCAGTGACAAAAAATCCACTTTGGAAAATTCTCCATTGGTCTGGCATAACAATAATTGTTAGAATGTATCAAGGAATTTTTATATAATAAAAATATAAATAAAATATAAAAAAATAAATATATAAATAAATAATATAAAAATAATACAATTTTAATATTGTTTAAAAAGTAAATGTATAAAAAGTAATACTTGCTGTAGTAAGAACTACAGCCTCGAGAGAATGTTGATACAATGTATCAGTTTTACATTGTTATTTTATTTGTCATTCAGTTTGTATTTAGAAATACAGTGGAACTTGGTTATAACGTCATTGAAGGGACCACACAATTAATGACGCTATATCCGAGTGACGCTATAAAAGAGGTTACATAATTTTAATTTAAAACCGAGGAAAAATAGGGAAACACATTTTTTACATGAAATTACAACATTTAATGAAGGTAATTTGAAATACACCGTAAGTTTATGTTTGATACTTGATACTTGATAAAATCTAGGGGAAAGATTGCACTGCGACCTATGAGATCTATTGTGCCCCCCAGACTAGTCCCTAGTTCTTGCCTAGAGAACCCCCTCTAGTCCTAATGCCTTAATAAGGTTTAGTATAACGAGGGGTTCTAACTTTGGAAAATCCTCCACTGCCACCTGGTGTGTTCCCAAGCTTCTGGCTCTCTTCTGACCTATCGCGTCACACTTAGCCAATAGGTGTCTAGGTGTTTCCTCCCCAGATTGGCAGAAGCGGCATTCACCCTCTTGGACAATGCCCATCTTGCTCAGATGACCCCTGAGCCTACAGTGTCCGGTTAGAAATCCCGTCAGTATCCTTAGATCGTTTTTCTTAAGCCTGATCATGGTCTCAGACCTTCTTATATTATGCACTCCAAGCATTTCCTTAGCCTGTCGGCATCCCGGATGAACGGTCCAGGCTTTCTCTCTGGCTTCCTTCTCTTTCTCCTTTAATTTCTTTTTGAAAAAGGAGTCCTCCAGTGCACAACCTGGCTCCGGTCCAACAAAGGGGGTGGCTGCCCCTACCCTAGCCAGTTTGTCTGCTACTTCATTGCCCTGGACACCTTGGTGCCCAGGTACCCAAAGTAGTGACAACTTGTTGTTCTTCCCCAATTGATCTAGACTTCTCCGACAGTCCCAGACCATCTTGGATCTAAGGCTGCTGAGCTCAAGGCTCCAATGGCAGCCTGGCTATCTGACAGGATCACAATCTCCCTTTTCATGTATCCTCTACTTAGGTTGAAGTGTGCACACCTTTCTATGGCCTTGACCTCTGCTTGGAATATGCTGGGGGAACGCCCCAGTGATTCGTTGTATTTGATCCTGGGACCAAAAACCCCTACACCAGTCCCCTCCTCGGTCTTGGAGCCATCAGTGTACCAACTGATGACCTGATTCCCGAGGGAATTTAGGGTTTTCCCGTCCCAGCTAAGTTTATTTCCTAGCTCCACATGGAATTTCCTTTCAAAGTTATACTTTCTTACCATGGAATCCCTTGGTTGTTTCATCAGGTCCTTTAGGCCTGGCGGAAATAGCTCCCCGCGAATTGTGGAGGAAGTGTCAAAGCCAGTCTTCTCCATTCTAAGCAAGGTCTCCCTTGCTGCTCTCTCTACCACAAAGTGTAGGGGTGTCAGATTCAAGATCACCTCCAGGGCAGCAGTAGGACAGGATCTCATAGCTCCTGTAATGATAACGCATGCCAGCCTCTGTACTTTCTCCAGGGCTTTCCTTATTGTTTCAACTTTGGTTCTACCAGCCCAGACAACGCACCCATACGTAATGATAGGCCTCACTAACAGGGTATACATACTTCTTAGTATATACGGGTTACAACCCCACATCTTCCCCGCATATCTCCTGCATGTCATCAGGTTATTACTAGTCCTGTTTGTCACCTGCTTTAGCCACTTTCCAGTCATCCTTTTAAGATCTAACTGCTCTTGGTTCTGTTGTCACCCCCCCCCCAGCGGTCTGCACCCTGGAAAATGCATCTCCAGGAGAAGGAGAGTGTGTTGAACCTCATCCTCTGTATAGCCCCCTGCCGGGGTTTTTAGTGACATTGTCCCATAAGTACAGTAAGTACAGTCCCTAACCAAGGTCTTGTGCAATCTGGCCCCCTCTGGAATAGAGGTAATTTGCCCACAAAACCTCCTGAAGCTGTCCCTTTTTGCTCGCCTTATCTCTTTGTTGTACAGAGTAAGGGCCTTGGAGTACCTTTGCCACCCTCCATCTGTTTTTGCCCTATTGAACAGCCTTCTAGTTTCCACCCTTAATTCTGATAGTCGGTTGTTCCACCAGGGGACATCCCGACTGGCTGGTTCCTTTTTGACCCGACAGCTAAAGACATATGCGTCCATAATGGGCTGTGTTCAGATTCTCCACAGCCTCTTCCACCTCAAAGTTGCTAGAAACCTGAGAGCTCAATTGGTCCATATTACAGCCTAATATCGACCTATACTTCTCCCAGTCCGTATTTATGGGGTTTCTGCCATGGGTAGTACCCGTGATCGTCCCCACCAGACTAAATTCTATAATCCTATGATCAGAAAGAGAGGGCTCATCAGACACCCTCCACCTTTCGATGTTACCCCTCACACTGTTACTAGCCAGTGTGAGGTCTAGCAGCTCCCTTCTGTTCTTCGTTACGAAGGTAGGTTTACTCCCTACATTCATAATCTCTAGATTAGATCTTACAATAAATTCCAGAAGATTCTCACCTCTCCTGTTGATGTTGCTGCTGGCCCACACAGTGTGGTGCGCATTTGTGTCACATCCCAAGATCAGCGGCAGTCCCATCATGTCGCAGTACTCTACCAGGCCCTGGACTACTGGAGGAGGGCATTCCCTCTCAGCATCAAAATATCCAGAGGCCAGGATCACATCACGGTCGGTGCCCCCTATGCTTAGACAGGTTCTAATTGGCACTAGGTCCCGTGATAGGTACTCTGTGACACACATACACCTCGTATAATTCCTTACCAGAATGCAAGCCCTAGGTTTACCCTCCCAAATACCTTTAGTGTCTCAAATTACCTTTGCATCCTTGCTCTGGAGGCCCATAATCTTCTTTCTGAGGACCCAGGGTTCCTGGATCAGCACCACCATCTGTCCCTCCCGGGAAAATCTTCTCAAGACCAAGGCCGAGGCTCCCTTGGCATGATGAAGGTTTACCTGGGCTATCCTAAAGTTGAGGAGATCCCTTCCCAACTTTTTCTTAAGGGAGGGCATCCTCCTCGCCATCTAGCAGTGCCTGCTCCTCCTCTTCCTCCATACTCTCTGCCATCTTGGGGGTTGCTATATTGAGGCTAGAGAGGTCCAGGTCATTGCCCTGTACATCGCTTCCCTCAGCTCCCCCTGGCTGGTTGTTCTCCTCCTGGTTGGAGTCTCCCGACTTCTTGCCTGCCTCCTTCTCCGTGGGCTTGCGTGCATGCACAGGGATCCTCCCAAATCGGTAGAAAATTTGGAATTCCTCCTTCTTGATTTGCTCCCATGCCTGGTCATCAATCTCAACGTGCAGGAGCTTTCCTTGTCCCTCCTCTTTACTCCTCAGAACCTGCCACGTCTGGGTACCAAGCCCCTCGTTCTGGCTTTCAACCAGGGACAGGATGAACTTGTCGTCCTCGCCTTTGCTTCTTGGGAAGAAGATCGTGACGTTATGAGCCTTGGGTATATTGTCCCCAAGGCACGCCATCAGCTCTACGCCCTTCCACTTCTGCAGCTGGGTGACCTTACACCTCAACCAGTCAGCAGTTTCTTGGTTGATGCACTCCACCAGCATATACCCAGGCCTGAAGTGCACGCCCGCAAAATTAACCTTGCACGAGGTACCTCTCACTATCTCTCTGATGATAGCGTCCTCTAGCTGTGAAAGCTCCTCCTTCCCCAGCCTCAATTTAGGGTACTCCTTTGGGAGTACAGCAACTTTGACGAGTTTAGTGGTTTCTGCATATGTGGTTGCTTGCCCACGTGCGTAGGGTGAACCCTCTGTACCCACTCTCCTCCTCTTAGCACCGTACTCCCTCTGGGGTGGGGTGATCTCCTGCGTACCCCTTTTCCCCTGACTGGGCGCAGGTTCGTTCTGCCCTGCTGCCTTCCTTTCTTCTACCCTCTTTCTGGCCTCGTTAGGTTCCATGCCCTGCTCCAGGAGTCGAAGGTATCTGCGGGTACCTGCCCCACTCAGCCCCTGTCTACGAGGGTCGTCCTTACCCCCTGGTTCCCCCAGTTTTGGGTATCTAGCCAACGGTCGATACCTTTGACCCCCCCTCCTGTGTCTTGCGGTACTTGCCCACGGCAGTTGCTCCTGCCCTGAATTCTTTTTATTTTGTTTTTTCTTCTTCCATGTCTGTTCCCACGAGTAGCTAGAGAAATATCCGTCCGCCTGAACAGAGCCCCGCATGTCCAGGTAAGGCTACTTACTGCAGGAGGTCGCCCGGTATCCTGCAGGTACCGTTCTAGACACCATATAAAGGCCTGGTGCCATCCACTCCTCGGCACGGTTCACGTGACACCTTGAGTTGGCCTGAAACAAAGCGGAAGAGCAGGGGAGAAGATGGGAGAAGAAGAAGAGAATGGGTTTGTACAGATAGATGAAGACAGTCTATCCACGCATTGGAGGGGAGAAGAAACGTGGGTAGATAGAAAAGACCCTGCTCAAGAGGAGAGTAGAGAGTCAGGGAGGCGGTGGGATCGCCAACCCCTACGCCAAAGTTTATGTTTATGACTGACTGACTACTCTACTATATAAAAAATCGAATTTGAAAATATTGCAATGAAGTTCGGCTTGGTGAATTCAACTGTTGGTTCGATTTAAAAAAACAAGCCCGAACACACATCTGCTATCTTACGTCCCTCCTCACACGCTCTTATAACTCACACCTTTTCTTCAGCAAAACCTTTCTCTTAACACTTGCCATTATTTTTCAATACTGTATTCGTAAATTAAAATAACGAAAAACAAACTGTAAAAGACATACACTGAACTAACGATATCTACACGAACTGTAGGTACGTACGAACGGCATCACAGTGCTTTGATGCGACGCGAGTCACTGACACTGACCTTGATGACGGCGACAGCGAATATAGGGTAGGGGAGGGGGTTGAGGTGGTTAGCGGTAAGACAGCAAGAAAATGCCGTTTCTAAAAATAGAATGTAGCTAAACAAAAGCCGTAGCCCTCACGTTGCACCACCGACTGAACTTCCTCTATTTAGCTATATGTTGCCTTCATCTCGGCCCGATTTTCTTGATGTATATACGAGGTTTGAGAATTTACTGACGATATATCTGAGGTTTTTTCCTATGTAAATACATATAGTTTGGCGGGACCTAAAAATAAATGACGTTATATCCGAGTTGACGTTATGGCCGAGGCCGCAATAACCGAGTTGCACTGTAATATACCTTATAATTGACTTGCTTCTTCACAGATTTATATTCAGTGTAGCTATGATAAATTACTTTACATGGAAAGTTTTAGTCAATTTATAAAAAAAAATGCTAAATCACTGATCATTTTTCAAATTGAATTAGTATATATAGTAATAGTATATATTCTGCATTGACTTCAAGACTGTCAACACGGTACAGCAAATAGATCTTCTCTCTAAGATCATACATCAATAAACTTAAGTGAATTTCCTCATAGAGAAATTCCCACAGAAATCAGTAAAAAATATTGTTATCATAAATAATATAATGTTTAATAACAGACGTTCACAAGTAACACATGATAAAAAATATAGATTTGCCAGATTCATTCACAACTGAAAGACATTTCACATTTTTCTTTTTCTTCTTGGAGCCTGATAAGTTGAATAAGCCTTTCCGCTTCTCTGATGCCAGTTCCTTTTGCTCCCTGAACAGTTCCAAATTGCACTGGGCAAGTGGCAGCTCCAGCAAAAAGCAAGACTGGGTCACAGAGATCGGTTTGTTCTGGGAGAGGAGCCGCGAGATTGTAAAAGTCCTTGGAGCTTACCCCAGGTCCCATATAGGGATATGCGCCAAAGAAACGTGGATCACTGGACCACTGGGTTCTTTTTATTTTTACTGGTTCTGGGATGTTTGGTTTGCTGAACACTTCTTTGAGAAATGAAACAATATCGCATATGACCTCTTGATCTGACAAAGACTCCATACACTTTGCTTGTGGTCCTGCCACTGTGAGACACATTATATGGTTGCTACCTTGTATTGGCTCTATAATACTCACTCCCTTCAACCAACCCTCTTTGCACTCCATTGATTCTACATCAAAAGTAATTTTCTTGAAGTTTCTTTGCCATAGCCAGAACGGTTTAGTGAATTCCAAAAATATTTTGTTTGTATGTCCAATTGGTATTTTCAAAATTGCATCCAGTTTCGCAGAAGGAAGTCCAGGACAGAAGAGGCAATCAGCATAAGCTTTCAGAACTCCTAGGGGAACAGTGATTATAACGTAGTCTGCTGGAAATTCCTCTCCTGAGTCAGTTATGACAACAGCACGAGGAAATACATTGGATACTCCACCCCATCTAATTTTGACAACTGTTTTATTGAAGTGCACAATATCCTCTGGGAGTGATTCATAAAGGGTGTTAATTTCACCAAAAAATCCTAAAGGTACTGAAGTGCAACTTCCAGGAAGTTGTAGAAATTCGCCAAACGGGCTTGATACTATTATACTATTGTCATGATTACTCTTAGACAGAAGTAAACTTGAAAAGCCAAGGAACAGTCTTTCCACTTCCACTTGCTGATTCAATGGAAACATCCCAATTTCCTGGTCTATTCTGCTCCCTATAAGTTGTGGGATACTGATTTTAGTTTCAAAACTTGATGCCTCTTCAAGTTCATAAGCTTGAGCCAAAATATTTTTGAAAATAGTGAAAACTTCATGACTTAGCGGATAAGAAATAACAGATCCATCACTTTTAAGGAGTAGACCCCTACTTTGATCTGCACCATTGAGCTGATGTGTCATAAGTCCTTCATTTAGCACATCTTTTAGTATAGGATTTATTGTCGGGGGTTTACCGATAGGTGAGCCTAATTCTATCACCGTATCACCAAACCAGCTTGATTGTATTCTACCTCCAGGTCTGAAACAGGTAATTTTCTTACTGATGGAGAAGTATTTAGCTTTTTTTGCGGCTGGATTGACAGAAATATTTAATAAAAACGTCTCAAGTAAATAGGGTCCAAGTTCTAAAGGAAAATCCAAATTTTATTTACTTACATTCAAGTGCAAGTATATCTGATTCTCTGCATGTATCTGAGTATAGGATTTCAGGATTTAGTTGTTCCATGTATCTGATGGTGATATTATTTTATATCACGTTTATAATATTAGTTTATAAATCTAAGTGTTTTTGATAGGAATGGACATAACCAGTTATTCAACTCATCTGTGAAAAAATATGAGTGTGTGTGAATCTTATTATTTTGTGTTGCATCATTACATTATTAATAATGACCTAAATGTAAATTTGGATCTTCCACTCCAAAAACAGTAAACCATAGTAGTGTCAAGATCAAGCCAAAATCAGTATTTGGTATTTTTAATGATACGAAATATCAAGAGCTTTTTGGACTCTTTAGCTTGAAATGATTAGGTTACCTGTCTAGAGCCTCGAGCACAGTAACATTTTCAACGCCATTCTCTCTAAGGTGATTGGCTGCAGACAGTCCAGCCATTCCAGCACCTATGACCACCACATTGGCGCTGTATTGTGGCATGCTCACTGACCGTGGCTCTATATACACTTCCTCCCGTGCTGAACAGCACACTTCCTCCACATCGCACAAAGGTTCCTTTTGACATGCTGCACCTTGCTTACCCTTGAGCACTGTGTTAAGGCAGTCTCTGCAGCGCTGAATGAAATTTATGTTTCTGAAAATTCATTAACCATTCAATGAATCATGTTGAAATGTGCATCCTTTATGATTAATGTACTGCATGGTTGTAATGTATAGTATCTTTTATCCAAGGCAAGCTACACAAATTACATGTGGTTTTTTTGGTATTCCCACTTTTACTGGTATTCCTGAATTTACTGGTACTATGACTTTATCGGTATTCCTGGAAAATGAAACTTTTTGCTATAGTCAGTAAAAAGATATTCTAATTAAATTGTTTGTTTATTCTATGCTTATGACTCAATATTTCATTTTAATGCATAGACATGTATGTTCCATGATTTTATAAATACAATACAATAATAAGAATTTTCAAGAGGGAAGCAGATTTTAAATTGTTAAATAACAACTTAATCACATCATTCCACCGTTTGGCAGATTCTCTTTAATTTATTATGTGGTTAAATAAGAATCAACCCTAGAAGTGGCAAAGTCGTGTAATTTGCGACGCATTTACATATTCAATAAGAATTGGCAGGTGGAGGCATCTGTCTTCAGTTTAGTGAACTTGTTAGACACTAACGGCTACGTTACCGTGTTGCCATCTGGGGGCAAACAACTGAACCTGTTCTCGTAGTGCACTAGACTGCCACCGGGCAGGTCTTATAACCAAGTAAGTGCTTTCAACTCCTATGCACTGGTGGCCTACATGGCTAAAGCGCTGCGCTGAAGAGCGTAACGTTATAGCCATTCGGAAGTGCTGGGGTTCGAATCCCGACCATGAGCAATCCCAATTTGGCTTGCAAATGTGTGGTAGAGCGGACAGGAGGGCCCACCTTAAATAAACGGTGGCTGGCTTGGGTGGAAGTTGACAGCATTTTTAGGCTTAATTGGGATTGCAGTGGACACCTGTTTTGCTTTTGTGGTTAGTGGTTATAAGGGGGGGGCATGTTTTACGCTTTTTTGATTAAAATTTGATATTTCAAGAAGATATTAGTAATTATTTTTATGTTACAGTTAAGAGTAAAAAGCTTGCATCTTCTAGGGTTAGAAAAATGTAATTAAAAAATGTATTTTAGAGAATGTCAGTCAGGTAAATCAGGTAATTTTAAATTACAGTACTTCTACCATTTGGTAGATTCTATCTAATTTAAAAGTTTAAAAAATGTGATTGAAAAATCTATTTTAGAGATTATCATTATTGATTGTCATGAGCTTTTTTGTGAGATGGGCCTTATTTCACTCACATTATCCTAATCCTCATGTTTCTTGATTTATACCAATTTTTGAAAAAAAACAAGTTAGAAAAACTTATAAATAAAAATAAAAATTTTTTTCTATCATATAAACTTTTAGCTTATTTTGTTTTACTTTTAATTAAATACCAAATCTTACCTAAAATGACATTCAATATATCTTCCTACCATACTTACTAATTCCATTTGCCTTATGATTCTTTGTAATTTAAAATTACTATGGATCTAACATATTAATTTTAAATAATGATTATTGATTTTAATAAAATAAGTATTATTATCTGTATTTAATCTTGCACATTTACAAATTTACCTTGTTGGAGTCCAGATGATTGCATATTGCTGTAAATTTGGGTTTAATCGGTTTAATTTTAAAATTACTCTGTATGTATACATATTTGAACGAAAAAATTTCGTGCGCTTGTGAAATTTGTTTTACTTGAATGTCATGGAAATGAAAGAAGTGTTATTGTTGTCAAAAAACATACTTGTGTTGCATTAAAGATATGATTTTGTCCTTCAGATTTGAAGACATTCCAAAAGAAAATGCTTATAATAAAAATTAACAGAGTATTGAATTCAACATGCAAATCAGAATGGTATAGGAGCATCCTAAAGGACAATTCAGACTTTCCTTGGTTTAAAAACCTACACCTTAGTAGATGGGAAATATCCAATATCATTTGAATGAGGATTGGACATGCAACAGTGATTAAACACTACACAGGATGAATCTTTATTTTACCCCTCTGTGCCTAAATTGCATATTAGGAGTAGCAGAATAATTGGTTGAACACATTTTACTTGCGTATCCTCAGTATGATTATGCAAGGGTAAAATGCTTTAAAACTATAATATAATTTGAAGGAAAATTCATAACAGAAAATTATAGACGGATTTTAACTTGCCAAGATTTAGGTATATACAAAGAAATTAATGCATTCCTAAGAACTATAAAGAAGAATATCTGAAAGAGAAAGAACACTCACACTCACAATGGCAACCACAGAAGAGAAAAAAACATACAAAAGTGTTGAATCGACTTCATGGTTTCTAGACCAAAGTCAGCCTTGTTGGCAGAAGAGTAATAAAAAAAATCTTTTAAAGATAATAATTTTGCTTGGTGGTGTGAAATTATTATTAAACAACTTTCCCGTTGAAAAAATAACAACATATGAAGCAATTACCTTTTTTAAGTTGTTAAAATATGATATGATGATATATGATGAATCAATGATATATTTATATATTTCAATAAATTTGTAATATTATTCTTGAGAGGAATGAAACATTATGAAGCTTTCTATCTTTTATATTGTTTTAGAAAATTTCCCATAGGGAAGAAGCTATTACCGTAGGTCTCATGGTAACACTTAAGTCCGGGACCATGTTATTTTTTGTCTTTAGGTGCCCAGAGACCAAAAACAGTAGTCATTAAAATTTTTATATATGTTTATGTATATATATATATGTCTGTGAATACAATAACTCTCGTAAAAATGGTCCGATAAAGACCAAATTTGGTACAGACGTGTATTCCTACAAATGCTCGGACAAGTTTGTAAACCAGACATATCGGTCAATCGGAACAGGTAGTTTGGGGGGGGGGGTTTGTACTCCTAAAATGGGGTTTTTGCATTTTCCCATGTAATTTTAAAAAATTCAAATTTTATCTTTCACCATTAGAATCAGCTAAAAAAACTACACAGTTAAGTTGTTTAAAGTTTTTCTCTATTTCCAACAGTTACTGAGATATTAAAAAATCTAAACACAGTATGTTGTATTTTGGGGCTCCAATGTTTATCTTATGGAGGATAAAGGAAAATTAATACTTCACTTATCAATCAATATTTTTGGATTAAACTTGGCATTTAGCTTCATGTGATTGAGATCTATCCATTTATGCTTAAATTTATGGTTTATGTGTTTGTCTTTGCAGCAAACCCGCATACTCCTTTCCCATATTAATCATATAGGGAATAGGCAAAATCCTTTATTTATGGACAGATATTGATGAAAGTTGGTATAAATAAATAAATAAATAAAAATTTTATTGTCGTTAAACTTTGCAGCAATAGACAACGTCAGGTTACATATATACAATATATACAAAAAGAAAAAAGATACAAGAGACACAACAGTACAATAATTGAATAAATTGAAAATAAATAAATAAATGTAATAAATAAATATCTAAATAAATATATTATAAATTTTGAATAATTGTATAATTGTTAAAAATAATAATTGTTTATGTTATAAATGCCTACTTTCAGTGTTCCTCACAGCAGCAAACCAGCACACTCTTTCCCATGTTAATTTTTAAGGAGTACTAGCTTAACCCGACGGACGTTGTCTCGCTTTTAATTTTTCATTAATATACCAAAATAAAGTAATAAAAAAATTCGTAGAAAAAATTTATGCGTTCAACGTCACGTCGAGAATTTCGCTCTGCAGGTGTTTCTATAGCACTTGACGTCGAAGATCGTCCACGCAGGTCTCCGAGTCGTGCTTCTCACTCTGCAGGTGTTTCTGTAGCTCTTGACGACGAAGCTCTTCCACGCAGGTCTCCGAGTCGTGCTTCTCGCTCTGCAGGTGTTTCTGTAGCTCTTGACGTCGAAGATCGTCCACGCAGGTCTCCGAGTCGTGCTTCTCGCTCTGCAGGTGTTTCTGTAGCTCTTGACGTCGAAGCTCGTCCACGCAGGTCTCCGAGTCGTGCTTCTCGCTCTGCAGGTGTTTCTGTAGCTCTTGACGTCGAAGTTCGTCCACGTAGGTATCCGAGTCGTGCTTTCCGCTCTGCAGGGGTTTCGGCATCTCTTGATGTCAAAACTCGTATTCGCTGGTCTTCAAGTCGAGCATCTCGTTCTGCAGGTGTTTCCGCACATCTTAAGATCGAAGCTCGTTCTCGCTGATCTTCAAGTTGTGGACAGCTTCCAAGCGTGCTTCCGTTTCTACAGATGTTTCAGCAGCTCTAAGTGCTGAAATACATCGAGCGTTTTTGGTTCTTCTACCAATATTGGCTTTTTTAGGAGGCATGCCATAAAAAGTATTCTGCCAAATAAATTATTTATTATCAATTTTAACGTTTTCCTAAATCTTTTAATTACCGATGCAATAAGGTTAAAATCAATAATAAGAAATACAGATCACCTGACCAAGTAAAAGTGTATACAGTTAAAATGTTCCGTTGATCTGTATAGTCACTTGCATAACCTTAAAACAAAATGTAAACAAAAACAAATTATTTTACTACTCATTAATTTGTCTCTCCAATCATAGCTTTGCTAGCTTGGGCTCCCCCAGGCCCCTGTGGTTGTTGTCGGCAGTCCTTAGTATTTAGAATAGAGTTAATGGCAGTGAAGGGAAAGTGTGTGCAAAAGTCCATACCATTATAAACTAAAATAACGTAACACAGTATCAAAATGTGCAATAAGAAGTCACAGTTAAAAATGTAAACTGTTTAGTTTACAGTTTTAGTTTGGACTCGCATAACAAAAAAAAATGTAAACAAAATAAAAAAACATAAACAAATGCAAGTGCTTCAATCTGTCGTGTATATCTTTAACTAACAGATATAGTATAGCAATCAGCTGTTGAAAAGAAAATATTATAATGTAAACAAAGTTCTGGTTCCATAGTATATGGGATCCCTTTTAAAAGTTCTGTTTTTAGGGGTTTCCCGGCAATTATTCGATTTTTTCTCGCTGTAAGAACCGTCCATGGACTTCAACGAACATCTTAAAAAAATAATTGGCCAAATTGGTCCAGGCGTTGTTGAGTTATGCGCTTACCAACACATTTTGCGATTCATTTTTATATTATAGATAGGCTAATAATTCTTACGTTTACGGACAGATATTAATAAAACTTGTTATTTATTATTATTATTATTATATTATTGATTTGGAAATTTGCCGAGTACACGGGGATTTCAATTATTCAATTTCTTTAATATATACCTCAATCTTCTCCATCCCTGCTTTCAGAGTGCTTCTTCCAAATTAGCGCTTCTTCCAAGTTTCCTTCCAAATTGGTGTGTAGAGTCTCATAAGATTTATTAAAGTCGGCTTCACTCCTCTTTTTAGTTTCCTGGATATCTCTCAAGGCCCCCATGACTGCTTCTAAGGTCACGCTGTGCCTTCACCTTGGCTGCACTCTAACCTCATACTTTTACGTCTTATTGTGTCGCTTGGATCACAACGCCACAATGAACCCTGATATGGTAAATAGTCCACGTCAGCTTGGGTTATTTTTACACACTTGCCATGAAACTCCCCATTGCAGCCGTGACACATAACCTTAAAATTGTTTTTCTTAAAAGCTGCCAGACAAACCCCACAGGAATTCATTGTTGATTCTATTAGTATTCTCAGACTGTATAATGGTTCACTAGAGTTTAAGTACTTTAGCAGAACACAGGATATTGTTGTTTATCACACAGCAGCACTGATTATGCAACAAGCACTCCGGGACATGTCTGCTCCGTACAAACTCTGACTCATGATTTCTATAGTGATTTGGTATTTGATTTATATGGAATTTTTCAGTTTTGTTCATGATGTAAATTTTGATTCTTTTTACAGGGTAGTGACTGTAAGACTGACTGTCCAAACTGTTGTGACCTGAGTAAGAAGTTGTGCTCTGCCCTCTTGGAAAATGGCAAACTCAAGTCACTCTTGGAATCAGCGCAGGTAATAATTTTTGTGCTGTGTTATATTAAGCATGTCTGATTTGTATGTTTTAATAGCTTTGCCAGCTGAAGGGTTCCTTGCTGAACGCCCCCTCCCTCTTCCTCCCACAATTCTCTTGAACTGAGTCCACTCACCAACATTTTTAGCGAATTTCCTATAGAAAAGAAGCTATTACCATAGGACCTAAGCCCAGGACCATGTTACTCTTTTGTTATGAGGTGCCTAGAGACCAAAAACAATAGTTGTTAAAAATTATATATATACAGGGTGTTTATTAAAGTTGGGGACAAACTTCGAGGGGTGATAGTACTCATCAAAATAAACAAAAAATTTCCTATAAAAATATGTTGAAAAATCCTTCGTTTAGCCGCTAGCCGCCATTTTGTATTTTATACAAAAAACCTTACATATAAAGAACTATTTATGATACAGAAACCAAACTTTGCACACATATTTACTGGCCAAAGAGAAAAAAATTGTCAAAGTAACATTAAGTTTGCTTTTATATTTTCAAAATGGCGGCGATTCTTAAAGTTAATGGTTCCTTTGTTATTTAAATTAAAATATTTTTAACCGCCGTCATTTTGAAAATATAAAAGCAAACTTAATGATACTTTAAGAGTTTTTTTTCTTTAGCCATTAAATATGTGTGCGAAGTTTGGTTTCTGTATCTTAAATAATTATTTATATATAACATTTTTTGTATAAAATACAAAATGGCGGCTAGCGGCTAAACGAAGGAATTTTCGACATATGTTTATTAGAAATTTTTTGTTTATTTTGATGAGTACTATCACCCCTCAAAGATTGTCCCCGACTTTAATGAACACCCTGTATATATATATATATATATATATATATATATATATATTTATTTATTTATCTTTAAATAAGTCAACCGAGTACCCTTAAAAAATATTTTAATTATTTCTTCTAAAGATAATTATATTAGTAGCCCTATTTGATGAACTAAATAGTGAAATATATATATAGGTATACATATATATATATATACATATATATACATATATATATATATATATATATATATATATATATATATATTATGTAAAGTTAAAATAATTAACTGAGTATCCTTTAAACATTTTTTTTATATTTAAAAAACTATATATATATATATATATATATATATAGCATATATATACACATATATATAACATATATATATATGTGTGTGTGTGTGTGTGTGTGTGTGTGTGTGTGTGTGTGTATTTATTTACCTTTAAATAAGTCACCGAGTACCCTTAGAAAACATTTTAATTATTCCTCCAACATGTTTCGGGAATCATCCCATCATCAAGAAGTACAAATTTTTAACCTAATTTGACAATCATAATTTGTAAATGTAAATAAATGTCATATGATAATTTAAATTTCACTGTATTAAAATTGGTGGAGTGTGTTAGCATGTATTATTTCTTTCTTGTATGATTTTTTCATACATTGGATTGTTTATTTCAATTTGTGAAGTGTTTATTATATTATTTGTCAATTTGATAGTGAGTATAAATTTGGAATTCTCCTTTTGTATTCAATTTTCTTCATTTGTGTTCGAAATTCAATATAGTTATATTATGTGTCGTACTAGTGTATTTGTGGTTTGTGGAAAGAATATGTTCGGCGAACGCTGATTTTGTGTTGTTTTGTTGTTTGATTTTAGCGCTTGTATGTTCTTTAAATCTTGTTTAAAAATTCCTACCGGTTTGTCTAATATAATATTTGTTACAGTCATCACATTTAATTTTATATACTCCTGATCTTATGTAAACATTAGTTTGGTTGTTGTTTCGTAATTTCTTTTGTATTCTTTCATAGACGTTGTGTCTTGTTCTGTAACTTATCTTGAATTTTTTTTGTGTAAATGTTTTCTGTATGGCTTTGTTTAGTTGTAAATTTTATGGCACGCAAATAAACTTTTTTCTTCGATTTCTCTTTTACCTTTGATTCTCCTCCCTTTTTCTCCCATCTTTTTATCATTTTATTTATCATATTCTTTTTGTATCCATTTTCTTCTGCAATTTTTTATTATGTTTATCTCATTATTTAAATTGTTCCTGTTCATCAGTATTATCTTTAGTCTGTTAATCATCGTGTTGAATGTTGAAATCTTATGTTGCCAGGGGTGATGTGAATTACATGGGATGACAAGATCTGTATGTGTGGGTTTTCTATAAATATTAAAATCATGTTTATTGTTTGTATTTTGTATTATTAGGTCTAAAAAGTTTATTTTCTGTTTTTGTATTTCCATCGTGAATTTAATAGATTTTGAGATTGAATTTACGTATTCTAATAATTTGCAGTGTGAATCATCTTTGTTGTTTGTTATAAAACATACTATGTCATCAACGTATCTGTACCAATACATAATGTTTTTTACTTTCTCCCCTTATACGTAGTGTATGGAGAAAGTATTGTTTTCGTCAAAATTTTCGAATTTGAGTTGAGGGTGGATATATCTGTTTTGGGGTCCCTTGAATCCAAAAAAGTGGGTTTGGACGTGATGTCTGTCCGTCCGTGTGTGTGTGTGTGTGTGTGTGTGTGTGTGTGTGTGTGTGTGTGTGTGTGTGTGTGAAGGACAACAAATTTTTAAGTTGTTGGCATACAGAAGGTATTTACAGTTAAGGATACATTCAGAAATGTCATTAATGAAGATTGTGAACAATGGGCCAAGGTTCGAACCTTGTGGCACACCTGATAAAGCCAGATATTCTGAAGAAGAGCAACCACTAAACGAAACATACTGAACTCGGTTGAAAAGAAGAAAAAATCTAATAAGTGGATTAGACAGCCCAAAATGTTTTAGCTTAGAAAGAAGTTTAAAATGGTTCACTTTGTCGAAAGCTTTTTGGAAGTCGGTATAGATGACATCGACCTGCCTACCAGAATCCATAGCGGCCAAGCAATATTCGTAAAATTTCAACAAATTTGAGGTAATCGACCTTCCTGGAAATAAACCATGTTGATGAGGACTTATGAAGCTCTTGAAACTGGTATATAATTCTTGATATCCGACCTTTGACCCTTTTTAAATATTGAAACAACTTTCACTTTTTTTCCAAACACAAGGGAACATAGATAGAACTACAAATAAAAAGATTAAAAAGATGAAGCAAGAGGGCGAACCAAATATTCTGCACAAGCCCTGAAGATATATGGTGGAATACCATCTTGCCCTACAGATCTTTTGGGTTTCAACCTACGCTGTCAACACCTCCGAGTGAGTGACGGCATCAAGTGTCATGGTGGGACACCCGCCATGACCGGTGAGCCGAGCGCGACTGCACAGCTCCCCTCTGAATTATTAAAATTACACTTATGATAAACTGAACTAAAGTAATTAGCAAAACTGTCAGAAATCCTCTCCCCCCTCCACATCAACACCGCCAATACGCATTACTGATGGTAAGTTATCAACATTTTTCAACTTATTAATTTCAGCCCAAACTAGCTTGGGATTCACCATACATTTATTATCAATAGAACGAATATAATTACTATATGAAATTTTAATTTCACTCTTGTCTATGCAATTCCTTGTAATCCATGTGGATTTGTGGAATCCCATACTTTTTAAATCTAATAAGCCCAATTATTCTTTTGTCAAACCAAGGAGGAAATCTGGATTTGAATTTTTTTTATAAGGGCACAGAAACATTGAACACAATTAAATTTACTATAAAAATAATCAAGAGCTTCATCTACGTTCTGAACTGTAGAAAGATGACTCCAAGATAAATTTTTTAAAGAATTATAAATGGAAAGAAAATCAGCTTTCTTATAATTACGATAATAATAAATGGAATTATCTTTTTGTTTCGAAACATTCTGAAACTTAAATGTTATATTGAGAGGAGGGTGGTGCTTATCAATATTTACTAAGGGATTATTATCCTCATTTACACACAAATAATCAATATCAGATAAAACTAGATATAGTGTTTTGCCATTTACATTTAACACATCATTTTCCATACATAAATTGTTAGACCTCATGAAAAAGAGCAGTTATTTACAAATTTCGCTACTATTAGACAAATCAAACGTTTTCCCAGTAATTGGAAAATCACCGATTATCAAATATTTTCTTTTCTAAACTGAAATACCTCCAGCTTTTCAAAACAACACATATACCGTATTCATTAATTGAACAGTTTGGTAGGAAGTAAACTACAGAAATGACAAACGATTTATTATTAGGAAGTTTCAATTTTAACCAAATATTTTCACCCTCAGTTTCTAAAAATTCTAACCTGCTAGATTTAATGTGAGAGCAATTAACACCCCCCCCCCCACCCCTAGACATTCCAGTGCGCAACTGACACCTGTCTCGCCGGTACACATTGTACTCGTCAGTAAACAATTCCGCATCAAAAACAGAGTCATTGAACCAGGTTTCCATTATCGCTACAATATCCCAGCTACATTCCAAAAGTGAAAATCTAAAAGAGACTGTTTTAAATCTAAGACCTCTAACATTTTGATAATAAACGCAAAATGGGTTACTCCTTAGCATGCAATAATTTAATTATAATCTATAAAATAACAACAACATAAAAAACATTTAAAAATGCAGTACCCTTTTTTAAATGTTTTTAAAGTTAGTAACAATTATATTAGCAGCCCTCCTTGCCTTAAATAAGAAGATATATATATATATATCTTCTCTTTGACGGGGAGGAAAATAAATGCGAAGAATTTTTTAAATATTTAAATTAAATTTTATGGATTTAACCATATTTAATAACAGTAGTAAACATGGATAAAAAATTTTCAGGAAACCAACGCAAACAGATTTATTTTATTATTAACAAAATTATTATTATTAACAAAAACTCAAACCATCCATGGCAATGGATCGAGACCAAATTTGGTAGAGACATGTATTTCTACATTTGCTCGGACAAGTTCGTAATCCATTCATATCAGTCAATCAAAACAGGTAGTTTGGGAAGGTTTTGTAACCCAAAAATGGGTGTTTTACATTTTTTCCATGTAATTTTTAAAATTTTAAAATTTTATCTTTAACCATTAGAATCAGCTCAAGAAACTACATGATTTAGCTCCTTAAAGTTTTTCTCTAAATCCAACAGTTACCGAGATATTAAAAATCTAAACACAGTACTGTATATTGTACTTAGGGGCTCCAATGCTAATCTTATGGAGGATATGGAAAAATTAATATTTCCCTTATTAATCAATACTTTTGGATGAAACTTTGTATTTAGCTGCATGTGTTTGGGATCCATACGGTTGCGTGTGTGTGTGTGTGTGTGTGTGTGTGTGTTTGTGTGTGTGTGTTTTTGTATGGGTGCGCGTGTAGTGTTTCTGTTTGAATTATTCTCCAATCATGCTAATAATCATAGAGTTAGGGCTTGCCGGTCCGTCTTCTCAAGCACTGCTCCCATGATCAGCTATTTTTTGTTTATAACTTAAGTTTTTTTCCCTGTAGTATTCTTTATTTTACTGGTACCTGTTTAAGTCGGTAATCTAAATACTTTTATGTATTCCCTGACTGTAGAACTCGTCCCTCACACACAGGCTTCTGCCCATGTGGGGGACTATATTTCATGTATTTTTCTAAGACCAGTTGTACATATTTTTCTTTCTGAAATAAACAGTTTTCATTTTCATTTTTCAATCTTGTCACATAATTGTCACAAAGGGTCCGAAACGACGCATTATACGTTGATAGCACCTGGAGGGTTAAGTAAACTTAAAAACAACAATCTATAATAAAACTATCATATTCTTTAAAGTTTATCAATCAATCAATCAATCAATATATTTATTTTAATAATACACATTTAACAACAGCAAGGTTACAAAAGTGCAAAAACCCATAAAGGTTTGTCCGCACTCAAACAGGTTAACAAAACTTGCAAGCTACAAACATATTAAAAAAGAATCAGAGTCCACACAGATTTTCTCGGGTTCTTCTCTGTCTCAACTACAACAATTAATTACTACTAAAACACAAACATAAACAATACCTCTAAGATGCTATGTAGAAATTCCAGACCACATTCTCAATAATAAATAATAGGTTCAATAAAAACAAACTCTGAAAAAAACATGCATAAGCCACATACCATCATGCCTATGCATTGAAATTACAAAATAACGTGATGTCCCTTAAATTTCATAATACATCACAAAAAAAATATATATCAAAATGTATTAAAGTTCCTGAATATTAGCAATGGAGATGATCAATAGTGATAAAAATAAAATAGATAAATAAATATTCGATACTAAATATGCGCACACCCTCAAATCAAGCCATTCCAGATAAGTCTTTTAATTTCATCCTTAAAAAATCTATAACTATTAGCATGCAATAGGTGAACTGGCAAGCTGTTAAAAATTTTAGGCACATAAACTTCCAATGTTCTGCCAAACTTATTTTTATACCTAGGAACAAAATAATAACTTTTCCTTACACCATAAGAGTGTGTTTTAACTATTTTCATGCTATCATCAAATAAATAATCAAGATAAATTATAAACAAATAAAGCTTGCTAACAGGCAATAAATTAAGATCTATAATTTATTAAGATCAATAAATTAAATAAGATCACATAATGTATCTACAACTTTTTCAAGTTGCAGCGTATCAAACGCCTTAGTGAAATCTATAAATGTGACCAAAACCTGTTTACCCATCCCTAGCTCTCCATTTACATAATTGGTGAATTCTTTTAATAACATATCTGTGCTTTTATTTTTCTGAAACCCATACTGACTCTTATCTATGATGTTATTTTCTATAAGATATTTATTGAGGTTCTGAGCTACATAACGTTCATAAAGCTACATAAACGCAAAATGGGTTACTCCTTAGCATGCAATAATTTAATTATAATCTATAAAATAACAACAACATAAAAAACATTTAAAAATGCAGTACCCTTTTTTAAATGTTTTTAAAGTTAGTAACAATTATATTAGCAGCCCTCCTTGCCTTAAATAAGAAGATATATATATATATATATCTTCTCTTTGACGGGGAGGAAAATAAATGCGAAGAATTTTTTAAATATTTAAATTAAATTTTATGGATTTAACCATATTTAATAACAGTAGTAAACATGGATAAAAAATTTTCAGGAAACCAACGCAAACAGATTTATTTTATTATTAACAAAATTATTATTATTAACAAAAACTCAAACCATCCATGGCAATGGATCGAGACCAAATTTGGTAGAGACATGTATTTCTACATTTGCTCGGACAAGTTTCGTAATCCATTCATATCAGTCAATCAAAACAGGTAGTTTGGGAAGGTTTTGTAACCCAAAAATGGGTGTTTTACATTTTTTCCATGTAATTTTTAAAATTTTAAAATTTTATCTTTAACCATTAGAATCAGCTCAAGAAACTACATGATTTAGCTCCTTAAAGTTTTTCTCTAAATCCAACAGTTACCGAGATATTAAAAATCTAAACACAGTACTGTATATTGTACTTAGGGGCTCCAATGCTAATCTTATGGAGGATATGGAAAAATTAATATTTCCCTTATTAATCAATACTTTTGGATGAAACTTTGTATTTAGCTGCATGTGTTTGGGATCCATACGGTTGCGTGTGTGTGTGTGTGTGTGTGTGTGTTTGTGTGTTTGTTTTTGTATGGGTGCGCGTGTAGTGTTTCTGTTTGAATTATTCTCCAATCATGCTAATAATCATAGAGTTAGGGCTTGCCGGTCCGTCTTCTCAAGCACTGCTCCCATGATCAGCTATTTTTTGTTTATAACTTAAGTTTTTTTCCCTGTAGTATTCTTTATTTTACTGGTACCTGTTTAAGTCGGTAATCTAAATACTTTTATGTATTCCCTGACTGTAGAACTCGTCCCTCACACACAGGCTTCTGCCCATGTGGGGGACTATATTTCATGTATTTTTCTAAGACCAGTTGTACATATTTTTCTTTCTGAAATAAACAGTTTTCATTTTCATTTTTCAATCTTGTCACATAATTGTCACAAAGGGTCCGAAACGACGCATTATACGTTGATAGCACCTGGAGGGTTAAGTAAACTTAAAAACAACAATCTATAATAAAACTATCATATTCTTTAAAGTTTATCAATCAATCAATCAATCAATATATTTATTTTAATAATACACATTTAACAACAGCAAGGTTACAAAAGTGCAAAAACCCATAAAGGTTTGTCCGCACTCAAACAGGTTAACAAAACTTGCAAGCTACAAACATATTAAAAAAGAATCAGAGTCCACACAGATTTTCTCGGGTTCTTCTCTGTCTCAACTACAACATTTAATTACTACTAAAACACAAACATAAACAATACCTCTAAGATGCTATGTAGAAATTCCAGACCACATTCTCAATAATAAATAATAGGTTCAATAAAAACAAACTCTGAAAAAAACATGCATAAGCCACATACCATCATGCCTATGCATTGAAATTACAAAATAACGTGATGTCCCTTAAATTTCATAATACATCACAAAAAAAATATATATCAAAATGTATTAAAGTTCCTGAATATTAGCAATGGAGATGATCAATAGTGATAAAAATAAAATAGATAAATAAATATTCGATACTAAATATGCGCACACCCTCAAATCAAGCCATTCCAGATAAGTCTTTTAATTTCATCCTTAAAAAATCTATAACTATTAGCATGCAATAGGTGAACTGGCAAGCTGTTAAAAATTTTAGGCACATAAACTTCCAATGTTCTGCCAAACTTATTTTTATACCTAGGAACAAAATAATAACTTTTCCTTACACCATAAGAGTGTGTTTTAACTATTTTCATGCTATCATCAAATAAATAATCAAGATAAATTATAAACAAATAAAGCTTGCTAACAGGCAATAAATTAAGATCTATAATTTATTAAGATCAATAAATTAAATAAGATCACATAATGTATCTACAACTTTTTCAAGTTGCAGCGTATCAAACGCCTTAGTGAAATCTATAAATGTGACCAAAACCTGTTTACCCATCCCTAGCTCTCCATTTACATAATTGGTGAATTCTTTTAATAACATATCTGTGCTTTTATTTTTCTGAAACCCATACTGACTCTTATCTATGATGTTATTTTCTATAAGATATTTATTGAGGTTCTGAGCTACATAACGTTCCATCACTTTGTCAATAACTGAGAGAATTGATATAGGACGGTAATTTTTATACAGGCTGTGGTCCCCTGATTTGTACACAGGTCTTACAATCGCTGTCTTAAGCAGCATAGGTATTTTTCCCTCCGCTAATGATTTATTTATTAAGAATGCCAATATTTCAGAGACTTCTTCAAAACATTTATTTAGGTCGTCAACTCTAATACCATCTAAGCCTGGACTTTTTTTCTTTATCCTTGCTAAAATTATCTTCATATCATCACTTTTTGCATTTGGAATATAGAAACTGGCCCTCCTGATACCCACATTATTCATCTCCATATTCATGCATTTGAAGTTACATTTATGAATGGTTTTGTCTATCTCAGCCGTAAAAGTACCTGAAAACCCATCACAGATTTGTTTCACCGAGCCAACCTTACTAACCATATATTTATTAATAACATCGTCGATGCACTGTTTACAATTCCGTCCCAATAGCTTATTTATTTCACTCCATGTTCCCTTAATGTCTTTTTTATTTCTTTCAAAAATACTTTCATAATACTTAACCTTAGCTTTCATAATATTTTTGTTAATATTGTTTCTTAACCTTTTGTAATTATTTATTAAGGTAACATTATGAGGACACTTTTTTAACTCTTTAAATAATTTATCACGGCTTTTTATTTTATTCAAAATTTCCCAGGTAACCCATGCTTTTCTTGGCCTCTTTCTGACTCTGTTTTCTACTAATCTAGCTTTTTCATATATTGTGCTAAAAATATTATGCATGCAATTATAAACATCATCAGAAGAATAGCTACTGTTTTTCATTTTTCCCCAGTCAATACTCTGAATACCTACATTTACCAACTTTTTATCTAACGTGTTAATATTTACAACAAAATCTACAGCTTGATTTGAAGTGCCCTCTCTCAATTGGATATTCAGAAGGCATGGATAGTGATCAGATATCTTTACCTTCACAACTGCAGACTTTGCCCTAACGTTGTTACCTCTCATATAGATATGGTCGATAAGAGATCTGACCACTTGCCCCTGTCTTACTTCCTCCCTAGTATACTGGTCAATGCATTCAACCAATCCATTGGCTGCCATCAAATCTTTATAAGCATTCACCCTGCCACAAGAATTATTTTTCTATTTAATATTGAAATCTCCAATTGTTATCAAATTTTTTGTTTTAATATTCAGCAATAAATGTTCCAATTCATCAATAAAAACTCTCTCATTGGTGTTAGGTGGTCTGTACACAGCTATAATACTACACTTTATATTTACTCTCTTAAAATCTATTTCTAGCTGTAAATATTCAAAGCTTTCCACATGCATTAAAGGTAACTGTTTGAATACATACTCTTTTTTAATAAAAATACAAACACCCCCACCCCTACTATTTTCTCTCAAATTAAAAATAACATTAAAATCATCCAAATAGAAAAGATCTGATAGGCATTGTTTTATGTTTACTTCAGTGAATACAATAACATCTAGGTAATTCAATAAATAGTTAACAAATAATAGTTTAAATTCATCCCAGTGCTTATTCAAAGATGCAATATTTAAATGCAAAATAGTAATACCTTGTTTAAAACAATTTCTTTCACTAATTAATAACAAATCTGAAATATCTTGACAAACAATTGAAATAATGTTGTTATCATCAACAAAAAAATCCACCATAAAATTCTAACACAGGAATAATACAAGTTTTACCGTTTCCTTTAATTAATTATTTAATCTTCTCCAAATCTTCTTCCTTCTCAATAACAATGACTTTGCCATCTGCTTCCTTCCTCACCCGAACAGTTCCATTCCTGTACCAAGTATACTTGTAGTTTAATCCTCTTGCCCTCAGTTTAGCCTTCTTCAGCAGAAAGAGAGATTTTCACTTATATAAACTCTCCCACCACGCTGTCCAGTAACTTCAGCATTAGTTACAATTTTCTTCCTTGCTGCAAATACTTTATCCCTCATCTTCCTAGTAGAAAATTGCACTATTATTGTGGCAGGCCTATTTTCAGTTTTGGTTTTAGGCAAACGATGAGCAACTTCAATGTCCTCTTCCTTTAATTGTACACCAACTTTTTCAGAAATCTTTCTCACTAATTCCTCCACATTTTCCCCTTTTACTTCAATTACTTCATTTAGTTCTAAATTTTTATTCCTACCATACTGCTCTAATTGATTTATCTGCACAGTTAGGTCATTTAATTGGTTGTCCTTTACAGCAATAGTTTCCCTAAGCTGCTTAATTTCATGCTCCATTTTTGGTATAATTTTCAACACCTCTTCAAATTTGTCATATTGTTTAGACAAAAACTCCTGACTAATTTTTATTTCATTGGTGACTTCTTTAATAGACTCCAAGTCTGTTGAAATTGTATGTATTAATGAGAGCTTTTTATTGACACTCACTAATACTTCCTCAATATTAAATCCTCGAAAATCCTCCTCCTTATCCTTATTCTTACTAATGGATTCTAAATTGCTTGTACCAGACAATTTTTTTTCATTTTTTTCTCCTTTACATTTCAGGCACAGCCAATTAGACTTGGCCTCTTCTGACATTTTACTACAGATTCTCTCAAACCTGTACAGTGATAGTGGAAAATCCTCCCACATCCTTGTTGCAATTTAATGATGTCCTAATCCAGAATAGGATCCTTCTGGATCTTCATATCCAAACAAATAAATTGGCCACTCAGACAATAACTTCAGCACACAACAAATAATGCACAGCAAAAAAAAAAACAGACAAACACTTACAGCAACACAACATAAATAAAAATAGACACAAATTTAAAAAAGTATGGCACCAAAAAAACAGACAAGGAAAAAAACATGTACAATACAAATTTATAGATTAATATATATATTTATTTATATAATGAATAATTTATAGAACTGGATGAAGATTTATAGCTTATATAAACAAAAATGTATGACATAGTTAATTGTATTATAACTAATTTTTAAATTAAAACAATTTATTAACTGATCACAGTTTATTATGATTGAAATAAAAATTATTTATATAATAAAAATAAATAATTTTACATTTCAACTTAATGTCAATCGGGTTGTTGTGTATGAGGTGCGTTAGATTTACTAGATTAAAACAAAAATGTAGTTTCCCTTGGTTATTCTGATATATGAAGAATTTTTTCGTGCGAAATGCATTGAAGTTGTTTAGGGTATTTTATCCAACTTACAACCAATTATATCATCATAATTATTATTAGTAAAAATATATGGTCAACTGATTGTGCTAGATAATCAAAAAAAATCAATAATTAATAATAATTATTATTGTTGTATTTTGTAGTAATGATAACTTATTATTATCAAATAATGATTAAAAAGTAAAAGTGTAATATAATTTACACCCAATTGGAGACTGCAAATAACAGAAGTTTTTGATCAAAACATGAAAGATTTTAAAAAATTTTTTATTACGCATAGTTTTTAAATTTTGTTTTATAATAAACCTTTAAATATAAAACCTTGTTTAAAAAAATAATCAAAAAAATATATTCTGAATAAACGAGAAACAAAGTAAAATTTTAATTGGGGGAAGGGTTTTTTTTTATCTTATCAAGTTTAATGGGGTTGGGAAAAAAAGAAGAAATTGTTTTTGTAATTTTCCCATAGGGAAGAAGCTATTACCGTAGGTCTCATGGCAAGACTTAAGCCCGAGACCATGTTATTTTTTCTTCTTAGATATAGACTATATATATATATATATTTATATATATATATATATATATATGTATGTGAATACGATAACTCTCGTAAAAGTGGTCCAACCGGGATCAAATTTGGTAGAGAGGTGTATTCCTACATTTTCTCAGACGAGTTCGTAAACCAGACATATCTGTCAATGGGAACAGGTAGTTTGGGGGGTTTTGTACTAAAAAATTGGGTTTTTTGAGTTTTTCTTATGTAATTTAAAAAAATTTTAGATTTTATCTTTCACCATTAGAATCAGCTTAAAAAACTACACAATTTAGTTCTTTAAAGTTTTTCTCTATCTCCAATGGTTACCGAGATATTAAAAAATCTAAACACAGTACGTTGTATTTTGGGGCTCCAATGTTAATCTTATGGAGGATAAGGAAAAATTAATATTTCACTTAATAACCAATATTTTTGGATAAAACTTTAGCTTCATGTGGTTGAGGTTCATCCATTATGCTTAAAAATCATAGTTTATGTGTTTATCATGGCAGCAAACCTGCATACTCTTTTCCCATGTTAATCATATGAAGAATAGGAAAACTCTTTTATTTATGGACAGATGTTGATGAAAGTTGGTATAAATGTTAAAAATAAAATTTTTTGATGATATTAATGCGTACTCTCAGTGTTCCTTACAGCAGCAAACCTTCACACTCGTTCTCATGTTAATCTTATGGAGAATAGGCAAATAATTCTCACGTTTATCGACAGATTTTGACCAAACTTGTCATATATTATTATTATATTATTGATTTGGAAATTTGCTGAGTACGCAGGTCTGCTGCCACGGGGGTACTAAAATTTTCCATTAGAATGACATTGGGCGCTCAGACAACATACTATGTTTATCTTGGACAGTAATATAGCTTTTCTCTGGAACCGTTAGTCGAAGACAAATAATTTAAAATACTAATTTTTTACTTTTTTAAACTGTTTTTAATGGTGGTAATTAAATAATAATTTACGTGATTGTATATGTGTATCCCTTCATTTATTCAGATGAGTTCATAATCCAGATATATCGGTCAATCGGATCGGGTAGTTTGGGGGGGTTTGTACCCCAAAAATGGGTCTCTTGCATTTTTTATATGTAATGAAATGTTGTATTTTTAGGTTTGAATGTTAATCTTATGGAGGATAAGAAAAAATTAGTATTTCACTTACTAACCTATATTTTATAGATGAAACGTGGTATTTAGCTTCATGTGGCTGAGATCCATACATTTATGCTTAAAAATGATAGTTATGAGTTTATCATGACAGATAACCTGCATACTCTTTTTTCCCATGTTATACATATTATAAAGAATAGGTAAACTCCTTTATTTATGGACAGATGTTGATGAAATTTGGTATATGGTCAAAATAAAAATTGTTTAAGCTAAAAATTACTACTTTCAGTGTTCCTTACAGTAGCAGACCTACATACTCTTTCCCATGTTAATCTTATGGAGAACAGGCAAACAACTAACTCATATATTTATTGACAGATATTGATATTCCCGTGTAAGGACGCACATTGCACGTCTGCGTATTTCGCTAGACAGATGACTAAGGACGTGCACAGTGCAACCGCGGGTCGGTTATGAGCAAACAATTATGTGTTGCCTGCTTATAATTCATAAGTTATTCATATGATTTTACATATTGAAAATGTGGTTTTAAATAAGTTGGTTTTTTATTTCAGAAACCAATGCCTGTAACCTCAGAAACTGTGAGTAATTTTTTAAATATTTCAGGTGAAATTTAAAAGATTCCCTATAGTATTAAACTTTAAAAAACAGGACTGATATACAGGCCGTAGCGAGTCCTGTAATCCAGCTACTTGGAGGTCACAAATTGTGGATAGTTGTTACTGATTGTCGGTGGGTGTAGTGTTCTCTTGTGTGGATTAACGTCTGCACTATTAAATACTATGTTAATCCGCAAAAGACCATCCTCATAATTAGACCAGTTCGTAATTCAGAGGCAGTGGTTTGGATTCCATGTTAAACTGTAGGTCCCTTAGGTATGCTATTGACTGTTGGGCTATTAATAAAAAGTTCTGTCTAAGGAAACTGTTTGCCTCAGGCAGTAACAAGACTACAAGATCATGCCACAATCATCTTGTAGCTATTTTTCATTCATACTTGGCTTAAAATACCTACCTGGGTAGGTTGCCATTTCAGTTAAAAGTATAAGTACAGTATGAGTATATCTTGTTTTAAGACATTCATATCTTAATTTTTAAATCTAAAAACCTTTTGAAATTTCGTTACCTTTAAGCTTAATAAGTTTTGTTAACCTAAAACAGCTAGATCACCTGATTGCTTTTAAAATACAGTACATTTGAAAAAAGTTTTTATCCAACCATTTCACATTGAGCTATTTTTACATTATTCATATTTATACAGGGTATCTAATTTTTTCACAGAACTTATTGAAAGATGAAGTGCAAGCACTCAAAGATGTAATTGATAATTTGAAAAAAGAAATAGAGAAGCTAAAAGCAGATAAATTAGGTTTGGAAAATAATGTAGATGACTTGGAAAACCGATTAGCTGATGCCAACAATGAGCTCAAAAAGTTACGACCTATAGCTGATGAACACGAAGTGGTAAGTGTTACTATGCATAAAAACAATGTCCATCTTGAAATAGGTCAAGACAATATAGAAGTACAGGTACATAGAATATAGAAGTACTCAAGATATATAATTATTTGCTTTGTTAAGATACACTATACTATGATAAAATGTCTCCTTTCAATAAAACATTAGACATATAGAATTTTTAATAAATATTTAAGTCTGACAGATGGGCTAGGTATTTCAGAACCTATGGTTACAAGAAGGGTTTCTTAATTTTTTACTTTCTCCCCCTGTACATAGTATGAATGTATTGTTTTCGTCAACATTTTCGAATTTGAGTTGAGCGTGGATTTATCTGTTTTGAGGTCCCCTGAATCCAAAAAAGTGGGTTTTGAAATGATGTTTGTCCTGATGTCTGTGTGTCTGTTTGTCTCTGTGAGTGGATGTATACAGAGCCACAGTCTACCCCGTTGGTCCGATTTAGGTGATATTTGGCATGTTTGTATGTATTCACCCTATCTCCATGCGTTTTTTCATTTTTTTTTATTTTTAGGCTAGTTCACCCTAAAAACCCTAAAAAAAATGTGAAAAATCCAAATTTCTCAAAAATGGCTTTAACGATTTTGATTAAAATTTTATACTAAATAATTTTTACTAAATAATTTGACACCATCCACTTGTCTGTAAAAATTACGTTTCCAAAGTTGCGGGCTTTTAAATGTCAAAAAATCTAATTTTTAAATTTTCAGCGAAAACAATAAAAGTAAAGTATAACTTGATTGGGGGGGGGGCGGTTTTCCCCCATACAATTCAAACAATTAATTTAACTTTGTCTCTCTTGTTGATATTTTCAGAACTGGGATGATTATTTTTGAAACAATAAATTATTAAATGATTTTTAGATAAACTTTGATGGACATGATAGTTTTATTACAGAATGTCTTTTTTAGGTTTACTTAGGGAGAAAGTATGTGTCAGTCCACTGATACTGTTTATTTATGAGCTCCCAGACTTTGTTAACAATGGTTAATGAGATACTCTTCTTTCTTAGAGAGTTCTATCATCGGTAGTTTATAGGTATTTTTCTAAATTCCCCACTTAATTTTAGCTGGATATACTTAAGTCATCCCATTAACTTTGGTAAAAAAATTGGTATTTTCATTGTGATAAATTTTTTGATTACTGACTATAAATGATATGGTTTAAAATAGTTAATAAATACAGTAGACTCTTGCTAATCCGGGAGATATCATACCAGGATAGTTCCAGTATTATTGGAATAACATACAAACATAGCACAAAATTGTGATTTATTGAACAATAATCAAAGTGAAGTTAAAAATTTTGGTTAAGAGTTTAAGTTTTAAATTAGTCTTTAATAGTTTTGAATACTTATGTGTCATCATCATATTTAAAAAAAAGCTTCGGAACAATATAACGTCTACACAAAACACCTAACTTCTAGTCTATTCCCTAGTGGTGAAAAAGCCAAGTCACCTTTACTTTAGCGACTTAATAACACTGTATTCATTTGACAAAACGGTTTAGAGCAAGGCTTTGTTGCTCTGCATTTTTACTGCCTGAATCACATGTTGGTCCATAGGTTGTAAAAGTTGTGTTACATTCTTCAGCAAGTACATGATACAAATACCAGAACTCCTCAACTCATCTTCATCAGACTGGGACGGTGGCGTGTCCTGTAATCCAGATACTTGGAGGTCAAAAATTTGGGATAGTTATGATCTATGGCGGTGGATGTGGTATTCTCTGGTGTGGATAAAAGTCCGCACTATTGAGTTCTACATTCATCTGCAAAGACCATTCTCATAATTAGACCAGTTCGTAATTTACAGCCAAAAGTGTTTTGGCTAATTCTGTCTTTGGTTATTTTTCGGCCCGGCCCACTTGCTTCAGATTGATTTCTTTGGTAAAAGCCGCCAAAACAAGATACTCTCGTCAGCATTGTATACTTGATTGGGAGTTAGGCCTAATTCTAAAACGACGGTTTAAAATCTTTTGATGTATGGGTCAACTGCTGCAGTGTTACATGAGACTTTTTCACCTGTCATACTCAACACACGGATAACAAAACGCTTCTTGAATTTCTACAGCCATCCTCCACTTGCTTTAAAATTATTT
This sequence comes from Nephotettix cincticeps, assembly GCA_023375725.1. Lineage (NCBI taxonomy): Eukaryota > Metazoa > Arthropoda > Insecta > Hemiptera > Cicadellidae > Nephotettix > Nephotettix cincticeps. The sequence goes on along the minus strand of CM041786.1, from coordinate 100,041,941 downwards.
TTACCTATTATTTTATTATAAAATCTTAGTCTTTTCTTTGAGAAGTTCTCTTGATATCGCTGTGTGACGATTTCGTTCTTTGAGAAACCAAGCGTATAGACTATCTTCAACCTGTGGTAACTCTTCAGTTTTCCTGACACTTTTTTGAAACAATGTATTTACAAATCGATCTAATTTTTTGTGGTTATTTCTTATGTATCGTGGAACGGCCGACACTGCATTCCTTAGCAAGGGTTGTTAACATCTCTCCATTTTCAAGTCTGTTTTAAATTTTACTTTTTTGAAGCAATGCTCTTTAACCCTAGAACACAAAGGCTCCCTGAGCCAAGCGTTGTTACAAAGGCGTAGTCTCACAGACTACTTTTTAAAAAATTTTAAAGAATAAATAAAAAATACTTTTAATGACAGGGAAAATCTTTTAATTGTAAAACACGAACACTGAGTTAATGTTTTAAAAGAGTTTAATGTCCAAATCGTAATTGGTTTGGCACTCGCAGCAGATTGTCCCCTGGTGATCACCACACATGGCAAATGCCATGTGTGGTGTCTACAAAAACATCTGCAAAAACATTTTTTTCACACACCGTAATCTTGGAGGTCAGAGGGCACACACCTTCCTTCCTTGTTGGACTTGTTGTGGAGCTTCATTTTGCACACTTATATAATATATATGCAATAGATTGCTGGATGAGAGTTTGTCACAACGTTGAGGCCTGTAGCCAGGGCTTCAGGAGCTCTCTGTGCATTTCTCTGACAAATTTTAGCCGACTTAAGGGCTTACAATTTGCTCAAAGTCAATTTTCCACATATAATACATATGTATTGTTTTTAAGTGATGTTTATCATGTTATAAAACGTGCATGGGAGCCACCACCTTGTTTTACGACTGCAGGAAATGTTACTGTACATTTGGTCCAATGCAAATAAATATTAAACATATATACAACATATATTTACAATATAATGTTTAACTAGCACTATAACACACGAAAAAGCGAAGGTATACTATACTCTGCAATAAGACAACACAATCTACACACATTGCGAGTCTGCCGTGAACTGTGCGTTGTTACAAAGGCGTAGTCGACCTGACGACGCGAACTTAAAAAACTTAAAAAACTTGTTAAACAAAGAACGCAATAAAACACCAAGCAGACCCTTTCAATAGTAGGCCAAGTCCGACAAGAATGACACCTTGCGCGTTGTCTCTCAGACAACGCCTTTGTGTTCTAGGGTTAATAATGTAGCTTTTTGTTAATGTCTGTTTTTGTTTGTTACTTGATGACATTTTTACAGACTAACTATCATACAAAATCCAGCAACTTAACTATGAAACTCAAAAATAATACTTGTAAATAATAGCAGAACTGGCAGTTATATGTTTACAGCAAGTAAATCCCATGATTACTGGCACTTATAGTATGGCAGATGCAGATTTTGACAGTTTGATCTAATTTATTTAACTTGAAAAAGAAAATTTTCTCATGTTCAAAACAATGGTAGCTCATTAACTAAAAGTAACAATGGATCACATAACAATAAAAGGCATTTTAAACATTTAAGTTAAACAATTAATTGGTCCTACTTTTAACCTCTACAAACTTCTTCACCTGATTCATCTCTCTGTCTCTCCCTACACTTGTCAGTATTAAGCGTTACTGTGAACCAATTTTCCTCTTAAAGTTTTAACTATGAATTAATTTATTATTTTATTTATTATTATTATTATTATTTATTTGTTCCAGTGCCGAAAGACGCCGTTACCAATTGTGTCTTCTAAAGTAAGTTTTTCTTATAGTTGAGTTTTCGTTACCTTATTTTTGTTTTAATTTATCTATTAATAACTAATATTAGAGTAGAAAATAATTTAATGACGTCCTGTAATCCAGCTACTTGGAGGTCACAAATTGTGGCTAGTTGTAAAGATGGTCGGTTAATGTAGTGTTCTCTTGTGTGGATTAACGTCCTCACTATTGAATACTAAATACGTGAATACTAAATATTGAATATTGAATACGTTAATCCACAAAGACCGTCCTCATAATTAGAGCAATTCGTAATTCAGAGGAGTGTTTCGAAATCCACGTTAAACTGTAGGTCCATTAGTTGCTATCGGCTGTTGGGCTATTAATAATTAACAGTCCTGTTTAAGGAACATGTCAGCCTTAGTCAGTAACAAGACTACAAGGTCGCGCCACAATCCTCATTCATACTTGGCTTAAAATACCTACATTGTAGTGTGGTTGCCACTTCAATGATCTAATCTAATTTAATTTAAGAGTATTAGCAAACTGACATCTATACATATTCTTCACTGTAGAAGTGGTTAAAGAAATCTAAAATGAAATGAGTTAGATTAAAATGTGCCAGAGAAAAAATACTATATGTAGAACAGCTACTAACTGACGATACTCCGTCAGCAAGGTTTTCACATTACTAGCTCTAGCTGACCACAACTAAGTTGGCACCTGACCGATCGATAGAAATTCTCTACTAACCATGATTAAAACATTGGCTGCAGTCATTATAGTTGCATCAACTGACCATGCGGTCCGCGTGAAGGCGCTGGAATAAATACGGAAAGCCAACTAGTGATGTCTGTATCAATACAAGTTAGTTTGTTGAACAGGGTGATCATTAAAGTCGGGAACAAACTTCAAGGGATGATATTACTCATCAAAATCAACAAAAAATATCCATAAACATATTTGGAAAAATCCTTCATTTAATCACTAGCCATTGTATTTGTTACAAAAATCATTTCATCTTAAGAACCATTTAAGCTACAGAAATCAAATTTTGCACACATCTTCATTAGCCAAAGGTAAAACTAATTTGAAAGTATAATTTATTTTGCTTTTATATTTTAAAAATGGCAGCGGTTAAAAATCTCATAAAGTAATTTCAATGACAAAAAAACAATAACTTATAAAATTTTTACAAAACATAAAAAGATTGTAATTTTAATTTCAAATCTAACGACATTTTGTTGAATGAAATCCGTCCATGGATAAGTGAGAAAATGTCTTTTTTATGCGCACCGCCGTGCGGTGGTGACGTATGGGCTCTGTAAGCTAACATTAAAAGTGGTTATGTAAAAAATGAACTGTCTAATTAATATCAAACACCAATCAAACAATATTTATAGCTGTCTTTTGGCTTTTCATACTTTTTTCTAATATGTTCCCAATTTAATTTCAATCTTAAGGTAAAGCAATATTACAAAACTTATATTACTACAATATTTATTACCAATACCGATCGGGGTTGCAGATTGGGAATTAACCGTTTAGTGACCCACTGGATGTAGTTGTTGTTCATATTGTCGTGGTAATCTTCGGTTTCCTTCCCAGCTTTCCACATTGCCAAAGCTTTAAAGAGAAACCCTTTCCCCATCGTTTTGGTCTTTGTGCCCCCAACCCTGTGAGTCAGCGGTGGAATGTTCACAGAAAGGTCTTTGCCCGGCTTCCACCCTCCCCCTGCCTACAACGCCGTGCCAGGCCCAAGTGGTATCTTAGCTGTGATCAGCTATACTGACGATATATCATCAGTGCAGTCTTTTTCGGCAGTAAACTGTACTGACAATATATTGTCAGTCGGTCCTCAAAGGGTTGAAATCTTTCATATTTGAATAAATGAATAAATGAATTTTATTTCTCATACCAAATAACACAATAAATACACTTCAACTAATGAGAAATTTAAACTGGCCACGTTATCAAGTTGTGTGGTCAGTTATACTAAACAATAATTAAATTTTTTAACTACAATATATTTAATTTTGTTTTCAAAACTTTATATATATATCTATATTGATTGAAGATTTTTAATTTTGTTTATAAAATATTCAAACATAGGATGATGCTTTGAGGAAACAGAACCAATTGTTTGAAGACGCTTTGAACCAAGCCAACGAAGAGCTTGCCTTGTTGAGACCAATTGCAGAAGAGCATAAGAGCGTGAGTGTTTTATATTATTTAGTAATGTACATTTGTAAGACTAATAATCCAAAAGCTGTAAAACTATATTGTGGACTTAAAACGTTTATGACGACCCGTTGATTACTAAAGCGCATCATGTACCCGATGGGGTACACCTTGCTATGTCATAGTCATAGTCAAACTTCTTTATTCATATTTCATGTACATGGGTGGTACAGTGAGTGTCATATATGTACAGAAAAAAGGTATTACAGTTAAAACTTCAACAAAAAACTTATAAATTAAAATTGCATCTATAATTTACCGCTTGTTTGCATCCCCTGCTTATAGGAGGTGAAAAAATCGTCCAATGATAATCTTTTAACATTTTTTTAAACTTTGACAAATTATGTTCTTTTTTAATGTTTTGGGGCACACACCTGAGAAAGTGTTTACCTGCATATGAGGGTTTTTTTCAAAACATTTTAATTTATGAGGTTGAATAGTTTCATTTCTTTTTCTTAAGTCGTACTGTTGGGTATATTTAACTAAATTTGTGTCCATCTCCTGGTTTCTGGCGATGAGAATGGTTTCAAATATATATTGCCCATATACTGTAAAAATGTTCAAATTTTTTAAATGTTCTTTCGTCAAACCATCATGTTTTAAGCAAAATTCTATTAGCCCTTTTTTGTTGCTTCAAAATGCTATCCATATTTATTTTTGTTGTTGAACTGTATAACGCTATACCGAATGAGAGATGAGAATGAACATGGGCAAAATATATACTTTTTAAAGTTTCTAGATTACAATAGTAAGACATTTTTGACAATGCATAGATTACGGAAATAATTTTGGTTAAGATTTTCTGAACGAGTTTGTCCCAGTTTAAATTTTCATCCATTTTTAATCATAAAAAGTTAATTTCCTTTTTTTCTGAATAGATTTGAATTATACGTTACTGTTGGTTCTTTTGTAATTTTATTCTATGCTATCTTGAAATTTATAAATTTTTTTGTGAATTCAACAATAAATTGTGGTAACAAAAAAAGTTTCCAATACGCTCCATTTCTACAAATGTAAAAATTTCTGCTTCTTCTGGACTTTTAGATGATACAATCAAATTAGAATCATCTGCGTATAGACATAGTTTTGAATTTTGCTTATAGGTTTAGGTGTGTTCTATACCCCTAGGATAACTCAAAACAAAAAAGCAAAGGTCCCAATACTGAGCCTTGGGGCACACCAAACTTAGTTGCCTGATAGTTTGATGATAGATTTAAAATTTTATCATATTTTGTCAATTGGGTGATTTCTACATACTGAGATCTATTTGTCAAGTAGGAAGAAAAGAAATTGAGAGTTCTGTTAGATATTCCAATGACGTGAAGTTTTTCTAGTAATTTACTCTGTTTTACACTGTCAAACGCTTTAGAAAAGTCCATGAATATTCCAATTGTATAATTTCCTTAGAAAAAATATTATAAGTGAAAAAAAACAAAATGGAGGCTGTGTGAGTAACTAAGGACTTCTGGACAATTTAAATATGATATTTAGATATGTTTTTTACCCAGAAACAATGCCCTAAAGTATTGGTAGGGAATTCTGAAACACTCTGTATTTACAATTATCTGAATTTTTGGAAAAAATTAATATTTTAGATGAAAACCAGCATGAATTCCGGAATGGAAGATCAGTTGTCAGTGCTGCTGTTTCATTTATCGAATCTATATTCCGTAGGTAAAGGAAATTATACAGTTGGAATATTCATGGACCTTTCTAAAGCGTTTGACAGTGTAAAACATAGTAAATTACTAGAAAAAATTCACGTCATTGGAATATCTCTAAAGTATTGGTAGGGAATTCTGAAACACCCTGTAGACTGCCTTTTCATGTACTTTAGAAATTGAGGGAAGCACAGAAAGAGGGCGATAATTAGATATATTTTCATCGTCATTTTTTTGGGTATTGGAATTATTTTTGCCTGCTTCAACTTATTTGGGAAAATTCCTTATATAAATGAAGAATTTATTAGATGACAGAATTTTACTGATTTTGGTTTTTACTGCTTTGATTACAGTCACGGGGATTTCGTCGTGCCCACTGGAATGTTTATTTTTCAAAGAATGAATGATGTTCTCCACCTCCTTTTCCTCAATAGGTCTCAGTTCGAATTTTGGCCTTGCTAAAAATGTATCAGTGAACTCAGTCTCGACAATATCATGATTAATATTCATGTTCAAATCTTTAACAATGTTACTAAAACAATCATAAAACAATTCAGCAATTTTTCTAGGGCTTACAATTGTGTCTGAATTTTGTTTTAAAATTATGTTTTTTAGAGGTTTCTTGTCATTCTCCCCAACTTCAGAGTTGATTTAATTCCAGACGCTTTTTGAATGTTATCAGATTTTTCAATTTTATTTTGAAAATATTTCTATTTAGACTTATTCATTTATTTAAAAAAAATGGTATTTTCCTGATGTAAATGATTTTTTAAACTGCTATTTTTCCTGCTGCAATATTGCTTTGTTAACCGAATTATATGTTTTTTTAGCTTTTAATTCTTTAGATATTCATGAACATTTTTTGTTTTTTTTGTGACCAATAATTTTGGAAAAGCCTGATCAAAATACAGTCATATACATCTTATTAGGGCTCTCTGAAACTAACGTTTCTCTAGGAGATAGTGATTTCTTGTGCACACTGTCTACATTGTATATTGAAGTGGTTTGAGTAAAAAAAGGAATGTGTATTTTTTAAAGTATGACTGATATAGATACGCCATTTAGTAAAGAGGCCTGTTTGCAGCAACGTCATGATCGTGTTAAGGTTTGTTTTTGAATACATTTAATATGATCATGGACAGATTCAGGTATGGGCTATATTGACCTGGACGCAGGGTAACAAACTTTTAGGGGAAAAAATTGAACATCAAAAAATTCTCCTCAGATATTAAAAAAAACCTCTAGAGGAAGGTGGTTCTCACTGAAGCCTTTTGATTCACTGTGAATCTCAATAAAAGTTTTTCCACCATTATCCTCTGAAGAATGCAAACTATAAAATAGCGGTGCTACTTGCAAATAGGATTTCGTCATATCTCTCACTTACATCGGAACTTGATATTGTTAAGCTTAAAGGACCACAACAACAAAACTATGATTGTAGAGTTTGTCTGTTGCTTATTGGTGTTATGTATTTCTGTTGCTTATTGGTGTTATGTATTATGTTGTACAAAGTATAATTCAAAAGAAATTGGCATTGGACTCTCATCTTCCATATTTTACGGATCTTGTTATGGGTTGTGTTTGGAAGCATACAATGCTTGTTTATTTACTTACAAATCGTTCTACAGCAACAAAAGACTTATCCTGTCACTAATATCTGATCAGTTCTCATTTTGCAACATTAGACAATATCTTCTGGTTACAACAAAATCATCAATACAAGAAGAGCAAACATTGTTATTCATAAAACCTCCTGACAAGCATTCCAACAGGTGTAAGGAATCAACTAACATTGGAGGAAGAGGTAAGAGATATGCAGTGTCACAACAAACACTATTTAAGTTACCTTGTACAAACTATTATGAGTGCGCTTATGAGGACAGTTATTGTGATGAGGCTAGGGGAAAGCTGATGTGTAGCTGATGTCTGTCTATGAAACCTAGACCATGTAAAGACCAAGTAAACAAGAGGAGAGTTATATTTTGAAAGGGGAAGGGTGTAATGAAACCCTAAATTATTAATCCTGAAACTATGGAGTAAATGTACTGTATCAATTAACCGACTGCATGATGCAAAGAACACGTGTAGCAATTTAAGGAGTTATAAAATAGTATATAAACTATATTATTTTACCAATTCCATTCTATTCTTATCCGAATGGTCTTTTTTCAGTGCACTCATCATGTTGGACCTAGAACATCAACAAAAGTAAGCTTTATAAGTTAAGTCATAAGTCATAAGCTCTTTATTGCCATTAAACATTACAAAAATGTGATAGGCATAGTCAATTTGTAGCAATAAGTTAGGCTATTACAACATTTAATACGAGAAACGTAAGCCCAAAATATTATATACAAGACCAAAAATAATTTATAACAAGTCAGTTCATTATACATTTATTTTTCACTGCATATACTTAAACTTATTAGTTTCAGGCAATCTTTGCCAGAATCTTCATCAGTATTATAAGTCTAAATGTGATTAAGTTTGAGCACTATGAAACTTGAATTGGTGATAACTTTATAAAAGTTGGTAAAATTCAATAGCTACTGAACAGATATAATGATAAACATTCATTGACATAGTGTTGGATAAATTTTGAAAATTCTCAACTAAAGCACTGTGTATGTTTAGTGTTCTACACTGCTGATTTAATTTCTCTTTCTGTAAGATTGTCCTTAGATTTTATATTATTAAACTTACAAAATCAAAATACATTTAGGAACAGTAATATTATCTAGAAAATTTATTTTTTATAATGAGTAAACACCCCCCCCCCCACTACACATTTCGAGAAATAGGTTTACATGTATGCTAGTGTGTAGCAGTTTAACTTCATTCTATACTCTAAATTTAAAATTTCAAATCATAATTTTCTGCTGAAACAAAACTGCAATGGCAATGCAATGTTATTAGTTGATTTTGTTAAAAATGAAATTAGTTAATCATGTTTTGTTTCAGTCTGTACAAATACCAGTTGCAGTACCATCACGTGTCAGTGTAAGTACAATAGTCACAATTCCTATATTGAGATTATTTTAAATCCATATTAGTTATTCGAAGTTTAGTGTTACTTAGATGTGAACAATGAAAAGAAGATATTTCTAAATCATCCTTAGATTTTATATAATTAAATTTACAAAATATATTTATGAACAGCATTATTAACTAGAAAATTTATTTTTTATAATGAGTAAACACCCCCCCACTACACATTTCTAGAAATAAGTTTACATGTATGCTAGTGTGTAGCAGTTTAACTGCATTCTATACTCTAAATTTAAAATTTCAAATCATAATTTTCTGCTGAAACAAAACTGCAATGGCAATGCAATGTTATTAGTTGATTTTGTTAAAAATGAAACTAGTTAATCATGTTTTGTTACAGTCTGTACAAATACCAGTTGCAGTACCATCACGTGTCAGTGTAAGTACAATAGTCACAATTCCTATACTGAGATTATTTTAAATCCATATTAGTTATTCGAAGTTAAGTGTTACTTAGTCGTGAACAATGAAAAGAAGATATTTCTAAATCATCCTTTGATTTGATATGATATGCCAGTGTTTGAAAGACATTGAAAATACAAGTAGGCTATTCAACTGTTCAAGTATGTATAAGTCTGTGTGTGGTTGTGGTAAGAAATAATACATAAAATAACCCAAACTTTTATTAACTTATAAAACTGGACAGTAAATAATCAAAACAAAAACATTACAATGTACAAAAACATATGATCAGCTGATTAATTAACTAATGATTCACAACATTCTCTTCTGCCAAATTTTTTGGGATTACAAAGTCTTGGAATTTGACCGGTAGCCTTCTAGTACGAGTAGGACATCAGCCACTCTCGTTTGTTCGTTTTCTTTCACAATTTCAGCTTCACTCTCATCTGCCGCTTCTCGGTTTCTTTCAACTTCTACGTTGTCTACTTGAAGTTGTGTCACTTCTTCATCTACAGCCAGATCAATGTTTCCTCGAGGTGCTAAATGGCGTAAAGACACAGACGATTCAGTCCCATCTTTCCTCTTTATGAAAGCGTATTCAGGATTTGCCTCCAGTAGCTCAGCTTCTTCAACGAGGTCATCATATTTACTGGGACGAACATTCTTCTTTACGAGTACAGGTCCAGGGCTCAATAACCATGAAGGCATTGTGGATCCATCATTCGAAGTTCGTCAAGGATAGGACAATAGAAAAATCTTTCATGGGGAGTGCAATTAGTTGCTGTACACAAAAGAGAACTGATGGAGTGCAGGGCTTCATCTAGAACTGTTTCCCACCGGTTGATTGGAAGTTGTTTGCTTTTGAGGGCTAGGGTAATCATTTTCCAAATTATCCCATTGTATCTTTCAACCTGACCATATCCCCTTGGATTGTATGGCGAAGAGAGACTAGTTGCCACTCTGTTTAAATGGAGAAAAGAAGTTATTTTATGTGACAAAAATGAAGAACCTCTGTCAGAGTGAACAAATGCAGGAAGACCAAAGAGCATAAACATTTTGGTCAGGCATTTTATGACCGTAGAGGATGTCATATCAGGACAAGGAAATGCAAAAGGGAATTGAGAGTATTCATCAACTATGGTAACAATGTAATGGTTAGGAGAACTTGATGGGACAGGACCCTTAAAGCCAATATTCAATCTCTCCATGGGAGCGGTTGCCTTTATGAGATTACCTTGATATTTCACAAAATTTGGCTTGATCTCTGCACATACAGGACATTCAGATGTCATTCTTCTTACTTCTTCAAGGAAATAGGGTTGGTTTTTGCTACGAAGCCAATGAAACATCCTAGTGACTCCTGGATGACACATTATTTCATTTTTATATAGCTTATTGCTATTGCTAGTCGCACCACAGGCACGAGACAACATGTCAGCTTTCACGTTTTCGCATCCAGGTCGATAGACAATCTCAAATTCGTAGGGAGATAGTTCCAGCCTCCATCTCATTATTTTGTCGTTTTTGATCTTATTTGACTGTTTCTTGTTGAAAATGAAGGATAGTGCTTTCTGATCTGTTACCAGCTTGAAAGGTTTCCCTGAAAGAAAAACTCTCCATTTTTTAGCGAATTTCCCATAGGGAAGAAGCTACTACCCCCGTCGCAGCAGACCTGCGTACTCAGCGAATTTCCAAATCAACAATATAATAATAATAATATTTGACAAGTTTTATAAAAATCTGTCCATAAACATGAGAATTATTTGCCTATTCTCCATAAGATTAACATGGGAAGAGTGTGCAGGTTTGCTGCTGTGAGGAACACTGAGAGTAGGCATTTATACCATCAAAAATTTTTATTTTTAACATTTATACAAACTTTCATCAACATCTGTTCATAAATAAAGGGGTTTGCCTATTCTCCATATGATTAACATGGGAAAAGAGTATGCAGGTTTGCTGCCATGATAAACACACAAACTATTATTTTTAAGCATAAATGGATGAACCTCAACCACATGAAGCTAAATATAAAGTTTTATCCAAACATTTTCATTAATATGAGAAATATTAATTTTTCCCTATCCTCCATAAGATTAACATTGGAGCCCCACAATACAACGTACTGTGTTTAGTTTTTTTAATATCTCGGTAACCGTTGGAGATAGAGAAAAACTTTAAGGAACTTAATTGTGTAGTTTTTTAAGCTGATTCCAATGGTGAAATATAAAATTAGAAATTTTTAAAAACTACATGTGAAAAACGCAAAAAACCCCATTTTGGGGTACAAAACCCCCCCAAACTACCCGTTCCCATTGACCGATATGTCTGGTTAACGAACTCGTCCGAGCATTTGTAGGAATACACGTCTCTACCAAATTTGGTCTCGATCGGACTATTTTTACGAGAGTTATCGTGTTCACAGACACATATATATATATATATATATATATATATATACATATATATATATATATATAAAAATTTTAACGACTATTGTTTTTGGTCTCTGGGCACCTAAAGAAGAAAAAATAACATGGTCCCGGGCTTAAGTCTCGCCATGTAGGTATCCTTTACGGTATATCCTTTATATCTTCCGTTATGGTAGCTGCCTCTTTTTCAACAGCAGATTGAAATTTCTCCCCCTTAGTCAATGTTCTGGAAAAGAAAGCAACTGTCGAATTATTTTGGCTTAAGGTAGCTGCAAGGGGAAGTCTGAAGCATCTGTTCAACCACTAGAGGGGCATTATGGTTTATGGTAGTGATAACAGAGTTTGCAATATCTTGTTTAATGGCATTGAAGTCTTCCAAGGCTTCTGTAGATAAAGGAAATGAATTACAATTTACAAGTCTGTGTATTTTATCAGAGAAACAGGGAATACATTTGGAATAGTAAGAAAAACAACCCAGAACACGTTT